>CM076575.1:1330382254-1330896577 GCA_034641835.2 Pinus albicaulis | reverse complement strand
CATATATGACCTTCATGTCATATTTCCACGACCTCCCCAATATCACATAACAAATTTCCATTGACATTATATCACAAATTACTTCATCTTTATATATTCCAATATGAAAATCTACTTTACACTACTCATTAACCAACACTTGGTCTCATTTTTGTAGCCAATATACTTTATAAGGATGAAAATGTGTGGTTCTTTTTAAATTTAGTTTCTCTACCATTTCAACAGAAACCAAATTAACAAGGCTTCCTCTATCAATGAAAAGTTTGCATCACTTACCCTTTGACTTACAAATGGTTCAAAATAGTCTTCCTCTTTGTGTTGGCTCTGACTTCCTTTTTCACTTTTTGATCATACTTTCATTAATAAATATTATCTTGCTTCAGACACCTCTTCAATAACAGTTGGGTTTTCATTTTCTTCCACTACTTCAAAAACATGTGCTCCTTTTTGACCTACTGGTCCATTCTTAGGACAGTCCCAAGACATATGCCTAAGTTTCTCACAACTGAAACACCTAGGTTGATAGTCTCTTCCTCAACCTCTGCATCTGTAGAATTATCTTCTCCCTCTTGAATCACCTCCTCTTGGTGATTGATAGGTGGAACTTCCTTTATCTTCTCTTATTGCAGACTGAATTATTCCTCTTCCAATCTATTATCCTTTACCTCTTGTAGAACTCCTTCCTCGACTTCTCTATTTTTTCTTCCTAGAAAGTTTTTCTTTTGCCCTAAAGGCAACCTAATATGCACATTCAACATTATTCAACGATAATAAGCCAATTTCATATTGAATATCAAATATCAAGCCATTAATGTATCTAGCAACTTTATTAGCATCATCTTCTACATGACCAGCTCTAATATTAAACTTATGAAACTCTTCGGTATATTATTTAAATGACATGGATGTATGCTTAATGTTTTTTATATTTCTAAAAAAATTAATCTGATATTATTTGGGTAAAATTTTACCTTTAAGGTTTTCCATCATTTTGTCCCAGAATTTAATTTTAGCTTTTCCTTTCCTCTTCCACTCAAATTGTACTTCATCCCACCAAAGTGAAGCATGACCTTTTAATCTAGTTACTACAAACTTAACTCACTTATAACCTTCAACATATTCATAATCAAAATACTTATGAATTAATCAACATTTACATTTCCTTCATATAGAGAAACTTCCATCATTAGCTTGGTAGGAATTTCAACAAACATCTTCATCATCTTTACATCTTATAATTTTTTCATTTCTTCATCATTGGAAAATGTTCTCAAACATCATTGAAATCTCCCACCTCATTTTATCTCCTTTTTGTAGTCTCCATAGCAACTACTCTCTCTCTCTCTCTCTCTCTCTCTCTCTCTCTCTCTCTTTCTCTCTCTCTCTCTCAGTCTTCTTACTTCATCTTGCAAAGTTGCATTTTCTACAGGTCTCCCTCGACCGACATGCTCCTTGACCTTCTCCTATGGCTTCTCTTCGTTGATCTACCATTCTTAATATTATTAAAAAAATACCTTTTGGTACCACAAATTAATGTCGATCTAGTCCTTCCTAATTCCCTGCTTAGTTGATTTTCCTCCAAACACAATTACAAATAAAACACACTTCTCAAAAATCAATTAAAACCATGTAAACCCACTTTTCTCAAATATTTTATGAATCACATTTATTTTTGCAACAATTATTTAGGGCCGAGTTGGGAGTTTTTGAGTTATCCCTTTACAATATGCATGACTGGGTTAAGGGAAAATACTCTTCAGTAAGCTCGATTTTGATAATATAGAATGTTCAACAAGAAAGGATCGATTAAGGGTCAGGCCAATTTGCTCCAATTTAATTTATTATATAAGTATGGTATCAAGTGGACCCTACTTAGTCAAAAGCTTCAAACAATTATATGAAACTATTCCTACGATCAATTATTGAATTCCTCAAACTTTGGGCTAGGAAAAAAATCACAATTTTTCTTTATTTTTCTTGGTTTAATTTTATATAAAATATGACGTGAAAAAATAATCTTGATACCAAAATAGATTACACGTGGAGGAACTCAACCTATTTAAATTTCCAATGCCAGATAATGTAATCATTAGGGAATGGTCGCTTTGACTGTGCACCCAATAATAGAAAATTTACGTGAGTCTAGAACAAACTTAATAGAGATTTGTAAAAATTATAACATAGAACTTGGAAGAAATTTAAATAAAATATATAATAGTAAACGTAATAAAAGGAAAACATCTTTCTATTAATTATATACCTTTCTTCATAAAATTGATCTAAAAACCACAGCTTACACACTCCTACAAACCTCTCTAGCTAGTCAACTTGGACTCTTAGCCTCCAGACTATTTTTAATACAATGGAATAATAAATTCAGATCCACTAATTGTGACCCTAGCCTCTAAATCTAGAAATATATAAAAAATGAACCTATAGATAATATCTCTCAAGCACGCCTACAAAAACTCCATTTGAAACATTTACACAACAATCTAACCAATAATAATTTTCCTAAATATTTCAGCTAATTAAATTTTTCAAGAAGCCTAGTTAATGAATTTTGTTACACCATTTTTTGGTCATCTAACCTATTATCATTAGATAAACCCAAGTACACCATGTAAGACCAATTTTACCCTAAGTAAAATTGTTTTCACTATGTGAAATAACTTAGTAAAACACCTTTATTAAGTTGTTTATGGTCTAAACAGGAAACCCCAAAAAGGAAATAATAAAAAAATCTATATTTGTTTATATTTCGTCATATTTAACCTAAAACAAGAAAATCAATTTAAATAAATCTTTATTTATTTGATTGATTTAGGAATAAGTTATTTAAATCCTATTTAAATAATATTCCTTGTTAAATTTGATTAAATTATTATAAAGAATAAATAAATCATTATTTATTTAATTTATATTCCTACCACTTCTGGTATAAATAAATCATTTATTTATTTATTATTTATAAATAAAGGAATTCACCCAAGTCAAAAATCCTTTTCCCTCCAACAAATATAATAAAATATTCCTAAAGGGTGGTTCTAGAATTTGATTAATAATATTTTATTCATGCACCAAGTTCTAGATCGCCCTAATATTTTGTTATAAATAGAAGGGATTTCCCCATTCATTAGTCACCTTTGATTGCATTAGATCACTCTGGATCTATACACTTGATCACCTTTTCTCCATTTTTGCCTTGTGAGCCCCCATTGAGTTCTATGTTTGTCTGGGTTTTCTACACCAACAAGAGAGAGAAATTCTAGATCTGAAGTGCTGAGGACTGTCAAGAACCCATCCCATTGAGGAGAACCGGAAAACACCTTTTTTGTTTTCCTCTCAGGTGCCCCCTTTCAATATAATATAAAAAATTCTTTCAAATACATCATTCTTGTCTTGTCTATTGGATGCATGGAGCCATATTTCATTTTTACTGCTTAATGTCTTTAATGGATTTGTACAACATTATTTGGATCAACTAACTGTAGACTTAAAGATATTGGCAGTCATACTTGATTTTAGGGCTATTTGTTATGTGTACCTAAAGTGGTCTTTTACGACGAAAGATTTATACTAATAATTGGCAACTCCACACGGGTTTTCTTTTGCGACCGCTGTCGTTTTATATATTCCTGCATATCCAGCTATTTCAGACCCTAGGGTTTCTCTCCAATTTTTTGTTTTTCCTATTTTTATTGTGTTTTTCACCTCTAAAACCCTCAAACATTAAATTTTTTAACTTCCATGTGTTTCTGGCCCTATTGCGCAGGTGACAGACATCAGCCGCAGCTGAGACAACAATTTTTTCTGAAATCTGCCACCAAGAGACCCGGATTTGCAGGTCGCACTTATCGGCCCAAAAACTGCGACCTGGACCTGAGGACGCACTTTTTTGCCCCAAACCTGCGACCTGGACTGAAAACAGGTCAGAACCTGCGACCTGCACTTTTTTCTGCAATTTTCCAACAATTTATCTGGGTTTGTCTGAAACTTCTTTCAAGGTTTTCTAGCCTCCACCCGTTTAGACCTGTTTATGATCTGTTTCACTCAACTAAGTGGGAATATTTCCCCTTAGGGATTTAGTAGCCTCCACTTTTGGTGGGCGAGTTTTAGCTGTTTCAGACGTCTGAATTTTCCGAGTTTCAGCCTTCTTATTTTTAGATCTGATACCTCATTTTCAGATCCCTTTAGATCACCTCTTATCCCTTTCAAATCACCTCATATAGTTTTGTTTGATTTTACCTCTAGGGCCACCTCTTCGTCCCTCCTCCATTTAGCTGATTTCCCCTTTTTTTAATAGCAAACTTGCCTCTGCCTCTTTGTTGTTCTCTGCACCTCTTTCCAGCAAATTTTTCCTTTAAACCCCTGTCCCTCCCGACCTTAGATCTATCGGCCTCCTTTTCGTGTGTTTGACTAGATTTTTCCCTCTTTTTAGACTAGTTTTGAGAGACTTGCCTTCTTGGGTTAGATCGATGCATTGTTAGCTGTTAATTTTATGTTATTTTAGCATTATATTCAGTTATTTGCAGATTTATTTTCAGTTACGCAACACACTTTTTATTTTACTCTCAAAACGTCTGGGTTTAAAAAATTAAAATCAACACACACAACACACTGACCCTAAGTGAAGAAGAGCCTGGTTAACACCGCCTAGCAAAGACTTTAAAATCAATTAACACTGCACCTCTCTGCCCTTGACCTCACTTGATTTTTTCTCTCCCTGCCCCTATCGATTTTTCTTCTTCCTGTCATCATTGCACCCCCAAGGCACTTATCCCGAAGACTTCTTGGCCTTCACCCTCAGTTTCCGGTTGGTCAACTTCCTCCTTCCCATCGTCATCGAGTAAGTCCTCCCCTGAGTCCGCACTCTGACTCTTCTTCTGATTGTTCGGGTTCTCCCCCTACCCCTAGTTCTCCCCCTGTTACCTTCACCATGTCTAGTTTAGGGCCTAGCGCCAGCGGCAACCCCAGTTCTACTGCTGGGTCCGTTTCCAGCAGAACCACTACGGGACCTACCTCGACTGCCCCGTTGCTCCCTTATAAGGCCGGTCTCAGTCTCCCCAACTTCAATCAGCTGATCAATGATCCTATCTGCCACGATGTTATTTTGCCTACTATGCCAACCAAGCTCCTCTCCGACATTCCCAAGTTCGAAGGCCTTGCTAGTGAAGATCCCTCCAACCATATCAGATCTTTCCATATGTGGTGTTCGTCCAATTCCATTACTGACAACTCCATTTGTCTTATATTGTTCCAACGCACGATGACCGGTGAAGCTTCTAAATGGTATGTCTAGCAGGCCACCTCCTCCCATACCACTTTTTCAACCATTGCCCAGGCCTCTTTATCTTATTTCCAGCTACCTCTCTGATACGACACTAGTACCGAGCTTTTAACTTCTTTCCGTCAATCCTCTTCGACCCACCTTTCCGCTCATGTTCAAGAATGACGGCAAAGAAGAAGCTTATGTCACGCTCCTCCCTTTGAAGATCGGGTTTATATGGACCGGTTCCTTCACTCTCTCTTACCTCCCATTGGCAAATATGTTGCCTCCCATTTCCCTCAAACCGAAGAAGCTGCCCTCCAAATAGCCTTGAAATATTACCTTATTTATGCTCAATCTAGTTATGTTTATATTGTCCTTCTTGACCTCCCCAAGCCTGGCGGTGCTAACTCCCCGGGGGCATCTCACTCTGCCCATGGTATCGTTGGAGCTCTTTCACATACCTCTGCTCAACCTCTTATGGGCTATGGTTTCCCTCCGGGAGGGGCCAGCACCTCCAGCACTTTTCCCCCTCCAGGTAGCATGTATCCAGGATACGGCATGCCTCCTCCTTTTGCCCCCACTCCTTCTTACCTCAATGTTTCCCATCCTAACCCTTATCCTTACCCACAGCCTGGTGTCCCAGCTCCTCCAGCATTTGGACCTCTCACCCCCTTGCCTTCTCAACCCTCGCCGCAACACTTACTACCCCCTCCAGGGCAAGTATTTGCGCAGCAGGGCACGACCAATTCTCTTCCTTCTCAAAGAAAGAGGAAAGGAAATCAATCTGCCTCTGGTAATCATGGATCCAATCCTTCAAGTATCGATCCTAACACTGCTAACTAGCCACAGGCCTCTTAGCCAAAGCTGGACAGGCCGCTTCGCACCAATAAGCTCTGTTCATGTTGCAGTGTTTATGGACATTACACTCATGATTGTCCCCTATTACCACAGATGTGACAGATGTGGGAGTCTCAGGCCACCGTGCGGGGACAACATTCCTCCCCTACTATCCCTCCCAATCCGGCTACTTCTCAACTCGCTGTGTTTACCGATCCTTTCCCTCAACAAGGATTCGTGGCCACTCAACCACCTCATGCCCCGGTAATCACTCAACCTTCCCCTTCTGGTTCCTCCGATTTCCAGATTCTCATGATGGCCTCTGACCAACCTCTCACCATTGACCTTAACCTTCAAACTCGGTCTCGTCAGTACTCCATGCCTTCTGCTCCATTTCTCCCTGAGTCCGCATATTCAGGTCCTACAGAGCCTTTGTCGACACCCAATGGTCCCTTTCAAATCCCTCTGCCAAAAGCTGAGGTTCATACCAAGATGCCTAAGGGCCCATTACGTCGAAATGCTGCCTCTGGTCGGGCTGCCCATTCATATAACATAGTAGATGATCTGGCACAATCTCCTGCTGCCATTTCAACACTGGAACTCCTCCAGTCGTGTCATTCTTAAAAGAAGGATCTACTATCTGCCGTGGGTGTTGTAGATCCTGCTAGTGACCAATTGATTGTTTTCGACGCCCTTCAGTCATACCATCCCCCCCTTCCTGCTTCTGTTGCTTTCCAAATCCCAGTCAAAATCTGAAATTCCAACGTTGCTCGGTGTATTATTGATGACGGGGCATCTACCTGTGTGATTTTTGCTTCGGTTTGGAAACAACTTGGATCTCCTGAGCTGGCCCCTTCCACAATCACCCTTCGTGCGTGGGATGGCCATGCCTCCCAGTCCATCGGCCTTTTCCGTCACTGTCCCATCACCCTTGCGGGCAAGACTGTTTGTGTCGACGTTGAATTTATTGACACCCCTCTTGACTATAACATTATTTTGGGGTGTAGTTACACCTATGCCATGTCGCCTGTCCCATCCGCAGTCCACCGCAAGATGTTCTTCACTCATAATGGAAAGATTGTCACCATCGACCAGTTGACATATCATGAACCAAAATCTCAGAACTCCCCTGAGTCCACCATCTCTGTTGTCACCAATAAGAAAACTGTTGATTCCTTGACCAGTGTTTCCCCTGGCATCTACAAAGACTCATCCTTGCTTGGCACCTTCCCTGGTCCTCCCCCTCCTCCTGTCTCTGATCCTAGCTTGGCGAACGTTTGCATGATGCAATCATCTTGGGCTGACCTTGAGCAGCCAACTTTGGTTAGTCAGAAACCTCAACCTCACCCACCCCAACCTGCTCCTAGCCCTTCACCACCGCCACCTGGACCTGTTCCTGCTGGCCCTTCCCCTACAGCTGGTACCCATGAGCCTCTCTACCCTCCTGGGTCGGTTCCCCCAAGTCTTAACCATCTTGGCGCCGTCCCTCCTGTCCATTACCCCGCTGGTCAGATACCCTTCATGGCCACCCTTTCCCTCCCTAATTTAACCCTAGGTATTCCCTTCTGGTACGTTGACCCACCAGCCGCTACCCCGCCAGGTCACCCCAAACCATACCTTGCTTTGACACCAATTCAACCTGTTCCCTTAGCTGCTTCCATCGCTCCAGTGCCACCCGCACATCAACAAGACCCTTCTCCTACTGTGATAGCTAAGGGCAAGAAACGAAAATCTCGCAAGGGGGCATCCAAAGACAAGGCCACCGCACCTGACCCTACCCCTCCTCCACCCGCCAAGCCTTGTGCCTTGTGTGATGGTGTCAGTCATGCCACCCATACTTGTCTTGAGTTGCCCCGTATCCAATCCATGGTTAATTTCGTATTCCCTGAATCTACGGTCCCTAAAACCTTTGTTTCTTCCTCATCCACAGCCAAGAACCCAAAGACTCTTCGCACCAACAAACCCTGTGCTCTGTGTGGTGTCCATGGCCATTATTCTCACCATTGTCCTCACCTCATGCATTACCGAGCCTCTTTAGAGGTCATTCGCGAGTACAAGGTCAAACAAAATCAATCTGCCTCTCCCATCCTTGCTCAGTATGTGTCAGGCCTACTCGAGGATCCCCCCGCTACCATAGAAATTCCTCCCCCCAATGTTGAGATGTCAGAACCTGCTGCCCCCCTCCTATACCTATCATCCTCCGCACGACCCTCGGAGTACATTCCCTCTGAATCCACTCCATCTATTTTGCTTGAATCCCCTTCAGCAACATTCTTGGGCTCTACATGCTTTGACCATCTTTTTACTTGTTCCTCTGTCATCCCCCGTGACGCTCCGTATGTGCGCCTTTCTTCCCATGTTGATGATTTAGGTAGCTTTGCAGCATCATGTGGTTTCCTAGACCTATCCCTTTCCTCTCATCACCAAGAGGATACCATCTGCATCTATGATGTCCGTCGCAGCATGAGCTCTCACTTTTCCTCCCATCATCCTCATTCATCACCCTCTAGTCGATCTATGATTCCTAGCCATAGTAGCCATTTGATGTCTACCCTATACTCATGCTACCCTCATTCTTCTCCTTCCTCCAATTTTTTGTCTTGTGACACTATTCTGCCGGACCTCTCGCCCACACATTATATTGGCTATGCCGATGGGGCCAGTCGCTGCTCTCGAAATCTTGCTTCGGCCACCTGGGCCATCTTTACCCCCTTGCATTCCCTCATTCTTTTGAATGGGGTATGCATTGGTAATGCCACCAATAATCAGGCCGAATATGATGCAGTATGTGGTCTCTTAGCAGATGCCCTATCTCATCGCATCCTCCATCTGCACGTTCATTTAGATTCCTTGCTTCTTGTTTTACAACTCAATGGTGTCTATCGTGTGCATAACCCTATCCTGTTTAGACAATATTTACAAGTGAAACTTTTGATACGTGACTTTAGATTCATTACTTTCAACCATGTACCTAGAAGTCAAAATCACTATGTATATAGAATTGCAAATCATGTTCTAGACTGGCATTTATCACACACAAGACAATAACATTTCACACCATCAACACAATGAATATACATAATATATATCATATAACATGTTTTTTTTTAGATTCCATCTACTCTAAAACATATGACATGCCCATAGCATGTTACAAAAACAAAACTACAAAACTGGGGGGCACCACTTGCCCCTACATACACACTGGGGGGCACCACAGTCTGACCGACCATCGCCATGCGTCACATGATACCTCGCCATTCCGACGGTAGCCCAATACATAGCTCTATGTACTGGTCATCTAAATCCTGCCAACCATGCTCCGACACACCAGTCAGCAGCCCCTCACATCTACAACGAATGTCCTCCAACAGAGTGGCCATATCCTCGTTCTGTGTCGTTCTTGATCCACTTGCACCTGTAGCTCCAGCTGTTGCAGATCGCCCCATATATCCGGCCGGTTTTACCGGAGCTATATCTGCATTCCAAAATGTATAAGGATCAGTACCATGAATACTATTCACAAACTTTACAGTGCACATAACATATTAGTTACTTGTCACTTACCATCGGGCCCCCATACTCGACCAGGCGGAAGCGACAAGTCCGAATCTCCCCAATAACTCATCCCACGATAGGGATAGTCATCTATGTACAATGGCAACTGATTCCAATGGGCGAAGAACTCTAGTTGGAACACCCGTCCGACCGCCCCTCCTCCTCCTCTACACAGTAGTCGTCCCCACCGATGCATCCGGGGCTCTCTCGGACCCCCATCAGGTAGTTGTACACGAGGTCGTAAGGTCGAGATCTTCTCAAAAAAGAAGGAGCACAATACAGTCCCATAAGCACAATCATGATTCACTTGCTGCTTACATAGCGACAGCTGTCGTTTCACCGACACCAACATCATCTGGGCCCACCCATAGTAGGTCCCACTCAACACACTCTCTACAATCATCATCTACCCTCCAGTGATGTGATGGAATGCCTGGCTGCCCAAGATCCGCAACACTGTTGCTACCACTGTCCGGGTCTCCAACCTCTCTAGATCCCCAATCGATATCCGAGTCCCTTTGAATCGGACACCTGGTCGACAATGTAGCTCAACGAACTCCATGATGTTACGCCCCCGCGGTAACACTGGCTGTGTATTTCCCACCATCCCTAATAGTGGGAGACCAATCAGGAAATACAGATCCTGGACTGTCAGCTCAATCCCGTGCCCCTGAACTATAAACACCTCATGATCTGGATCCCCATAACTGATAATCCGGGCCAACAAGGGCTCCCCAACCCTCATCAAAGGGTTCTCCACAAATTTTAGAACCCCAAATCTAGCCAATGCACGTCAGACACCCTGATCTGCTTGGATTTCCATCCGTAATGTACCTAGGTCTCTCTCTCTCCACTTTATCCGTATATTTGCCATATCTTCACAAAACCATCATCTTTGTCAGTCTATAGATAAGAAAAACTACATTCACTCACACCAAAACTGAATCTCAGCCCATACCAGCACTAAAACCACCTCCATCTACCAGGTCACACTTTTTGGCCAAATCCTGGGCCAGGTCGCACTTTTAAGGCCCAAACCTGCGTCCCAGGTCACATTTTTTGCCCCAAAATGTGCGACCCAGCCGTAATGATGAAGTAGGAGCAGTTACTAAGATTTAAAACCCTAATTTTAACTTTGAATCCATAAAAAACAAAGAGTAGGATTAGGCCTCTTACCTGCAACTGACGGATCACGATTCCAACGGTCGGTTTGTCCGCTATGATTGCCACAAGATTTAGGGCCTTCTCTCCTCTCCACATTCACCACAGCTACATAAGCAAATGAATTATTTTGGGAGGGAAAATTCCTTATTAGAAGAAAAACCCCTATTTTTTTTTCTTCCGCCCGCTCCGACCAAACCGTAGCCTCGTTTGACACACTATTTGCACCGTTGGAAAGCTCTCACCGAGCACTCAAATGGGTATCTGTTAGTTTTCCATGTTTTGATACTTCACTAGGACACATTTTTTCCACGAAGGGTCTATTTACCTCTCCTCCAAATCGAATGTCTCCACTTACAACACTTGTACTTGGGGCACCACTTTGCCTCCTTACTTATCTTTGTTTGTGTTGATTTTCGTCATGAGATACCTTATTGTACTCATGTTTTTATGGTTCCCCATTAGACCTTTACTATGTGGCAGCACCATCGAGTCGCCCTTGTTTAGCGCATCTGAGTTGAGTCATCATCAGTGATGGAGTCTATCTCGCGTCCCTTTGTATCCCGCTATAGTCCTCCATCCTTCATTGCTTGGTCCCTCTCTCATGTTGCACATTATGGGCTTTAGTACCATTGTCCCCTATCCCTCATGACATTGTGTCAGTTGCTGCCAAGCCATTCATGCCCTTTATGCTCTAACAAGGGAAGTCGTCCATTCGCTACTCAGTATCCCTCATTTCATCATCATCATTAGTGTCTGTCTGTTCATTGCTCCACTATTTTCTCTCGCGCCTTAGTTGGAGACCCCTTATTGCCTCACCTATGGCGAACCTCCTTCTGTCGACATCATCTCATTTACTCCAGAAGCCAGGTCTAGAGGGAGGTGTACCTTGGTTCGAGCTTCTGTCCACATGATCACGATCCATATATTTGATGGTCCAGTGATGCAGCAGCAGCTATTGGTGATTCTCGGGTGTGTGTGAGATGTCTCAACCCTCATGAGGGGGTGGCCCTACAAGTAGCCCCCGACATGCCTGGATGACTTCTTCATTTCAGCCTTTGATGTAGCTCCTTACATTTCATGATTTCGGCCTCAGCTGCTTGCAGCGCCTTTTCGATTTGCATGTATCAGTCAGATTTTGCGAGCCCTTCCCCGTGTATAGGGGGCATTTGGGGTGTATTTGTATCTCATGTACTAAACTCTTATTATATAAGTCCTGGTTGTTATTCCAGGCACAACATGTATGTGGGAATCATCATTCTATTTTCTGGCTTGTATTTATGCCAGCATATACTTTATAGTTCGGTTCCTTGTTTACTGGACATACTATTATTTTGTACTTTGTCTCAGCGGGCATAGGTATGCCTCCCCCGCCGCCTTTCGCACAGGTACCACTTCATAAAATAGATACTTTTTGCACTTTTAAGTCTCGTCTCCTCAGGGTCTAGTCCTTTAGCACATTAAACTACCTTCCATTTCTCTCTCTGACTTCCCTCTTGATGTCTAGTGATTGAGTTCTTACAACGTACTTCGATCATACGATTTTCTCCTAACACTCATACATTGGGGGGAAATCTGTTACACCATTTTTTGGTCATCTAACCTATTATCATTAGATGAACCCAAGTACACCATGTAAGACCGATTTTACCCTAAGTAAAATTGCTTTCACTATGTGAAATAACTTAGTAAAACACCTTTATTAAGTTGTTTATGGTCTAAACAGGAAACCCCAAAAGGAAATAATAAACAAATCTATATTTGTTTATATTTCCTAGTCATATTTAACCCAAAAAATGGAAATCAATTAAATAAATCCTTATTTATTTGATTATTTCCTAGGAATAAGTTATTTAAATCCTATTTAAATAATATTCCTAGTTAAATTTGACTAAATCATTTATAAATAATTAAATAAATCATTATTTATTTAATTATATTCCCACCATTTCCTTAAAATAGTAAATAAATCATTTATTTATTTATTATTTATAAATAAAGAAATTGACCCAAGTCAAAAATCCTTTTCCCTCCAACAAATATAATAAAATATTCCTAAAGGGTGGTTCTAGAATTTGATTAATAATATTTTATTCATGCACCAAGTTCTAGATCGTCCTAATATTTTGTTATAAATAGAAGGGTTTTCCCCATTCATTAGTCACCTTTGATTGCATTAGATCACTCTGGATCTATACACTTGGTCACATTTTCTCCATTTTTGCCTTGTGAGCTCCCATTGAGTTCTATGTTTGTTTGGGTTTTCTACACCAACAAGAGAGAGAAATTCTAGATCTGAGGACTGTCAAGAACCCATCCCATTGAGGGGAACTGGAAAACACCTTTCTTGTTTTCCTCTCAGGTGCCCCCTTTCAATATAATATAAAAAACTCTTTCAAATACATCGTTCTTTGTCTTGTCTATTGGATGCATGGAGCCATATTTCATTTTTACTGCTTAATGTCTTTTATGGATTTGTACAGCATTATTTGGATCAACTAACTGCAGACTTAAACATATTGGCAGTCATACTTGATGTTAGGGCTATTTGTTATGCGTAGCTAAAGTGGTCTTTTACGACGAAAGATTCATACTAACAAATTTTATGACTATTAATGATCAAAAAAAATTTACTGATGGTGATTTTCCTGCATCAAATGTGCCACCTCATCTCATGGATGTGGTAAGATATCTCTCCTTATCCCATTTTTATCCTCCTTTGGTTGTTCATTGAGGAGGAAAATTCCTCTCTTAAAACTCATTGCTTCATGCATCTCTTCGTTTCTCCATTTCATCCCCATGGGAACAGTTGCGACCCTCCTAATGAGATCGTCATCAAGATATATAATTAAACATTTGAATTCAGTCACAATTTCATGCCCTTTAGGATGTTGGAGGTTCATGTTGAGATTCAACAAGATGATGAGCCTAGTGAAAATTAAGCACATTCACTAGGTGAGGCCCTTGGGATATTTTTAGGTGTATGTCTATTTTTAGAATGATGAGCATATTCTAAAATTAGCAAGATCCTGATTCTAGATGGTTGAGAAAATTATACAGTTGGATGAATTTCTATTTTTAGAAGATGGGCAAAGTCTATTTATAGATCACTAATTTTAAAATAGAATGCATGTTGATTATTATTAGCCCTTAATAATAATCAGACAATAAATAGTAACGTATTCCCTTGGAGCACTTTATTTCAGTGAACATATGTGGCACATTAGTGGGCTGAAGGAACTACGCAATTCCTAGGGTGGTTGGTGACTCATGCATGGAGGACTTCGTTATAACCGATAGGGGAAAGTTGTAACAGATTTAGAAGAGTAGTTATATGAGTTGTTATTTAGTTTAACTCAGTTAAGTGAGTTAAACTCACTTGTGATAGTTGTAACTGAACATACACTAGTGAAAGATGAGTGAATTAATTATTTAATTAATTCACAAGTAGTGTCTTACTTTCAACTGAACAAATACAACAGTTAACTACTTGCATGTCAGATCCAATGGAGACCCAGTGAAGAGATATGTGAAAGGGTGAGATGGACTATCAATTGTGACTATAGTGATGCATTCAATGCATCTACATAGAGATTGGAGATGAAAATGAGTATTGCGCAGTGCAAACACGGACATATTGAATTCATTGAGGGATCTTCTTCAATAGGGATTGTGCATTGGAGGCAGGTTGTCTAGAGGCAAGAAATTGGTGCATAGATATGCAAATTTCTACATGACAGTGTGTGACGATTTTATTTTGTACCGAGAGCTCCATGAGCTGAGCTTTGTATGAGATTGTTACATGTTCCATTGATATACATAATATATGATAGTTGGGGTTTTTAGCTTTAAGATTTCCCAGTAAAACATCTTGTTATGTGCGATTGATTTTGCTTCATATGTGTTTTGCAACTGGCGATTTAATTTCCGCAAAGAATTAAGTGGAAGGATTTTGTATTTAACATAAGATTCAATTGTTAGATCAGGATAATATGGAAATAAATTATTTTGTTTATAAATTTCTACATGGTATCGGAGCAGTGTTGATCATTGGATATTGCAATATTGAAGCGGTGTTGAGTTTTGTGCTCGTGGACAATTTGAATTTGCTGCAAGAATTTCTTGGTGCAACAGATGAGTAAACATTGAAATGGATTTCAATGGGCTGTGGTTGCAATATGCACTCGAGGGCAGTTCTAACTAGCCTCGAAGGACATGATGGAGGCGGTGCTTGAAGATAATGGTCTGAAGGAGTTCATCGATAGCAATGTTCCTAAGCCCACTTCGATGGATGTTGCATTACTTGACGCCTGGAAAAATAAAGTAGCGAAGACAAGAAGAATTATGTTGGAAGGTGTGAAATACCATATTGTGTCAAGCCTTCATGGGAAAGCCACTACATTTGCAATGTGGAAGGCTTTGATAGATCTTTTCCAAAGTAGCAACAACCATAGGAATTTGGCGTTGAAAGATAAACTTAGAAAAATCAAAATGGAGAAGGGCGGCAATATTCCAAAGTATCTCATGAAGTTTGTCCAATGTAGGGATGAGCTGGGGAGTGTGGGAATCACAGTTGTGGATGATGACTTAGTGAGCTTGGCTCTCCTTGGGCTTTTGAAGAGTTGGCACAGTTATCAAGACTCTGTCAATAGGCAGGACAAACTGCCAGATTGGGAGCAACTTTGGTCCAATCTAGTGTAGGAGGAGATAAAGCAAAGTACCAAGGATGGATCTTCATCAAAACATGATGATGAAGAGGATTGTGCTTTGGCTGCCAAAGAGAGGAAAGGGAAGGGGAAGAAATCCTATCCAAAATCTAAGGCTAAAGGCAAGAAGCTAGATTTGTCGAAGGTGAAGTGTTTTCACTGTCACGAACATGGGCATCTCGCCACTAACTGCCCATAGAAAAAGAAGAACAAGAAGGCTACTGGAGCTGCAGCTGGTGAGGCCCTTGCCTTGCAATTTGAACTTGATTTCTCTTTTATCACATGCTTGGTTTTAAGCGCAATGGGATCGGTGTGGTATCTTGATAGTGGTGCTTCCTTCCACATGATGGGAGACAAGGAATTTTTTAGTGACTTGGAGTAGAAAGATCTCCAAATGCATATAAAGATGGGCGATGATGGACAATATAGTACGACCGAAGTTGGTACCATTACCTTTGAGAGGGAGTTAGGTAAACCATTTCTGTTGAAATATTTTATGAATGTTCCAGGTCTGAAGAAGAACTTCGTCTCAGTCGCGATGTTGGAGGACAGAGGTTATGACATTGTTTTTCAGCGAGTGAAAATCTTTCTTGCAACACAAAACAACAGGTAAAACTAAGAGGAGAGGGATTTGAGTCAAGAATCTCTACAAGCTAGAGGAAAATGGTTTCACTGCAATGGTGGGCAAAGAAGAAGAAGGGGTGAGCCGGGATGAGGGTTAATTATGGCATAGGAGATTGGGCCATCTTCACCATGGCACCCTGAAGATTTTGCAACAGATTTCTACTGGACTTCCCAAGGGTACACTTGTGCAGATAGATCAGTGCAAGGGATTTACTATGGGTAAGTTTGTGAAGACCACCTTTCATGAAAAGGATAATCGTGCCTCGGTGATCCTCGAGAGAATTCACATAGACGTGTGTGAACCATTCTCGGTTGCTTCAACAGCGAAACACAAGTATTATGTTAATTTTTTGACGACTATTCTCATAGATTCTGGATATTCTTCATTCAGAAGAAGGATCAAACATTCTCAAAGTTCTGTGAGTTTAAAGCATTGGTGGAGAAAGATTCGGGGAAGCAAGTGAAGGCTCTACGGAGCAATAATCTTGGTGAATATATATTGAACAAATTCAAATACTTCTATAGAAAAGAAGTAATTCGAAGAGAACTCAGAGCGCCTCATAACCCATAGAAGAATGGGGTCACAGAGAGGAATAATAGAATGATCGTGGGTGCTGCAAAAGCTATGCTACATGACCAGGGCCTACCAATGCACTTATGGGCGAAAGCATGCAACACTGTGGTTTGTATGCAAAACTGTTGTCCTCATAGAGTACTTACCATGAGTACACCTGAAGAAGCTTTTATTGGTAAGAAGCCAAATGTTTCTCATTTAAATATTTTTGGCTCATCTGTCTATGTTCATGTGACCAAGAATGCCAGGAAGAAACTAGAGCCAACTACTAAAGTTGGGATATTTGTGGGGTACACAAAAACACCCCATAATTATCGTGTGTATTCTCCAAACAATCGGATGAATATGGTGCGATGAGATATAAAATTCAATGAGGAGAAAGCCATGAAGTTGTCTCTTGAGAGGGAGCTACACTTGCATGCAGAGGAGGAACTACTTATTCCCAAAGATGAGCCTCAAGATGCGGATCAGCCACAGGAGGAGGATCATGGAGTGGAGGAGTCCACTCATGCAGAGCCAAACATCAGAACTGGCAGAAGGCATACCACAAAATCTAAGAGTCTAAAGCTTGATGCGGCAGAGAATGTAGGAGTCCCTACTTTACAGCACAAACAGAGACAGTCACCTGACCAATATACTGGATACATGGCTTTCATGAGAAAGTGTATCGTGACAGAGCCATATTCCTTTGAGGAAGTAGTGCAAGAGCCCACATGGGTAGATGCCATGGTGGAGGAGTATGACTCCATTGTCAGAAACAGTGCTTGGGATATTGTTCCAAGGCTGGTGGGTAAATCAGAAGTAGGTTCAAGATGGATCTATAAGGTAAAGCAATCTGCTGATGGGAGCGTCAAGAAGTATAAGGCAAGATTTATTGCCCCGGGCTTCTCACAGATCGAGGGGATTTATTATAAAGAAAAAATTACACCTGTAACATGGTATTCTTCCATAAGGACCATCCTTTCTCTCAGTGCATGTGGGTTGGCACATTCATCAGATCGATGTGAATAATGCATTCCTTAATGGGATCATTAAGGAAGAAGTGTACATTGAGCAGCCTGAAGGATTTGAGATCTTCAACAGCGAGTCACATGTGTGCAGAATTAAAAGAGCGTTGTATGGGCTGAAGCAAGCATCCCGTGATTGGTACACTCAGATCGACAGCTATTTCATTGGACTTGACTTTACCAAGAGTGAGGCGGATGCAAACCTATACCAAATTGTGGTGGAGGGTAAGCTTTTAATCATTGTTCTTTGTGTTGATGATTTAATACTGACTAGTGATGAGCAGCTGATACACTCATGTAAGGAGGACCTTTCAAAGGAGTTTGAGATGAAGGATATGG
The DNA here is from genome assembly GCA_034641835.2 of Pinus albicaulis. Taxonomy (NCBI): domain Eukaryota; kingdom Viridiplantae; phylum Streptophyta; class Pinopsida; order Pinales; family Pinaceae; genus Pinus; species Pinus albicaulis. The sequence continues at coordinate 1,330,878,499 of CM076575.1, read as the reverse complement.
GTCTCCTTCATTATTTCCTTGAATTGGAAATATGGCAGCGAGAAGGTGAACTGTTCGTGTCTTAAGGAAAGTATGCTCGGGTGATACTCGGTAAGTTTCACATGGAGAACTACAAACCCATGGATACTCCTCTTCCAGGAAATTGGATGAAAGAAGATGCTACATCAGCAGAGGTAGTGGATGAGCCTCAATGAAAATATGAAGTTGGGTTACACTTTTTTCCCTTTTTTGAGAAAAAAATTTCATTTTTGTCTGTTCTTCAACTTTCTGCAAGCCAAAACAATTTTTTTGTTTAGAATTTCATTTTGCGATAAAAATAATTGTTGTCAGAAATTTCATTGGCTTTCTATTAATTATTTTTTGGAAGTTTTTTATACACATTTGATATGTCAACTTAGTGTTTCTTTGAGTGTTTGTTTTTTAACAATCAAAGGATTCATAAGAAGTCATGTTAATACGCGTTGGTGTATTCCTTGAAACTTTGTGTTTTTGAGAAAAAAAATGTGTTACAACAATATAGACAGAGTCTACTTCAGTTTCGTTATATTTACAAAACCAACTAATGCATATCATAATTACTAGAATTTTTTGAACTGATCCAATATGAAAAAACTGCATATTTTGAATATGTTTCGTGACGCAAAAAATTTCTCAACATATAAGTTATAAACTAAAAATATAAAAAATACCCATTACAGGTGACGGACCAATGTAATGCACCATAATTTTTTCAATTTTTTTTACAGTGTATTTTGGAAGATACAAAATATTGATTTCACTAAATCATAATGACCTTCGGAAATTGTTTGCACCCATTTTACTACAAAAATAATTAAAATTAGTAAATATTTATGAAATTACATAAAATTTATATTTCCTTAAAGTAGATTGAATTCTGAAAATTCTTATCTTGGTTCCGACAGTTAATTCAGAATGACTCATGGAGTTTAATCAGTCCAAAGTTGAAGATATGACCTTGGCTCTGCGTAATTGCAGATGTGTTAGTTTGGTCGAACTTTTAAAAAAGTTCGGCCGAATTGTTTTTTGCGTCGACGGCCCGTCAATTCTAACAACACAAAATTTCGGCCAAACATTTACTTGAGTTTCCGTCGGCCGGAAAATACAACGAAGCCCCTACAAAAAAAAACATTTCGCATCAATATAAATTGACATAAAGGCATTCATTATTTTCGCATAATTTCACCTATATGTCTCCTGTAGAAACACCTATAGGTTCTTGTAGATTGTTTCAGAAGCTTGGCAGTTGTGTTGATCCCATATAGAAATTGTGGATCCTTGTTGGGACTTTAAATGATATTGCATAAAATACAACCCAAAGTGCTTTGAATTTCAGTGGGCATTTGTTGAGGTTGATGTGAGGGAGTGGAATGAGTGCACAACGATGAGTTGGCCCCCATCTACCCCTTCGTACTCCACGTCCTCTCACTAGAGTAAACAATATTGACCCACTTTCTCAAGTATTTTTCATCTTTTTTCTTGTCCTTATCCCACACGTGTGGGTGTATTTGGTGAAAAGGTGAAGTCCACTTCTAGATGTTAGTGAGACCTCTTACTAACTAATTTTGACTTATAAATTCCTCCTCTTCTTACACTTTCAATGTTTCCTCAAGTTTAGGATAAGTTTAAAGGGTGAGTTTTGAGAGATGCATACATATTACTTACCTTTAATTACTCACAAATGTTGTTATTATTGGCTTTGAGGTTGCTTCTGATGACAGTGATGGAGCTACTAGATATTTAGCTTATGCTTGTTTGTTTCCTTTGAAGATACTATTGGGGATTATGATGTTTCTTATGGTTGCCTTTGAAGATCATGTTGGGGATTATGATGTTTTCATTACTATTATGGGCGAAATTTGATGTTACAATTGGTACTTTTGATATTACTATGGGCGAATTTGATGCTACTGCTAGATACTATGGTGATTTTGCTATTGTTGTCGGTGGAAAATTTATCGTGTAGAATCCTATAGGAAATCTTGTAGCTACTCATAGTGATTTTTCATCTTGGAGCTTCTTCTGAAGACTTTGAGAATTGTGATATGTAGTGACTTTTGTAACAACCCTAGTGAAAATTCCATGTAATAAAAGTTAATAAAGGAAATATAATAACCACGATTATGGGACATGTATTCCAAGCTAAATGTTGGGGAAAACATCCTAGTGTCGGTGTTCATTTCGGTTATTATGGCTAAGGAAATTGGAAAAGGAAATGGCAAAGGCTTTGGAAAGGTAAAGTGACATTAATTGGAATTTTATTTATGAAAATAATGGAAATTAGGAGAAAAGGAAGGTGAAAGGTCACAAGTTTCATGTTAGGAGGAAAAGGAAAGAAAATAATGAAAAATGAAGAAAATAGAAGCCTCGTTAATAAAAAGGCTTATGAAGATCAGTTGGTATCTTTTATCAATCCAGTTTTGGAGCTCTCTCTCTATTCTCTCTCTCACACACTCTTGGACACTTAGATTTTTCTTAGAGAACTTTAGCATTGGATTAAGAAAAGAAAAGAAGGAAAAGAGGAAGGAAAAGATTAAGAAGGAATATAAGGATCAAGCAGTTATAACGGGATTAATTGTCGGTATTGATTTGCATGTATGATTTCCTTGCTAGATTTTTCATGCATGGTTATGCATGTGTGTTATTGGTTCTCTTGTTGTAATTGGCATGGGGTTTTCCAGGTGTAACGTTGTTCTTCATGCTTTCCTTGTCATTTCTGGATAGCCATGGTGTGGTGGGGTTCTCTTGTATTTGGTTGAGTTATATTTCTGGATGGACTGGAAGCTAAGTGGGGTGGTCGCAAGTTTATTCACAAGGTTTAGGAATCCCGGGATGGGATACACGGTAAATATTGTATGTGAACACGTCAATTGAGCCTAGGAATCCATTAACTGGTGAATAGCGGGATACACGGTAAAGCTTAGTGGTGGTTTCCTTTGATTAGGCCTAAGAATCCCAGGTTGGGATACACGGTAAAGGCCATTGGGTGGAGACCTCGTAGGCCTAGGAATCCCTTGATCGGTAATCACAGAATACATGGTAAATCTAAGAGATCGAGACGAATAAATTCCTCATAGTTTAGGTGGAGATATCTAGAGGCATCCATGTTTGTTTATGTCCTAGTGATCTGGTGAGGATTGCGGTAAAGCCTACTTCTATTGATGAGGGTGAGGTGGTTTAGCCTTGGGAAGCCCTGGTTGATTATTTTGGGTTTGAGTCCCACACTCATGCTTGGAATATGGCACGGGGGTGATTGGTTTAAGAGAGATTTGGTTTAGCCAATCTATGGTTAGTTGGAACGTGGAAGTCCCAAACACAGTTGGCTTTTGCATTCATTAATAAGAGTTCATTTCCTTGGTATATTATGTGTAAATGTGTTGTTTCATATGTGGCATTTATGGTTGTTGTATCCTTATTATTTTTTTTTATATGTTGGTTATGAGTATGTTTTATGACACTAATAATGTATGGATCTCATCATGTTTTTACTTATGAATGAATGAACAATGAATCTATGACCTTATAGTTGATAATGCATCTAGTATGATAAGGCATCAATATTTCTTAGTGATTCTCAGATAAGTATGAGACCCCTATCCTAAGGTATGTTATTTGACCCGTAGAATGCATATTTGTGACATGCTGACGAAATTCCTATCATGAATAGTAGAGTTCAATTCAAGTCCTTGGTCAAGTATTTACATTTGTATCATTCTTTCCATGATAGTTTTCATTTTTGGATGTTTCATGGAGTTCTAGGTAGTGGCCGGAGTCCTGGCCCTAAAAAAGGGGCAGAAAATCTGGGGTCACAAACACAAAACTACTTAGAAAAGTCCAGAGTCACAGGCAGTCCTGTGCTATAGGAGTGACTGGAGGGTCCCAGTCGCATGCATGCCCATTTCATGGGAGTGACTGAGCCTTTGATGCAATGAAATGTTGGGTTGTCTCAAGGTTTAAGCACTTGGAAGGGATGGATGGCTCTTGAGTGTTCTATAGCATGTGTAGAAGGTCAGATTGGTTGTGTTGTGTCCGTTCGACTTCTTTAGCTGTACGTGGGGAGTTGAATCAGATCATAGTAGCCTATCACCACATGTTTACCCCAGCAGACTGGTTAACTGGGGTAAATTTGGGAGGAGGGTGTTACAGAGTGGTATCATAGCATGGTTCACCCCTTGGATTGGATGGGATGTGTGTTGGTCATGCATTCATGTCGATTTCATATGTTTTCTTATGCTTGTGTTTTATGTACTAGTTGTGTATGCATGGTGTCACCTTACACTCCTCCTCTCCTCCTCCTTTCACAAATGTAAACTATGAGGCATAGGGTAGTTGTTTCATATATGAACATTTAGATATGATAAGAAAAATGTGATACTTTATTGTAATTTTCTCTACAAATGTGATGACAAATGCGCCTTAAATGTTGACAATTTCATGGTTAATGTAGTATGAGTTACATGAAAATTTACAGTCTTGTATACAAGATTAGGAAGTTATGCCCAATATCCAACACCATAGAGCAATACATGTTCACCAATTCAACAGTTGCTTCCAAATCTCTCTTAGTGCTAGAGTTTTTTTCTCAATAAACTTGTTTGTACTATTCTTGAATTGATGAAAGCCATTGTTGTTGCATATAGGAGCATTTAGTTCTGATAAGAAAATTGTGACACTCTGTTAAAATTTTATCTACAAATGCGTTGAAGTTATTTTTTCAATAAACTTGTTTTTACTGCTCTTAAGTGATGAAATGCATTTAGTTTTATTAAGAAAATTGTGATATTGTGTTACAATTTTATCTACAAATGTGTTGGAGTTGTTCTCTGAACTCTTAAGTGATGAAATCCATCGTTGTTGCATATAGGAGCATTTAGCTCTCATAAGAAAAGTGTGATATTGTGTTATAATTTGCTCTACAAATGTTTTGGAGTTGTTTTCTCAATAAACTTGTTTTTACTGCTCTTAAGTGGTGAATGCATTTGGCATATGTACATGAACTTGGAGTAAACTCAATTTTAATAAAAATTCTCTTTATTTACATCTATGCTAGATATATTGTACTTGAATGTATTTAAAATATCTTATTTGAATTACATGGTCATTTCATGCTTGTTTGGGAGGGTTATTAATCACCAAAGGATTTTCACCCCCAAATTCCTATTTCAATATCTATAGCAAATTTTTTATATATGTGAACAGATTATGTTGGTTTAAATATATGTTTTCATCCCCAATTTCCTATTTCAATATCTAAAACAAAATTTTCTTGTTGATAACTCTTATCATCAATCTCTTTGAAACCTCCACGACCTGCTTCCATGGAAGCAAAATTTGTCTTTCATTCATTCACGATAGCTCCTTCTGTGGAACATCTTATTTCTGCTAGGCTACTCTTTCCTATGCTATTGCCTTACGACGTTTCTTTTGCAACATGTAGTGCAATTGCCAGTGATAACATGTAAGAAGGAAACTCCCTTTAATACTAATAACACGTAAGAAGGAACAAAATGGTAAAAAAGTCGATATATATATATATATATATAGATATATATTTATGAAACATATTTTATAAAAACATATTATAATTCATGATTTTATGCTACAAATAAATTTGTCTAAATTATTTAAAAAGCATCTACATGATTTTATCATGCACAATATTCTATTAAAAAAACATAAAATAAATTTACAAAAGGAAAAAAAGAATAATAACTACCTAAAAGCAAAGATGATACACATTTTATATGAAACGGATATAAGTTTTATGTAAATTTACATAATAAATAATGAAGCTCTTATATTTTTATGCAATTTTTATATGTATGTGATGTTTATTGGATATATTTAAATACGTTTCAGGTTTTCAAAATATTAAATTTAATTGTGTATTCAAAAATATATTTTAAATATAAAAAATAATTATTTTTAATTAAAAGAAATAATTTTAATAATTTTTAACTTTAAGATAGTTTATAAAAATATTAAATTTAATTATATAATCAAAAATATATTTTAAACATAAAAAAATTATATTTAATTAAAAGAAATAATTTAATAATTCTGAACTCTACGATATCTTAGATAGTGATTTCAAAAATGAGGTGAAAAGTTTCAAGGAAATGTCATAAATTTATTTTGTAAAAAAAAGTTTTTAATCTTATTTATTTGATTTGGTTGTAGATATCTGAATATTTTTTAAAATTGATAAATAAGAGTGGAAATTGATATTTGGAGGAGCTATGGGTTTTTGGGGATTCGAAAGTCATCATAGAGCACATGACCAAAGGAACACACCTAAATCCTATTTATCTTATCCACTGGTTGGAGCGGATTCATGATTTAAAGTGCACATTTGCCTCAATAACATCTTGTGATGCAAGGGCATTCTTCAAAACTTATAAGACCCATGAGTCTTATTTCTCATTTATTAAAGGGAGTGGGTTCCCTTAATCATTTTATTTATTTTCCTAAAGTTTAGTTGAGTTTGAGGAAATTTAATTGTAAATTGATTTATGGAGAATATCTCGTGAGTTGTAAAATCTTAGGGATGAGTAAGGAATCCTAAGAATAGTGAGGATTTGAGGGATTTAGAAATATAATGTAGGATTCTGTTGAGTAAAGAGTGGAGTTGAAGAGATATGTTAGGAGACAGTGAGAGATTTTTGGATTTGAACTAAATTGGTTCATGAATCCTTTCTTTTATAAATTGTGAGCTTTTGAAGCATTAGAGGGACGTAGAGATAGAGAGGAATGAGAGATTGGACAGAGGTACAGCTAATGGTTCAAAACCAATAGCTAGGTCTCATAGAGGAGGTTTTGATAGTAATCAAATAGAATGTATTTTCGTTTGTAAATATTTTATGGAAAATACCAAAAACACTGTGGAATTGTACATATCGTGTATCTGTGTGACCTTGTGGTTTATTTACTGTGAATCTAATAAATATTTGGAATAATCTATGCAAATTACTGTGTTTGATAAATTACTGGAATTTGGGTTATTGTTGCCGCTTGTTGATTGATTATCAGTGATAACAGACGAACAATTATTGTATACAAAATCCGTGGAAAACCCATTTCTTGTCGATTTGGTGAACCACATATACGATCATAAAGTAATAGTTTGATAAAATATGTGTATAGATGTGCAGAGGGTTTGATTCATGTGATGGTTCGCGAGTCGGGTAAGTCAAACAGTGAATGAGTGGAATAGGTTTCGGAACTACACGCGTTTTGGAACCGTGAGTCAAGGTGAACAGTGAATGTGGTTTTGAAAACCACCAAATGCCTTATCGCACCGCTTTTGGAGGACAAGTGGTAATCATCAGATCGAACACGATATAGTGGAGGAAGCGACACGTGGATGTCAAAACCATTTTATCACGCGGTTATTGTTCGTGTAAGTTGATGAGAGTTGGAATGCGAACATCGTCGAATTGGGAAATGTAATGCGATAACTGTCCGATTAATGAAGGGAAGTTGTGCGGAGGTTTATAAAGTGTGGACCATATGTGATTTGATTTGTAAGAGAGCCTCAACAGATGTGCAATGCCTTAAATTAGTGGAATGGTAAGTATTTTAAGACTTATGTTGAGGTTAATGGAATTTTGTAAGGATATGCGAATTATGTGGCCAAGGTTAATACATGTTGGGGCTTGATATATTTATCCAAAGTTGGTTTCATATAGTCGGAAGATTAAATGAATGGGTTTTTAATTATGGTTTTAAACCATAGGGTATAAAAAGGAAACAACCTTCGTCGATAAATTTTTATTGCTTGATTTTTAAACCCAGAACTAAGGAATATAAAAGAACTTCCGCTTGTGAATAAAGGAGAAAACCTTGGATAAAGGGGTTTATTTAAATAAAATTCAAAGTCGGGAATGGAAAATGTAAAGGTGGGTATTTTTTTATGGTTGATAACCATAAACTATGAAATGGGAATAATTTGCGAGAATGAGGTTACCTCTATCTGAGGTCTATTTGAGATGTTAAATTTGGAAACACATATTGATATGTGTAGATGTGGGTTTTGTAGCTTTGGCTGCATCATTTGCGGTATCAGAGCTAGACTAATGCTCTGTGAAATTGATTGAAAAAGATTGTATTTTATTCTCAGCATGTATATGATTTGCATTGTGATGAATCCAATACAGAGGAAGCACAGGACACAAGAGATTGTATGCAAAGAAAAATTCTGAAATATTGCAGACAATGAGAACTTCAGCAAAGGCAGATTGTGAAAAAGACTTGAGGAAGACAGGATCAGGTAAAAATCTTTGCAGAATTTTAATGATATGTGTATGTGATGAAAGCAGCAACAGAAGTTTCAGCCAAGTAGTTGTGACAAAGAAATGAATGAAGAAGTTACAATAGAAATGTTGTAAGGAAGTGAATATGGATGTCCTCAGCAAGAAGGGAAATTTAGTTGACAGAAGAATTGAAGTGCAGACAGTGAAAAGTAAAGCAGCATGTGTATTGTCCAAGCCAGTGGAAGTTCAAAGAGATCAATCATTTAGATATCTCTCAGGTATGAGCCATATTTTGATGTTGTTCCATTTGAATTGTTTTTATAAGAAATAAAATGATAGCAGCAACACACAGTATAAGGTTGTGTAAAGAGAGAGAAGAGTTGTGTTAGTGGCAGTGAACCTAATTATTCCAACTAAAAGTTGGACAGGGAGAGTAGCTGAAATGTTCTCAAGAGAAGGTGAGTAGAGGATATAAGCCTAGGAAGAGCAGAAGAAGAATGCTCAAGAGGTTCCAAAAATAGAGAACTAGTGCTTACCAAAAGACCAAGTCCAGAGAGGGGATTGGTGAGGTAAGTGGCAGCAGGGAGGACTTGCTGTTACAGAGGCTTAGTGCAACTCATAGTGAGTGAGGAGCTCATAGAGATGGAGAAGAAAGTGACTACTGATAGTCATAATAGGGGTTCAGAGAGAAGCTACAAAAAAAGAAAGAAAGGTGCCAAGGAAAATGGCAAAGGTAAGGGAATGAGTCAAGAAGTATTTGACAGAGAAATTGCAAAATTGAAAGCAAGTGTTGATGCAATAATAGTGCTGCTTGAGAAGAGTATGAAGGACCAAAGTTATGGTTGGAATATGAGAAGAAAGAAGATAAAATGGAAGCTGTTGCAAAAGCATATAAGCAGAAGAATGTATATCAAATTAAGAGAGGAACTCAAAATAGTTGAGTTAGATATGGAAGATGACTATTATAGACCTGAACAAGAAGATTACTTTGCTGAGGAAGGAATCGTTGATGAATTTCTGAACTGTTGGACAAGTTCATATCAGCAGTGAGATGTGATGATTGAGACATCAAAGAAAGAGGAGCCTAGTATTTTTGAAATTGATGATTTTTGTATATATGCAGGTGATGAAAAATATTTACAAGATATGTTTATGCAGGTTGCTGAAGAAATGAAGATGTTAGAAGAGGTGATTTTAATGGAACAGTTCTTGGATGAACATGTGTTCAAAGACACTACAGATGTACAAATGTTGAAAACTACCATGAAAGCTGGAGGTGATGAATCTCGTGAGAATTGACAAAGGAAGGACAAACAGTCTGAAGAAAAAATGAAATTGCAGATTGCAAAAGAAGAAGCTGAAGAGAGGTATGAAGATAGCCTTATGACAGGAACAACCAAAAGTATGTGTACAGTGCAACCATTTGAGGTAATGGGATTATCTCTTTCATTTTTACTCAAAAATTATGGACTTGTATTGATAGTTAATGGACAAGAAATTTTCTTGGAAGAACATAATTGAGCATTAATGGAAAATGATCTTATTAAATATTGTAGTATGGAAGATGGTAGGATAGAGATTTATAAAGAGAAGTCAGTCCAAGGAGGTATAGCTAGTCCAGAAAAGGCTATGAAGAGGAAAGAAAAAGAAGACAGTCAAAAACATAAGGATCAGTTGGAAAAGGTTGATGCACAACAGAAATTTGAAGACATTGTTACTTGTATAACTTGCAAAAAGAATAAAGGTAAATGTAATCAACAAACTGGTGAGAGAAAAGCAACCCGAGAGGATGGAGGTAAGGATGCTTTCATGAATGATGCATTTACAGTGAGCAGCAAAGGGTTTCAATGGAAACTGATATTCATGGTATTGACAGTAATTTTTATTCTAAAAGAAACTTTATTAGGGAAGGAAAAATCTATTGCACATGATTTTGTTTCATGTAAGGAAACAAAGAGAATTAGAGATTGGTAGACTTTGATTGAAAAGGAAAAGGCATGGAAAAGACAATTTAGTGACCTACAGATTTGTAAGGGAGAAGAAGGAAGAAAGAAAAAAAGTGTGAAAGGAAGGAAGACTAAAGAGAAGAGCAGAGAACAAAATTTTGAAGTTAGGCAGCATTCAAAGGAAAGTGAAGACAAAGCAGAATTTTTCAAGACAAGGCAATATGGAGGAAGATATGACAATTTTGATATGTCATATGCACATCAAGAGGATGACAAATAAGAGAAATTATGGAATAGAATTGATGGAAAATGTAATGCATTTTCTAATTTTGAATTATTAATTTTTTAATGTGTTTTCCAGGATGAAGGACAAACTGCACTTGGAGATATGTTTGTTTATGCAAACATGAAGAAATATGTATGTTCAAGAGATGCAGAAAGCCAATTTCCTTATGGGAACAAGAAGATGATAGTAAGAAGCTAGTTGATTCAAACATTCAGGATGAAAGAATGAGAGTTGGTATAACTCTTAAACAAATCATTGCAGAAGAGAAAGAAGGTTGCAGAAGATGTAAAAGTACAGTCCTCATATAGATTTTGTTTTTAATCCGAAGGAGGTTTGAATTTCAAGATTTTATCTTGAGTTTGCAATAAAAAATTTGCATGAACAATTCAATTATATTTTATGTAGATATGGAGGAATTTGAACCAAGTTCAATAACTGAATTATTTGCAGTTGATGGACAGTATGAGTTTGAAAGATTATATGTTCTTGTATCAAACAAGAAACAATCTTCTTTTGAGATTGGAAAGATGCTACTTCAATTGTTGGATAAGTGGATGGTGGAAATTACAAAGATGATAAGCATAAGAATTTGTCAAAATCAGAAAATCAATGAAAGATGGAATAATATACAGGACAACATAAAAGAATTGATTTGGGGATAGAAGACAATGCTAGTGATCAGGTCAAGAATCAGAATGAACAGTCAGATACAGGACAAGAAAAAATATATAAAGTTGGAACTCAATTTTATTGAGATAATGCCAAGACAATAGCATACCATGGAGCAGAAATTTATATTGTTTGAGAAGTTGTTTATGAAGGATATCAACGTCCAAACATTATGCAGAAGAGATGGTTATGACAGCAGAGAAAAAGGACATCCACAACACAGATTTTTGCATCCAGGAGAAAGAGAGAAGGCAGTGAATGCACCTGCAATTGAAAGAAGACAGACAACCAGTTGGAAGATGAAATTTGATGAAGTTTACAACAGAAGCAGTTGGGTGACTCATGAATAGGAGTCCATGGATTTTTCAACCTAGGGAGTCTGATGCAGGGGTATTCTTCAAAACTTATAAGACCCATGAGTCTTATTTCTCATTTACTAAAGGGAGTGGGTTCCCTTAATCATTTTATTTATTTTCCTAAAGTTTAGTTGAGTTTGAGGAAATTTAATTGTAAATTGATTTATGGATAATATCTTGTGAGTTGTAAAATATTAGGGATGAGTAAGGAATCCTAATAATAGTGAGGATTTGAGGGATTTAGAAATCTAATCTAGGATTCTATTGAGTAAAGAGTGGAGCTGAAGAGATATGTTAGGAGACATTGAGAGATTTTCGGATTTGAACTAAATTGGTTCATGAATCCTTTCTTTTATAAATTGTGAGCTTTTGAAGCATTAGAGGGATAGAGAGATAGAGAGGAATGAGAGATTGGATAGAGGCAGAGCTAATGGTTCAAAACCAGTAGCTAGGTCTCATAGAGGAGGTTTTGATAGTAATCAAATAGAATGTATTTTCGTTTGTAAATATTTTATGGAAAATGCCAAAAACAGTGTGGAATTGTACATATCGTGTATCTGTGTGACCTTGTGGTTTATTTATTATGAATCTGAGAAATATTTAGAATAATCTGTGCAAATTACTATGTTTGATAAATGACTGGAATATGGGTTATTGTTGTCGCTTGTTGATTGATTATCAGTGATAACAGATGAACAACTATTGTATGCAAAATCTGCGGAAAACCCATTTCTTGTGGATCTGGTGAACCACATATACGATCATAAAGTAATGGTTTGATAAAATATGTGTATAGATCTGCAAAGGCTTTGATTCATGTGATGGTTTGTGAGTCGGGTAAGTCAAACAGCGAATGAGTGGAATAGGTTTCAGAACTACACGTGTTTTGGAATCGTGAGTCAAGGTGAACAGTGCATGTGGTTTTGAAAACCACCAAAGGCCTTATCACACTGCTTTTGGAGGACAATCGGTAATCATCGGATCGAACGTGATACAGTGGAGGAAGCGACACGTGGATGTCAAAACCATTTTATCACGCGGTTATTGTTCATGTAAGTTGCTGAGGGTTGGAATGCGAACATCTTCAGATTGGGAAATGTAATGCGATAATCGTCCGATTAATGAAGGGAAGTTGCACGGAGGTTTATAAACTGTGGGCCATATGTGATTTGACTTGCAAGAGAGCCTCGACAAATGTGCAATGCTTTAAATTAGTGGAATGGTAAGTATTTTAAGACTTATGTTGAGGTTAATGGAATTCCGCAAGGATATGTGAATTATGTGGCCAAGGTTAATACATGTTGGGGCTTGATATATTTATCCAAAGTTGGTTTCATATAGTCGGAAGATTAAATGAATGGGTTTTTTATTATGGTTTAAAACCATATGGTGTAAAAAGGAAACAACCTCCGCCGATAAAGTTTTACTGCTTTAGTTTTAAACCCAGAACTAAGGAATATAAAGGAACTTCCGCTTGTGAATAAAGGACAAAACCTAGGATAAAGGGGTTTATTTAAATAAAAGTCAAAGTTAGAAATGGAAAATGTAAAGGTGGGCATTTTATTATGGTTGATAACCATAGACTATGAAATGGGAATAATTTGCGAGAATGAGGTTACCTCTATCTGAGGTCTATTTGAGATGTTAAATTTGGAAACACATATTGATATTTGTAGATGTGGGTTTTGCAGCTTTGGTTGCATCATCTTGCCATGTATACAGGGATAAAAACAATGAAGCCGATAGACTATCAAAAAGAGGCTTGAATGGCAGATTTGGGGAAATGAACTATGAGCTGTTCAATTCAAATGGACCTAGAGCAGAGGGTAAGGTAAACTTCAATTAAGGCTAAATGATGCAAGTTTTTGCAGGAAAAGGAAAGCAAGAAAGCATTATAAATGTGGATCATAGTGAAGATGATTGTCTAGAGTAAGGTTACTTCTCTTTGGTGCTTTTCTCTTGTCTAATATGAAAGGAAAATCAAAGATAAGATGCACTCTTTTTGATAAAGACTGTTTTTTCTAGGAGAAACAGTGATGATCTGGTTTTTGTTATAAATTTTAAGATGATGTAATCTAGAAAATTTTGAAAGTATTATGAATTACTAAAAGACATGTGTCCTGATACACTATGTAAACCAGAAATATTTTTAGTGCAAAAAAAGAGTGGAAACTGTTTTGACTTTTACTTCAGTACATCAGATTTATGAAAAAATCGACATAAGTTCAATTCACTTTTTTTTTTTTTTTTATAGAATGGAATATAGCCTAAATGGCTGTATTGAAAGCAATATTGCTACCGAGGAAATCATGATAGTTAATGACATTTGATATAAAGATATGAAATTATGGTGGGCTGCCACTTGATAAAGGTCTGGAGGTCATGACGTTAGATGAAAGCGGTGGAAGATCAAATATTTCACACAGTTTTTTTTTTCTTAATATTAATTTTACCAATGTATTGGAGGAACGAATTTAAATTTAATTTTACAAAATAAATAATTAAGCTCTGACATCTCTCTATGGGAAATTTCTACATTTAAGCCATGTGTATTGAATGGATTTAAATATATTTAAAGTAACAGATTGTATTACTCATGGAAATCATATTATAGGTTATAATTAATTGTAATATGAAAAATATTCGAGGTGGTTTGATAATAGTGTAGTTTAAATGTTTTTTTAAAAATATATTTGTTTAATAAGGTTTATTTGAAATGTTGTTAAACTGTGTTGAAATTATAAATTTGAGTTATTGAATCTATATAAATTAATTATTTGTAGAGTATTTTTTGTGTAATTATTTAAATTTTATTATTAACAAAAATAGTAGAAAACGATGAATTGTGTGTAACACATTTCATTGAATTAACAAAATAAAATAAATTGTGGGTTTCTATAGCATGAAATTTTTTATTTGCTTACATTGCTACAATTTGATTTGGTATACATATGATGATTTTACTACAACAACAACTATTGATATAAGGTTGTGTTTAAAAACCTTATTTGATTTATTGTTGTTAGGCTAAGAGGTAACCCGTCAAATGAATTGTGATTTTGCATTAATATTTCTCATGGATATATACATGGAGGGAGAGACTCTTGGACTTCACCTCTGAGTGTCTCTTCATATTCCTAATCTCCTTATTTTCTATTTACATTATTTTACATGAATTTCTTAATCCCAAAGATTAGGTGTCAGCATCCCCCCCTCCCTTAATCTAAAGGGATGTTGGTGAGTCCAAGCATCATTCTAAATCTTTCAAACTTTTCTCTTCCAAGCACTTGGTTAAGACGTCTACAATCTTCTCATTTGTGGAACAATGACATAGATGGATTTTCGTGGCCTCAACATGATGTTGAATCATATGGTATTTTGCATTGATGTGCTTTGTTTGATCATGGAATTTTGGGTTCTTGGAAAACGTTATTGTAGAAGTGTTGACAATCATGAGAGGCATTGAATGCATTTGTTTCTCCTACAAATATTCTAGAATTTTCCTAAGCCACACAATTTCCTTTGTTGCTTCAGTTGTTGCCACATATTCTGCCTCAGTTGTGGAATCTGTTGGAACTAATTGTTTGTGTGATCTCCAGGAGACAATGCTTGATCCAAGACTCATAACATAACATGAATTAGATACCCCAGTTTCTTTGTCTCCATCAAAGTTTGGATCAGAGTATCCAATCAAGCTGAAGTCGCCCACCTAGATGTATACTTGAGTCCAAAGTCTTGAGTTCCCTTCAAGTACTTTAGAACTTTTTTTTATAGTAGAACAATGTCCCTCACAAGGATTTTGCATAAACATGGAGAGGTTCCCAATAGCAAACAAAATTTCCAGTCTGGTAGTAGTCAGGTAGTTGTGAATACCTAAAATTTGTCTATACTTTGTCACATCCTAAAATTCTTTTCCTTCAATGGATGTGAGCTTCAAGTTTTGTTCCATTGGAGTAGTGAAATGATTGTACTTAGCCATGCCAAACCTATTCAAAATATCTCCAATGTACTTCTTATGAGAGCGGAATATAAACTTCAGATGTTGATTTAATTCAATACCAATATAGTAGTGAACATATCACAAGTCAATAATTTCAAAACCTTTCCTTAATTCCTTCTTTATGGATGCAATTTACCTCTCATTGTTCCTTGTCATCAAAATATCGTCTATATACACCACAAGATTTACAATTGTTTTGCCAACTTTCTTGAAAAACAAAGTTGCATCATCAAGATCATAATGTTTGAAGTTGAGTTTCAAGATATGCTTAGTTAACTTCTCATGTCAGGCTCGCGGTGCTTTCTTAAGGCCATACAAGGATTTTACAAGCTTGCATACTTTTTGTTCTTGACCCTTCACGACAAATCCTTCTGACTGGGACATTAAAACATTCTCTTTCAAATTTCCATTCAAGAAAGCAGTTTTTACGTCCATTTGATGAACATTCCAACCTTTCTTTGCTGCCAAGGAAAAGAGTGTCCGGATGGTAGCCCATTTTGCTGTGGGCTAAAAATTCTCCTCATAATTGACTCCTTCCTTCTGTTCAAAACCTTTTTCCACAAGTTTGGCTTTGTGCTTGTCAAGTGAGCCATTTGATTTATATGTGTTCTTGTAGACCCACTTGTAGTCTATTGGTTTGGTTCCAAATGGAGGATCAACCAGCTTCTAGGTGCCATTATTTATCAAGGCATCATATTCTTTCTGCATCGCTTATTTCCATTCATTATGAGAAGCGACTTCTTTGAAGGAAGTTGGTTCAAAATATGTAGAAAAATACAGTTAACAATCATAAAAAAACATCCATATCAATAGATGAATTTGAAATGTCTACATCGCCTCCATTTTTACTGGTTGTACTTCTTGTTCCTTTTTTTCCAACCTCATCAAGACGAACACTTTCAATTGTATCAACCATTTTGGATGAAATTTTTGAGATGGCCCAAGCTTCTCAGTTGACTGAGTTGGGGTTGAATCAAGATTTAGTATCCCAGTTCTGTCAATCACATCACTCAAAGTGTTATCAATGGTTGGAGCTTCATGTGGGGGAGAGAGTGCTTCAGAAGAATATTCCACAGATTGATCTAGTATAGGAATCCCCCCTTCAAGATGTCGAATCTGATTATCAAATTCTTGAAAATACTTTGCATGTTTGAATCTATCAAAGCGATCAAGCATCCGCTCAAAAAAATTGTCAGCCTTGGAATATTCAAGAAATATCACATCTCTAGATACTGCAAACTTCTTATTAACTTCATCATAGAGACAATAGGCTTTGGAGGTATTTGAATACCCCAAGAAGATACACTTATGACTCCTTACACCAATTTCGTTTCTTTGTTCTTTAGGTATCAAGACATAACAGGTGGAACCAAAGACCCTGAGATGCTTTACCGAAGGAATGTGTACATGCCACATTTCATAAGGAGTCTTGTTTCTAATATCATTAGATGAAAACTTATTCTTTATATACACAACACATAGAACTACATCAACCCAAAAAATCAGTTTAAAATTCTTGAAAAACATCATGGAACACCCTATATTTAAGATTGTCCTATTCACTCTTTCAGCTACTCTATTTTGTTTGGACTATAAGGAACAATTGTTTAATGTTTGATCCCATGCTGGAAAACATAGTTTTCAAATTCATTTGAAGTATATTCTTTTCGATTTTTAGTGTGAATAGAGCCAATATGAGATTGCGCATCATTTTCAATCCATGCATGAAAGTGCTTGAATGTTTGAAAAACATCATATTTTTTCTTCAGTAAATAAACCCAACACATTCTGGTGTAGTCATCAATTAATGTCATCATATATTTATTACCATTTTCAGCAGGAACATGCATTGGGCCACATAAGTCTGAATGAATAAGTTCAAGTTTTTTGTGTGCTCTGGAATGACAATCATGAAAATGCTGTTTGTTATGATTTCCTAGAATACAAGCATCACATTGCATAAGTTTCTTAAGAATTGTAGGCAAACTCGTAAAACCATTTTTCTTCAACAAACGAAGGTTGTCAAAGTTCAAGTGTCTAAATCTTGCATGCATTAGAAGACTTAATGGAAATTTACCTTCATCATAGTGAGAACTGTATTCAAAGTTTTGTGCATGAGCAAAGGTACCTTGCAGCTTCAAAAGCATTTCTTCTTCTTTCCCTGTTATGACAAGTGAGTGATATGATGCTTTTCTGACCTCGAACTTTCCATCAAATATATGAATGGATTCTCCTTGCTGGCGGATGTGGACCAAAGAAAGAAATTTTCTCCTCAGCTTTGGGAGGTATAGAACATCATGTAGAAGAAAGTCTGGAAGACCATGTAATTTGAGCCTAATGGTGCCAAGACCTGATGGCTTGATTTTTGAATTATTTTCAAAATATGTTGCTCCATCAACATTGTTAGTGAATGGGAAGGTGTATAGGGAGGGTCAACGTATAACCAATGTTGACTGAATGGTGGTATGGGAGTCAATGTTATAGCGTATGGAGCGGTATGTGGAGCAAATTCAAGAGAGGCCACCTACAAATGATAAATGTGGTATTACCGCTGATTAAACCAGGAGTATTGTTTGTATGAGTGGTGTGAAAGTCAGGGTTATAATATATAGTGGTATGGAAACTATATATGTGAATCGGTGGTGTCGCAACGTTTGAGCAGGAGCAACCGGTGGGAGGAGAAACCAGTGGGAGGAGCAACCGGTGGTGGAGGGGTGCCACAATGTATGGTTATGCTGACATTGACGATGTCGAGGTTAAAAATGGTATGGATGCGAAATGATTATGACTATGGCATAGGTTATGACTGTCGGTAAGGTGAGGCTGATTGTGGAAGAGTGTTAATGCTACCGGTGAGGCCGAATGTTGAGTATGGGTCAGATGGTGGAGAGGAAGAGGGTGTGAAGGAGAGTATGGAGTATGATACCAGGAGTCAAGGTATTATACGTGGAAACAATCACAATGCCGTGGAGGTGGTATTTTAGGGAGCCTGAACCAAGATTGATTACCACGATACAAACATCACCACAATGTTTTATTACTACGGAGGGAGAGCAGTGGCGATGCACAATCTCATAGAGTCACAATATGAACCAACATATATCAAATTTAATGAAGAAACACACAAAGAAAACATTCAACGCAGATAGAATACGTTCAAACTATTCAATGTTGTGGTATTCATTAATTTCAACACACAGTTTTCATACCATTCAATGAAGCCATAATCTAGTGACGCACCAGTTTGATCATGCGCAGAGGCACCAACTTACAGTCATAAATCGACAAAACCAAGGAGAGATCTTAACATAGAGAATGGATCAATGGAAGAGGTGTCAGATCTGCAAAATAGACAAAACATAAGCATGAGGGAGTTACAAGAGCATAACAACTAACTTTGGGAGTTGGCTCTGATACCTTGTCAGGCCAGGAGGTAACTCCTCAAATTAATTGTGATGATGTATTAAGATTGCTCATAGATATATACATGGAGAAAGAGACTCTTGGGCTTCACTTCCGAGTGTCTCTTCATATTCTTAATCGCCTTATTTTCTATTTACATTATTTTACATAAATCGCCTAATCCCAAAAATTAAGTGTCAACAATTGTATTTGATATTTTTCAATATGTTGTTATTAAAAAGTATAAAACATTTTTGTTTAAATTTAAGTGAATATATTTATGTTAACAATATACTAATAACAATAATTATTTATTAAAATTTAAAGAAAAATAGCTCCACTCTTTTTCATCTAATAATTAAAATGTACTTATTAAAACACTCCTAATAACATGTAAGAAGGAACAAAGTGATAAGGAGAAAAAACAAGTTACAAATAATAATTAAAATGTACTTATTAAAATAATAAACACTCCTAATAACATGTAAGAAGGAACAAAGTGCTAAGAGGAGAAAAGAAAGTTACAAATAAAAATGGTGAAGTAAACTCTAAATCTACATTTTAATTTCTTATTTTATTTTATATATATATATATATATATAAATTTTCAGAATATATATATTCCCCAAATAAATTTGTAAAAATTTATATAAAGCATCTTTTAAAAAATATATTATAATCCATGATTCTATTCTGCAAATAAATTTGTCAAAACTATTTTAAAAATACCATTGTGTGTAGTACATGATTCTATCATTGACAATGTTTTATTCCGGAAAAAAAAAAAAAAAAAACATAAAATAAATTTACAAATATACAAAAGGAAAAAGAATAATGATTATCTATTAACAAAGATTATACAATTTATATGTGAAACCGTAAATTTACATATTAAATAAAGCAGCTTTAATATTTTTATGCAATTTTTATATTTTTGTGATGTGTATTGGATTTATTTAAATACATTAAAGGTTTTCAAAATATTAAATTTAATTGTATATTTTAAATATATTTTAAAAATAAAGAAATAATTATATTTAATTAAAAAGAATAACTTTAATAATTCTTACCTGTAGGAAAGTTTTGATAGTGATTTCAAAAATAAAAGTTTTGATAGTGATTTTACGTTGAAAGCCTTAACATTTGATATAAAGATACGAAATTATGGTGGGCGGCCACTCGATAAAGGTCCGGAGCTCATTACGTTGGATGAAGGCGGTGGAAGATGGACAGTTGTATTTTTGTTAATTGTATTTATATGAGCCTTTCAGCAATTTGAATGGCCTAATTTATCTTACTAATGCCTTTATAATAAAGTAATGCGCAAAAAAATACAGTGATGTGTGGTTTGATGGAAAGTTTCTTTGGGTGAAACTCAAGAGACTGCAGTTCAAATCTTATTGAGTATGTGGTTTGTTATGATCTTGGCTGAAGGAGTAAGCTCTCTCTTTCCCGAGAGGTCTCGGCTCTTACTAAATTATAAAATATGATATCTCTGACTATCAAAGAATGCTCATTCTCTACGAGAGAAGATGATACAAACTTTCGAGGGAATGATTCTCAATTTAATTTTACAAAATAAATAATTAAGCTCTAACATCTCTCTATAGGAAATTTGTACATTTACATTATGTGTATTGAATGCATTTAAATATATTTAAAGTAACATATTACATTACTCATGGAAATACATATTATAGGTTACAATTAATTTTAATATGAAAATAATTAATTTATAATAATGTTTTTTTTAAGTATATTTGTTTAATAAGTGTTATTTAAAATGTTGTTAAATTTTGTTGAGATTATAAATTTGAGTTATTGATTTTTTTAAAATTAATTATTTGTAAAATTTTAAAATATATATGAAAATTAATTATATTTAATTAAAGAAAATAATTTGATGGAAGGATGGGGTGTATTATAAAGTCATTTTGGCCATAAATTTGGTGGGCAAAATATTAGTTATGTTAAGAGTTGGTGTGGCCCAGGTTGTGTGCAATTTCTCTAGTGATTTTGACAACTTAGATATAGGTCAAGTTTGATGTAATCTGTGATGAGCTCAGACCACTTGACAAAAAAAAACAACAAAAAAAACTCCTATAGCTTTTAGTTTTAGGATAATACTAGCACTAATATTTATTTCAAAAATGAGAAGTTTGTAGTGTTTTTGAAATTTGAGAAATAAGAATGAAATATTAAAAAATGAGAGTTTTGTAGTGTTTTTGAAATTTGAAAAATAAGAATGAAATTGTTTGATTATTTTTACTATAAGATTAGGTAATGTATGATGATAAAACAAATATTAAGTACCATGTACTCACTTAAGATTGACTCATTTTTCATCTTGTCAATTGAATATTATTTTATTTTTATTTAATGAACAAAATGCAAAAGTCACTCAACATAATGTTTACTATAATATAAAAAATAATAAGCAAATAAGCAAATGATTAGTTTATTGCATAATTTTTAAAATTTATCTTAATTTATTGCATAATTTTTAAAATTTATCTTATTTTTGTTGGTTAGTTTTTAATAATAAAAGAAATAGCATTATGCCTATCAGTTACACTTACACCTGATTGAATTTTGAAAGCAACAGTTACACTCACACCAGTGATTGAATTTTGAAATAAATAGTGATATCTAGGCAATCATGATAGTTAAGGAAGTTTTGTCTTTTTGGAGACATCCCTTAAAATGGGAAAGATATAGAAAAAAAATGAGCATGGCCCGAGGATGACACAAATAGAAAGATAATTAACGAAGGTGACAGTTTAAGTGGAAGAGATAAGTTAACATGTAATATAAAAATATAAAATTATGGTTATCAATATCTTTGGAGCTATAGCTCTATTAATGCACTAAATAAATATATGAAATTATAGGTATTTTTGAAGTTATAATTTCATTAATGCAAGATTAATATGTAATATAAATATATAAAATTATGGCTATTAATATTTCTGGAGCTATAATTTCATTAATGCACTATATAAATATATGAAATTACAACTATTTTTGAAACTATAATTTCATTAATGCAAGAATAGTATATACCAACCCTTAAATTTAAGCAAATGCAAAATCCAAAAAATAAAATATACTACCAAAGGCTATACCAGCAGAAATATTAATTATTTTAACAAAAGCAGACTGCCAATAAAGGTGTGAAGCTAAGGCGTTAGACGAAGGCGGTGGCATAAATAATAGATTTGACAAAACATAGAGAAATGGGAGCAAACAAACGAATAATTTGGCAGTTGCTACCACTAAAGTCAGAAGAGGTCAGAACATTGCAGAAATCGTGGCAATTTGAACATAAAATCACCAACAGAAAAATTCTTCTAGTAGACGCCTGCTTTAATCAAACATCTTTCAGTTGCCGCAGATCCGTAACAACGAGCTTGAAAATGCGCGCAGCAGATCAATACTAAATTTATTTATATATTTAAAATTATATTTAATTAAAGAAAATCATTTTTATAATTTGTAATTTTTGAAGAGTATTAATAGTGATTTCAGACATGGAAGTTTTCTAGTATTTTTAGAAGAATAAGAATGAAATTGTTTGATTATTTTTATTATAAGATTAGATAATGTTTGATGTTGAGAATTAATTTTGGGCAGAGAGGTGTATTTTAGAATTTAGTATGGAGGAGATGTGTAAATTTGTTTCTTAGTCCACAAAGTCTAAAAAATAAGATTTAAATAACCATCATATAAATAAAAGAAATACTAAAAAATTTTGGAGCAAGATTTTTTATACCATGTTGAATTAACATTTTTATTTGATTTAAGAAACGGTATTGCCTTTAGTAAAGAGTAAAGATGTTTATAATTTTACCTAATTTGGAATTTTATACAAAATAATGTCATCTAAACATAGATCCAAATTAGGTAAAATTTTAAACATCTTTACTCTTTGCTAAAACCAATACCATTTCTTAAACCAATATCATTTCTTAAATCAAAGTAAAAAGGTTAATTCAATGTTCACAAAAATAGAAAATCTTGCTCTAAAAATTTTTAATATTTTTTTTTAATTAAATATTTGTAAATTGAATCTTTAAATGAAAAACAACATCCTATGGATATATTACAATTTTTAAAGACCTAAATGTTTTCACATCAAAGTTGTAACATTTGAAAAAATTAATTCAATGTAGTTTTATTATAAATTATGTTATCATGCCATTCTAAAAAAATCATTAAATCTAATATTAATATTGAAAGATTAATATTATTATTAAATCTATCATTAATATTACTATTATTAAATTTAACAACTTTCAATTAATACAATATTGAACTTAATATATTAATATTAAATTTGTTATATTATAATATATATTAATATATCATGATATATATATTAACTCCACATATATATGGGAGGGAAGAACAAAGACATGGAGTGATAGAGGTGGAGAGATAGAGAGAGTAAGAGAAAGGGAGAGAGAAGGAGGTGGGAGAGGAAGGACAAGAGAGATGACTTGATAGAGAGGAGGAGAGAGGGAGGGAAGAAGAAAGAGAGAGAAAGAAAAAGTGGAGAGAGTGAGGGAGTGACCAGGGAGAGATGGAGAGAGAGTGTGTATGTTTTGGGGTTAGATAGAGAGACAAACAAAGAGGGATTTAGAGAGGGGGGGAGAGAAGGAGAGAGGGATGAAGAGAGTGACAGGGTTGGAGGGCAGAGCGAGAGAGGGAGGGAGAGAGATAAAGGAAGATAATGGGGACACAAGAGAGAGAAGGAGATAGGGAGGGAGAGAGAGAGGGAGGTAAGAAGAAAGACATAGAGAGAAAGGTGGAGAGAGAGAGAGAGAGAGAGTGATAAGGGAGATGGAGAGAGGGGGAGAGAGGAGAGAAGAAGGGAAGAGATAGAAGGGGGGAGAGAGGGAGATAAGGGGAAGAGAGGGAGAGGGAGAGGGAAGGAGAGACAGATAGATATAGAGAAAGAGTGTGTTTTTTGTGGGTGCTATAGAGAGACAAAAGAGAAACAAAGGGAGATAGAGATATTGATGGAAGGTGAAGAGAGGAGAGAAGAGAGAGATAGAGAGAGATAGAGAGAGAGGGAGAGATATATAGATATGGAGAGAGTATGTGTGTCTTTGGGGGGTGAGATAGAGAGACAAAGGAGAGATCGAGGGAGATATAGATATAGATGGAGGGGGGAGAGGAAAAATATTTCTTGCACTAGATGCATTGATTTCAATGTAGATGATGATTTCTAATGTTATTTGATTTCTTGTACTGAAGGTGATAAAATGAAGGAGAGGAGAGAGGGGGAATGAAGAGATAGAGAAGGAGAGGAGTGAGAGAGGGAGAGAAGGGTAAGAGAGTGTTGAAATTTGCAACAAGAAACAGTGAAATTGGCATCCAGAAACAACACACACACTAGTGTGGGATCATAGGTCACATGGTGAGGGATCCTAGTGACACATTAGTGTGCAACCAATTTTTAAATAAATTGGAAAATTAATTGTAATCTTATCTCATAACAACTTGTAATAGTTAACTAAGTGTGATAGACTTAGTTAGCTCAAGAGTTTCGAGTTGAGGGTAAAAAGGATAGGCATGTAGAGTTATTCTATTATTAATAGGGTCCATTTGTAGTTGTAGCACCAGTGTGGTGTGAGTGGGATTAGTTAACTCACATTAATTGAGTTAAAATCAGTTTAACTAGTTCTAACTGTTTGATGAGCTAGTGGAAGATCAAGTGAATTAAAATAGATTTAATTCACCAGTAGTGATCTACCAAGTAACTGATGGTTCATTATTAATAGATGCATGCATGTCAATTCTGATGGAGACCTATTTAAGACAAAGGTTTAAGACAAGTAAAATATCAGTTGTGTTTTTGGCGAATTGCCCAGGTGCAGTTATAAAGTCAGAGGAAGGCTCCATAGGGATTGCACAATCAAGGAAGGCTAATTATCCTATTTAATAGGGATTAATTTCCTAAGGATTGCATGATCAAGGCTGGGCTAAGGAAGGGCTGAGAATTGGCTAAGTGTTGGTAAATTTTGCTTAACAATTGCGAGATAGTTTTGAGCAGGAGCAGGGTGAGGCATTCGGGATAGTGCATGATTTTCTTGGTGTGATATTGTATTGTTTCATGATTATTTGACTATGTAAAATATATGATAGAGGGGTTTTGAGCAGTTGCTTTCCCCAAAAATATCTTGTGTTGTGTGATTGATAATTTCCTTTCTCTTACTTTCATGTGATTGAGCGATCATGTTTTATATTCCGCAAATATTGTAGAATGATTCAATATCTTGCTTTATTACATTGCATGACCAGATTTAATCCATTGATATAATTTCTACATGGTATTATAGACGTGTTAGATATTTTCTACAAGGTATCAGAGCACCAAGAATCACAATATTGGAGAAGAAATTGATTTTTTGTTGAACAGTATTCAAACTTGCAGAGACTTTCTTTGGAGCTAGAAGCGGATCAAGATTTCTTTCAATGACTTGAGACTCAAATATGCACTCGAGGGAAGTTCCAATTATATTGCATGGAAAGACAAGATGGAGACAGTGTTGGAGGACAATGGGTTGAAGGAATTCATGGATAATGATATTCCCAAGCCCACAACAATAGATGCCCAACTTCTTGATGCATGGGAGAAGAAGGTAGCAAAGGCTCTGAGGATCTTGTTAGAGGGAGTTTGAGATCATATTGTCTCGCGTCTCCATGGAAAGGAAACTCCATATTCTATGTGAAAGGCCTTGATAGATCTGTTTTAGAACAACAACGACCAAAGGAAATTGGTGTTGAAGGACAAGCTCAGAAAGATCAAGAAGGAGGAGGGCGAGATAGTACCAACATACTTGGCGAAGTTCACTCAATGTCGAGATAAGCTTGGAAGTCTTGGTGTGACCGTATCCGATGATGACTTGGTGATCCTAGCACTTCTAGGCCTTCCCAAGAGTTGGCATAGTTACCAGGACTCTGTGAACGGGAGGGAGAAGTTACCAGATTGGGAGCGACTATGGTCGGATTTGGTAATAGAAGAGATAAGGTGGAGCACCAGATACGGGACCTCCAACACCAACAAAGAAGAAGATTATGCATTAATGGGAAAAAAAAAAGGCCAAGGGAAAGAAATCCCAAGGCAAAGAGGGCAAGAGAGACTTGTCTAAGATCATATGTTTTCACTATCACGAGCATGGGCACTATGCTTCGAATTATCCATAGAAGAAGGCAATCAAGAAGGATCCTGCAGTTGTAGCGGGTGAAGCAGTGGCTTCAAAGTTCGAGCTTGATTTTACTCTGATTGCATGCATGACCAACACTGCAATGGGATGCATCTAGTATCTAGACAGCAGTGCCTCATTCCATATGATGGGGAATAGAGATCTCTTCAGTGATTTGGAGGCGAAGGACTTCCAACAAAACGTAGAGTTTGGAGATGACGAGAGGTATAACGCGACTGAGATAGGTACAATGACCTTTCAGAGGGAGTCTGGCTCCCCTTTTAGACTAGCAGATGTTTTGTATGTTCCAAGCCTAACGAAGAATATTGTCTCCGTAGTGGTATTGGAAGACTGTGGTTATGAGGTGATGTTTAGAAAAGGAAAATTTTTCCTTAAACACATAGCCACAGAACAGGTGAAGCATATCGGTTCAAGAGTCAAGAACCTGTATGCACTCGAGGTTAAGGATGCATGCAAGGATTTGAGGAGAAAAGCAGTGGTTAATGACTTAGTGATTGAGAGGGAGCAATTATCTCTCAACATGCATCCTCAGAAGCAGTCTCATAAGGTTATGGAGCAGCCACAATTAGAGAATCAGAGAGGAGACCGAGTGGAAAAGTCCACTCAAGTAGGGACCTCCAGAAGGGGGAAATTTTGAGCCAGATGGGAAGAGGGAGTACATACAACTATACCTCCAGGTGTGATGTGGGGCGATGTGTAAATATAATCCCAAGAAGAAATTTGGGCAGGGTCCATTGAGATGGTGTGTCTCATGGATCGAGCCTAGCTACGAGGAGCCCACAATACAACAGTAAGAGGAAGGATCGGTTAGATTGATGCAGTCAGATGTCAGGAAGACATAAATCAGAGTGACATGTGTTAGATATTGGAGTGCAAATCAGAGTTGGCAGCAGTGCAGAGTGCATGGATGTAGATGTTAGCAGTGTAGGGAGTCCAGTAGAAATGCGAAGTAGCTAGCAGTAGTAATAAGACTTTGATGGCAAATGAATTATACTGATTTAGTTGTTTGGAGGCTATTCAGTTTCAAGATAGTTGCATGTGAGAACAACGCTAGGAAGTGCTGCATGCAAGAACATTCCAAAGGTACCAGATTGGGACAGATTGATTCCTTTCTTGTTGAGAGGGAGTGTTGAAATTTGTAACAAGAAACAATGAAATTGACATCAAGAAAAAACACACACACTAGTGTGGGATCACAGGTCACACAGTGAGGGATCCTAGTGACACATTAGTGTGCAACCAATTTTTAAATAAATTGGAAAATTAATTGTAATATTATCTCATAACAAATTGTAATAGTTAACTAAGTGTGATAGACTTAGTTAGCTCAAGAATTTCGAGTTGAGGGTCAAAGGATAGGAATGTAGAGTGATTATATTATTAATAGGGTCTAGTTGCATTTGTAGCACCACTGCAGTGTGAGTGGGATCAGTTAACTCACATTAATTGAGTTAAAATAAGTTTAACTAGTTCTAACTGTTTGATGAGCTAGTGGAAGATCAAGTGAATTAAAATAGATTTAATTCACCAGTAGTGATCTACCAAGTAACTGAAGATTCACTATTAATAGTTGCATGCATGCCAATTCTGATGGCGACCCAATTGAGAAAAAGGTTTAAGACAAGTAAATTATCAGTTGTATTTTTGGCAAACTACCCAGGTGTAGTTATAAAGTCAAAGGAAGGCTACATAAGGATTACACAATCAAGGAAGGCTAATTATCCTATTTAATAGGGATTAATTTCCTATGGATTGTGTGAGAAAGGTTGGGCTAAGGAAGGACTGAGAATTGGCTAAGTGTTGGTCAATTTTGCCTAAGAATTGCTTGACAGTTTTGAGCAGGATCGAGGGTGAGACAGTCAGGATAGCGCAAGATTTTCTTGGCGTGAGAAAGCACTGTATTTTTCATGATTCTTTTACCATGTACAATATATGATAAGGGGTTTTGAGTAGGTGATTTCCCTCAGAACATCTTGTGTTGTGTGATTGATAATTTCCTTTCTCTTACTTGCATGTGATTAAGCGATCGTGTTTTATATTCTGCAAATATTGTAGAAGGGTTCAGTATCTTTCTTTAGTACATTGCATGATCAAATTGAATCCATTGATATAATTTCTGCATGGTATTATAGTTGTGTTAGATATTTTCTATAGAGAGAAAGAGGGAGACACAAAGATGAAGGGGGGAGAGATTGGAAGAGAGAGAAGGAGAGAGAAAGGGAGATAGTGACAGGGTTGGAGGGCAGGGAGAGAGAGAGAGAGAGAGAGAGAGAGAGGAAGGAAAAGACATAACACTTGAGAGAGAGGAGAGAGGGATGGAGAGATAGGAGAGGAAGGGAGGGAGGGAGAGAAGGAGTTGTAAGGGGAGAGAGGAAAGGAAGAAAAAATTCATAAGGAGATAAAATTGGAGAGAGAGAGGGAGTGGAAACAAAGATATGGAGAGAGAGTGCATATTCTTGGGAGTGAGATAGAAAGACAAAGAAGGAGAGATGGAGAGAGAGTGTGTATTATTGGGAGTGAGATAGAGAGACAAATAAGGATAGATGGAGGGAGATATAAATATAGATGGAGGGGGGAGAGAGGGAAGAATATTTTTAGCACTAGGTGCATTGATTTCATTGTAGATGGTGATTTCTAATCCTATTTTATTGCTTTCACTAGATGCATAGATTTCAGTGTAGATGTTGATTTCTAATGATATTTTATTGCTTACACTAGATGCATTGATTTTAGTGTAGATGTTTATTTCTAATCGTATTTGATTTCTTTCACTAGATGCATCGATTTCATCATAGATATTTTCTAATTTTATTTGATTGGTTGCACTAGATGCATTAATTTCATTGTAGATGTTGATTCATAATTACATTTGATTGCTTGCACTAGATGCATTGATTTCAGTGTAAATGTTGATTTCTAATTATATTTGATTTCTTGCACTAGATGCATGTATTTTAGTGTAGATATTGATTTCTAATCCTATTTGATTTCTTGCATTAGATGAATTTATTTTTAGTGTAGATGTTGTTTTATAATCCTATTTGATTTCTTGCATTAAATGCAATTATTTCAGTGTAGATGTTTCCTTCTAATCCTATTTGATTGCTTGCATTAGATGCATTGATTTCACTATAGATGTTGATCTCTGATTTGATGTAACTAGATGTATGATGATACATTGATTTTAAAGTGATTAGATTAACATTGTGGATTGATTTTAGTGTAAGCACAAAAAAAGTATTGACAATGTGCATTGATTTTTGTGTTATAGCAATTCAACCTATTAATATTGGAGAGCAAGAGAGAGAAGGTATGATGTTTACTACAATATCTTGAGTTAAATATTTGCATGGCCTACGATTTAACTACCCTTTTCATATAATCGATATGAAAAAATGGCAAAAATAACAAGGGTGAGAATAATAATAGTAGAATAAAACAATTTGAAATTGATCACATTGAAGACTATTTTTAATTGACTACATTTTTATTGTTCACATTTTCTACCATTCAATGCTATTACATTGCCACTTTGCATTCAAAATTTTTATTTAATAATTTTTCATCATAAAAGTTATTAACAATATCTACTATCCCAACAAACTAAGGTAACTGAGAAAATTTAAAATTAAAACTACCCTTCAAGATATATTTAGTAATGTCTGGAGGGACACTATTAAAAAATAATTAGTTGTCAGAAGTTGTGATACCTAAAATTAAATTAAATAGATGTGCAATATCAATCCTCCTGCAAACTAATGACAATAGTGTCTTCCTTCTTCATCCCAATATTGTCACACCTATCAATTATTTTTTATTACCACGTTTGAATGCAAAGTGATTAACAATGTTGAATGATGGAAAATGGTAATAATAAGAATGTAGCCAATTACAAATAGTTTACAGTTTCGGGAATAATAAATTTTGGGTAAGTGAACATTTTATGTAGGATGAAAATTCAAGTATTGTATTTATGGTTGAATTATTGTAACAAAGAAGTCAATTCACGTCATGAATAATGGTTATGTGCTTACACTAAGAGAGAGTGTGTATGTTTTGGGGTGAAATAAAGATATATATGGAGGGGGG
This sequence comes from Pinus albicaulis, assembly GCA_034641835.2. Lineage (NCBI taxonomy): Eukaryota > Viridiplantae > Streptophyta > Pinopsida > Pinales > Pinaceae > Pinus > Pinus albicaulis. The sequence continues at coordinate 1,330,848,249 of CM076575.1, read as the reverse complement.
GAGAGAGGGAAGAAGAGATAAGAAAATATATGGAGGGAGGAAGAGATATATATATGGAGAGAGAAGTGTTAGAGAAGGGGAAGAGAGAGAGAGGGAGTGGAAAAGGGAGGGAGGGAGAGAGAGAGAGATAGATAGATATAGATAGAGAGGGAGAGTGTATGTTTCGGTGGTGAGATAAATAAGGAGAGACAATGAGAGATGGAGATATATATGGAGGGGGCAGAGATGTGCTTACACTAAAATCAATTCACACTATTAATCTAATTATTTCAAAATTAATGTACATCATACATCTAGTTGCATCAAATCATAAATCAACATCTACATTGAAATTATTGCATCTAGTTCAAACAATCAAATAGGATTATAAATCAACATATACACTAACATTAATGGATGTAGCACAAAAAATCAAATAGGATTAGAAATAAACATCTAAAATAAAATCAATGCATCTACTGCAAGCAATCAAATAGGATCATAAATCAATATCTACACCAAAACCAATGCATCTAATGCAAGCAATCAAATAGGAATATAAATCAACATCTACGTTGAAATCAAGGCTTCTAGTGTAATGTATTAAATAGGAATAGAAATCGAAATCTACACTGAAATCAATCCATCTAGTGCAAGCAATCATATAGGATTAGAAATCAATATCTACACTGAAACCAATCAATCCAGTGCAAGCAATAAAATAGGAGTAGAAATCAACTTCTACACCGAAATCAATGTATCTAGACTTCTAGTGTAAGGTATTAAATGGGATTAGAAAGAAACATCCACACTGAAATCGATGAATCTTGTGCAAGCGATCAAATACAATTAGAAATTAATATCTACACTGAAACCAATGCATCTAGTACAAGTAGTAAAATAGAAGCATAAATCAACATCTACACTGAAATCAATGCATCTAGTGTAAGGTATTAAATAGGATTATAAATCAACATCTACACTTAAATCAATGCATACAGTGCAAGCGATAAAATAGGATTAGAAATCAATAACTACACTAAAATCAATACTTCTATTTTAGTGAAAAACCAAAATTTTCATGACTTTCTAGATATAAATTATATGTATGTATTTGTCTATGTGTGTCTCTTTCTTCTTCCCTCCCTCTATCCTTCTCTCTCTACCCATCCCTCTCTACTCTGTCTCTTTCTCTCTCCACCTCTCCCTCCCTTTCTCTATCTTTCTCTTATCCTGTCTCCCCCCTTCCATCTATATTTGTACCTCCATCTATCTCTCGTTATTTTCCTCTCTATTGCAACCCCCTAAACACATGTCATGCTCTCTCTCTCTCTCTCTCTCTCTCTCCCCCTCTTCCAATTCCAATCTCTCTCTCTCTCTCTCTTTCCCCCTCCATCTATATCTCTATCTCACTTTGTCTCTCTCTCTCTCCCTCCATCTTCCTCTCCATCTGTCTCTCCCTGCCTCTTCCTCTCCATATTTCTCTCCCTCTCTCTTCCCTTCTCCCTCCCTCTTTCCATTATATCTCCATATCTATCTCTTCCTCCCTCCCTCTATTTTCATCTCTCTTCTTCCCTATCTCCCCCCTCAATCTATATCTCTATCACCCCTTGTCTCTCCTTCTCACCCCAAAACATACTCTCTCTCTCTCTCTCTCTCTCTCTCTCTCTCTCTCTCGCTCTCTTGTGCCCCCTTCATCTATATCTCTATTTCACTTTGTCTCTCTCTCCCCCTGCCTCTTCCTCTCCATCTGTCTCTCCCTCCCTCTTTCCATTATCTCTCCATATCTATCTCTTCCTCCCTCCCTCTATTTTATTCTCTCTTCTTCCCTATCTCCCCCTGAATCTGTATCTCTATATCCCCTTGTCTCTCATTCTCACCCCAAAAAATACACACACTCTCTCCATCTCTTTCTCTCTCCCCCCCCCCCCCTCTCTCTCTCTCTCTCTCTCTCTCTCTCTCTCTCACCATCTCTCTCCCTCTCTCACTGTATCTATATCTCTCCCTTGTCACTCCCTCTCTGCCTTTCTCTCTCTATGTATTTCTTCCCCTTCCAACTCCATCTCTCTCTCCCCCTCTCTCTCTCCTCTCTCTCAAGTCCTCTCTCTTCCTTCCTCTCTCCCCTTTCTCTCCCCCCCAATCACACACACTCTCTCTATATCCACCCTCCAACTCTGTCACCATATCCCTCTCTCTCTCCTTCTTGCTCTACCCCTCTCTACCCCCTCCATATATATGTCTCCTTGTCTCTCTCTTCCAAATATTTCCCTATCTCTATTCTCTCCTTTTCTCTCCCTTCCCTTATCTCCTCTCTCCCTCATTCCATATTCATCTCTCCCTTATCACTTCCTCTCTATCTCCACCTCTATCTCTCAATGTCTTTGTTCTCCCCTCCATCTCTTTCCCCCTTCCAACTCCATCTCTCTCTCCCTATATCTCTCTCCTCTCTCTCTCTCAAGTCCCCTCTCTTTTCCTTCCTCTCTCTCCCACATCCCTCCATCTCTCCCCCCCATCACACAAATACTCTCTCTCCACCCTCCAAATTTTTCATTATCTCCCTCTCTCTATCCTTCTCGCTCCCCCCTCTCTCCCCACTCCATATCTACGTCTCTCTGTCTCTCTCTTCCCCTTCTTTCCATAACTTTATCCTCTCATTTTCTCTCCCCCATTCCATATTCATATCTCCCTTATCAATCCCTCTCTCTCTCCACCTTTATCTCTCAATTTATTTGTTCTTCCTTCCCTCTCTTTCCCCCTTCCAACTCCATCTCTCTCTCCCCCTCTCTCTCTTGTCTCTCAAGTCCCCTCTCTTTTCCTTCCTATCTCTCCCTTTCTCTCCCACCTCCATCTATCTCCCCCCCCCCCATCACACACACTCTCTTTATCCACCCTCCAACTCTGTCACCATATCCCTTTCTCCCCCCCCTCCATATCTATGTCTCCCTGTCTCTATCTTCACCTTATTTCCCTATCTCTATCCTATCCTTTTCTTTCCCTCCCATCATATCCTTTCTCCCCCATTCCATATTCATCTCTCCCTTATCGGTCGCTCTCTCTCTCCAGCTCTATCTCTCAAAGTATTTTTTCTTCCCTCACTCACTTTTCCCCTCCAAATCCATCTCTCTCTCCCTCCCTCTCTCCTCCTCTCTCCCCCCCATATCTTTCTTCCTTCCTCTCTCTTCATGTCTCTCTCCCCCACTCTATTCCCCCCCCCCTCTCTCTCTCTCTCTTAAATATTACCCCATTTTATTTTAAAATAATAATAATAATAATAATAATTGGTTGTAAAATTTTAAACCTATATTTTGGATCAATATGTCAAAGAAAATACATTAATAAAAGACTTAAAAGAACTATATTTCATCTATAATTGTTAATCACTTTTATTTCTCTCTTTGCTTGGATATTTGGTTTGAATGCATCTATCCTGGTTCTTTCTAATATTATTTATATTATATAAATTTCACATTTGTATATATACAATTGTTCTCATTTTTAATTTATTAAAACCTCAAATTAATCTCTATGGGAATATTTTTAGTAGTTGTGAGGATGGTGGGTTTAGATATACCTCAAGAGTAATTATAACCTTTTTTATTTTAGATTTAATTAAAAAATATTAAAAATCAAATTAAAGTAAAGTATTTGTAAAATATTTTGATTTTGAAATAAGTTATGGTTTTTGGGCATGTGGTATTGATAAGCCAATGACCATGGTATTTAACCATGGTATTGTAACAGAATAATTAAAAGCCTAGATCCATAACATAATAATTAAAAGCCTAGATGGACCATGGTATTAGCCCATTGTATTATGATTTTTTCCCTCCTCTCCCTCCCTCCCTCCCTCTCTCTATATTTCTCTTCCGGGTATTGGCCCATGGTATTGTAAAAAAGTCTATTTAGAAGTTAATAATATCCATGGTAAATATTCTTGATTAAAAATATTGTTATAAATAATAATTGAGTTAACTAATTAAAACTCAAAATAAACTGCAACTGGATCCCCTAAAACTTAGAGTGACCTATACATGCCTCCAGTTTGACACTCAACTCGAATTTACTGAGCTAACTAAGCCTTCCTCACGCAGTTAAAACCATGTGATGTGGAATTATAATTTACTTCTAATTTAATTAAGTAAAAATTAAATTAGAAGCCCCCTTGGGGTGCCATTCTTGTTGCCATTTCAACACTCCCTCTCAACAAGAAATGAATTGTCTTCTACCCCGATCTTGCCTCTATGGAACTCGGATTTTCTTCTTGACACTGATCTGAATTTGAATGTTAGTTTTTCCGTGCTAATTTCATCTTCAGATTTAAAATTAATTTGTTGATATTATGCTTTATGTGCATATGCTTCCTTGGTGTTTATGTGTGTCAAACAGGTAAATTAACTGAGTTTTATGAGTGATTCATGAACAGAAAAACATTAAAAACAAATGTTGAACAACAATAATAACAAGTAAAACAAACCATCACAATTGATCCATTAACACATTGTTTTAATGAACGAGTTCACCCCTCCTGGGTTCATCTCCTTGGTCTAGCTTCCATGGCTTGAGCCTTTGTATTAGCTCAAAAGTGAAAAAAATTTCTATTTTCATTCACCTACTGCTCCTAAAACCTGCTCCAAAGTGTCCAGAATGTCCAAATCTATCATAAATGACCCTTCTTTCTCTCAATTTGGTCGAATTTTGCCAAAGATATGGCCAAAACAAATTTTCCTAGTAAATTGCCTCCAAAACTGGACAAGACTCCAGTTAACCCCGCCAAAGTTGGGGGCAACTCTGAATTTAGGGGTATTACTAAAAATTCCTCCAGTTGAATACGATGTTTAATTAATATAAGCGGAGATTAATTTAAATAAAATATATTTAGCGCTAAACACGCTATTAAACAAATCTAGATTAATAATTGTGTTTAGCACATAATCCTTTCTTAGGGGTAATTAACCCCATATTAACACTTAAATATGTCATTCGTCTTGTGGAATGGTCATATGTGGAGGGGGCTAGCCCCCTCCAAACCCTTGATGTAGAAATCGGTCGAAAGAAAATAGAAGTTGAGTGCATATAGAGTTAAGAACTACTGCTGTGGTTTATTGTAAGCCCGTCCGTTGGTGCGGGGGAGGTTGTGGGGTCAACCCCGACCTTCGCCCATCCAATACTAATTTTTCTCCACCAACCTTACAATAAAAACTTTGGCATTTAAATAAAATGTGCCCATATACTATAAAGTTTGAAATTTGGAAATTTAATCGATGTCGGACTTTGAAATAAACTTCCAACCTTGATATATGAAAAAATCTCCTCCATTGCAAATAATATTTGGACCATAGGATAATATGAAATTAAAAATTTGGAGAGGGTCCATCAGAGGGGGCATGTGGCAGCCCCTGGCTACACTGCGTGTCAACCTCTGGTTGGGCTATCCTAAACCATAAAAAATGATTCTCATTCAACCTTAGGAGAAAATTGTAAAAAAATTTCACCTTCAAACCAAACTTGTGAATCCTATAGTGACACTTGTCACAGTGTCATTGCACAAAAATGAAGAATATTCCCAGAATATTTTTAAATTTTTTGATTACGCTGCCATGTCACCAACCTGTCACTTCTACAATTTTTTTAGCTATTTAGAAAAAGTAGCAACAAGCTCTATCTTCTTCATCCAGACTCTGTTTTTGAAAAAATTAATTACACCGGATTCTTGATGACAAGCTCTTCGCTGTCGTTCAGTTTCCAATCAATTCTGAGCACTTTCATTTTTGAGCTTTTATACTGAGCACATGATCATTCCTCCACACTGAAGCCTTTTGGGCCCCAAAAACTCTTTTATTACTGATCATGTGGATGAGGGTAATGTTCCCTCACCCTTCCAGTCTCTATCCACTAAAATTTTCCCATTTTCATCAAATTGATCTTTTCGCAAAAAATTAACTTTTTCCTTAAATATTGTGACCTTCTCTTGCTCTCATTGTCACCGTCATGCTGCAATTCCCATGAATTTGCAGAGCAAAAAGGTATTCTTGCATAAACCATCTTTTTCCTACCTTGGTCATTAATCAAAGGGAACTTAAAAAAATGTCTCACGTTGCACACTGTCATCATGGCGATTCTTAATTGATCTCTCTTTGTACTTGCGTTGACTCTTGACCAAGTATCTTTGCCATTTCCATGTACCCTTTGGAAACAAAAAAAAAAAATCATTTTTGGAACCCATGCCTTCTTTTTCAAGCTTCTTTGTCGCTTTATTTTTGACCTTTGCGCTCTCTTGCACCAACATCTTGTTTCCAACACTGGACAACACTGATGTTGACTACTGCAAATCTATCACATCTTGTTCACCTCCTTCAAAGGAAACCTGTTAGAATACTGAAACATCTCATTACAAGCATAAGAAACATTAATGAAATAAACTTGTTCATTTGATGCATCTTTTTGAAAGGTTTGATTCAAAACATCTCTATGTTTGATCATCAAAAATGTCAAATTTAGAATTGCATTCACTATCATTTTCATTTCTCCTGCACGTATAAGAGACAAACTTGTCTTCTTCTTTTGCGCTCTAATTATGTATTCAATTCCATCTTTAAACAAGTGATACTTATTCTCATGGTGATGAAATACTGGTTTCCTATCATAAAGATAAGGACTTCCCAAAACAATACATGGTATCTCAAGCGACACCACACCAATTTCAACTTCATCAAGAAAGTTTGAATTGATAGCGAATCTTAGTATGCACTTCCTTGTAACCTACAAGTTTGCATTCTTGCATATCCACCCTAAAGCATAAGGTCTTGGATGTCTGATAGTTTCAAGGTCTAGATGCTTAACCAAGTCTTCAGAAATCAAGTTAGATTGTGGCCCACTATCAAAAAGAGTATCTATCTTGGTATGCTTAGAGACGACTCTAATATGGAACAATTCTATTCCTGATTCTTCATCTTGAGTGACATTGGAACAATTTGAAGAACTAGTGCTTGCTATGTTCTTACCTTTCAAACCCATGGCTATAATATTTGTCTCATCTCCTGAATCTGACCCTAAGTCATGTTAAATTATAGCAACAATTGTCCCCTTTTCTTTGGCGTTCATTTTGTTTGGCTTCAACTCTGGATGAAGTTTCCAACAATGGTCTTCATCATGGCCATTCTTCAAACAATGTTTACATGTGAGTTTCTCCTACTCTCTTTTGAAAGAGCTATTTCTCTTTCCTCTTCCATAAAACTTGCCCTTTCCTTTACCTTCACTATTACTTTTCTCATCTATGTTATGTTTCCCTCTTGCTTCTAAGTGTGTGGCTTGAACACAAACCTCATATATGTTTGTGAGATTAAACATGAGAATAGTGTGCCTAAGGTAGCTATGCAAACCCCCAATGTACTTTAACAAAGTTTCTTGAGAATATAAATTAATACCCAAAATAAGAGCTCTTCTCATAAATTCATGAGTATAATCTTTCACACTTTGCCCTTTCAACTGTCTAAATTTTTTCCAGTCCATAATGGCCTTTTGCATGTAAGCTAGAGGATAAATTTCATTTTAATGGAAAAAATAAAACTTGACCAAGATATAGAGATCTTACCATAGTTTTTAATCTCTTCTTGAGTTCTTTCTTCCCACCATACAAGTGTAGATCCTTCCATCCTCAAAGAAGCCAATTGAATATTTATGTCATCTTCATGAAGGTCCTGAATTATGCAATACACCTCCAATTGACATATCCAATTATCCAACCTTTCTGAATTTACCTCGCCATTATACATTGGAAGCTAAAATTTGACATCAAGTTTGAGTAAGGGTTTTTTTCCTCTTGTGGTCTTTGAGTGAGTATGGGTAGTTTTTTTGGTGGAAGTGGAAGATGATTTTGATGGAGAAGATGAGGATGATGATGAAGATGGTGGATATGGAGGTGGATTTCCTCCACTTCCCTTTGAATCCTTCTCTTCATCCTTCTTATCATTTGAAGTTCCTTCTCCACATGGAGGCTTAGAAACTTCTCCTGCCATCCTAATATTAAATGCATCAAACATAATTTTAACCATCTTCTTTATGTCATTGAAGTCTTCCTTGACATCATCCTCTTCTGAATGACCCTCAGTTTCTCCAACACGTGACATGATGGCTATGGATTCAAGCTCAGCTTCTGGTGCTTGTACCTCTTCAATCTCAGCTTCTTGAGATAAAACTTGAGGTGCTTCAAGTGAAGTTGTGAGTGAAACTTTGGGTGGAGATGGTGCCCTTGTGGCTCTCCTTCTTCTGGTCCTAATCTCGGGACTTGCAACCAACAATTTCCCTTCAAATTTTTTCAACTTTAACCTTGTCATCATCACAAATTTTCAACCATTAAAACAATACTTGCACAAAAATCAAGCAACTATCAAGCAAACAACCTTATTTACCCCTGCTCTGATAACAACTTAATCTGAATTTGAATGTTAGTTTTGTTGTGCTAATTTCATCTTCATATTTAAAATTAATTTTCTGATCTTATTCTTTATTTGCATAGGTTTCCTTGGTGTTTATGTGTGTCACACAGGTAAATTAACTGAATTTTATGAGTGATTCATGAGAAGAAAAAAATTAAAAACAAACGTTGAACAAAATCAATAACAAGTACATCAAACCATCACAATTGATCCATTAAAATAGTGTTTTGATGAAGGAGTTCACCCCTCCTGGGTTACATCTCCTTCGTCTAGCTTCCATGGATTGGGCCTCTATATTAGCTCAAAAGTGAGAAAATTGTTGTTCACATTCACCTACTGCTCCTGAAACCTGCTCCAAAGTGTCCAAAATATCCAAATCTCTCAGAAATTACCCTTCTTGCTCTCAATTTGGTTGAATTTTGCCAAAGATATAGCCAAAAAAAATTTTCCTAGTAAACTGCCTCTAAAACTAGAGAATACTCCAGTTAGCCCCACCAAAGTTGGGGGTAGCTCCGAATTTAGGGGTATCGCTGAAAATTCTGCTAGTTTAATCTGCTATTTAATTAATATAAGCGAAGATTAGTTAAAATAGAATAGATGTAGTGCTAAGCGCACTGTTAAAAAAATTCAGATTAATAATTGTGTTTAGCGCATAATCCTTGTTTAGGGGTAATTAACCCCTTATTAACACTTAAATCCATGCATAAATAAAACTCCGTGTCGTTGGTCTTGTGGACTGGTCATATGGGGAGGGGGTTGCCCCCCTCCAAACCCCCGCTGTAGAAACTGGTTGAAAACAAATAGAAGTCGGGCGCATATATAGTTAAGAACTACTACTGTGGCTTATTGGTAAGCTTGTCCATTGGCGCGGAGGAGGTCGTGGGGTTGACCCCAACCTCCACCCATCTGATACTAAATTTTCTCCACCAACCTTACAATAAAACCTTTGGAATTTAAATAAAATGCACCCATTTACAATAAAGTTTTAACTTTGGAAATTTAATTGATGTCGGACTTTGACATAAAATGCCAACCTTGATATATGAAAAAATTTCCACCATTGCAAATTATATTCGGACCATAGGATAATATGAAATTTGAACTTTGGAGAGGGTCCACCAGAGGGGGCATGTGGCAGGCTACACCACGTGTCAGCCTCTAGCTGGGTTGTCCTAAACCATAAAAAAATTCTCATTCAACCTTAGGAGAAAATTGTAAAAAAATTTCACCTTCAAACCAAACTGGTGAATCCTGTAGTGACACTTGTCATAGTGTCATTGGGCGAAACTGAAGAATATTCCCAGAATATTTTTAAATTTGATGACTGGGTTACCATGTCACCAACCTGTCACTTCTGAAATTTTTTTAGCCATTTAGGAAAATGAACAACATGCTCTATATTCTTCATTCAAACTCTGTTTTTGACGAAACAAATTGCATCAGATTCCTGGCGACGAACTCTTCGTTATCATTCAGTTTCCAATCAATTGTGAGAACTTTAATTTTTGAGAATTTATACTGAGCATATGATTAGACAGTGCCTTCGTCCAGATGTCTGCGTCTTGCTCCTCCGTGGGAATGTAATCTAATGAAATAATCTGCCTCTGCAAACAATCTCTGAGATGATGATACCGTATATCAGTATGCTTGGACCTGTCATGAAATAATGGATTAACCAAGAGTTTGATGCAACTCTGGTTATGAAAATAAATCACCGTTGGATCCATATGTCGACTAAACAAGCCAAAAAGTATCTTCCTCATCCAGATGGCCTCACGTGTTGCCTGACTCACCGACATGTACTCCGCCTCTGCTGAAATGAGTGCAACTGATCTCTATTTCATGATTTATGAGGAAATTGTTGCTGATCCTATGATGAATTCCCCCCCTAATTTTCTCTTCCCGTTGGATGGAATCCCTTCCCAATATGCATCGGTGAAGCCTTGAAGCTTCACTCCCTCTCTCCATCTATACCATAGCTCATACTTTGTAGTGCCTCTGAGGTATCTCAAAACATGCTTGCCTACCTTCCAAAAGAGCTTGGTAGTCTTAACCATAGCTTGAATAAGATGGTTAACTACATATCATATGTTTGTTCGTGTGTTCACCAGATACATGAGTGAAACCACAATCTTCCTGTAAATATTAGCATCTACTACTTCGCATGAAGTAGCATCCTCCTTCCTCCAATTTACTACTAGAAGAGTCTCCATGGGTTTTCTACCCTCCATGTGGAACTTCCTCAAAATATCGTTGGCATACTTTCCATGAGATACAAATATCACCCCATCTCTTTGCCATATTTCAAATCCCAGGAAATAGGGAAATACACCCATGTCCTTCATCTCAAATTATCTTGCAAGATGCTCTTTGCAAGACTTGATGAGCTGCTCATCACCTATCACTATTAGATCATCGACATAAAGTACAATGATAAAAATTTTACCTTCTACCACAATATGATAAAGGTTCGTATATTCTTGACTCTTAGTGAAGCCCAACCTAGTGAAATAACTGTTGATCCCGGTGTACCAAGCATGAGGTGCTTGCTTCAGCCCATACAGTGCTCTCTTGAGTCTGCACACATGTGACTCCCTGTCAAAGGTCTCAAAACCTTCTAGCTGCTAAATTTAAACCTCTTCCTCAATCACCCCATTAAGGAAGGTTTTATTTACATCCATCTGATGTATCTTCCATCCCATCTGCGCTGAGAGTGTGTTACACAGTAATTTGTCACCGTCCCTACCATTCCCCGTCCCGCACATTGGAGGGCCCATTCTGTGACCTGTGAGCAATGTCATGCCTTGAAACCACTATCATTGCATTCCTCTAAACATGAGCTTCAATTGCCCTGAAGACATCTCCTTGCAAAAAACCATAAAAACACCCCTTTTTGCATTGGCGCGGGTAGCCAGTCCATCACTCGCGCCAATAGGGAAAATCCTACAAAGAGGCCGCGCCAACTGGCGCTCTGTCCCAAAGTCGCAGTCGCGCAAGCCAATTTAAGGAGTGTTTTTTAAATAAAATGGCGGAAGTTTCGTTTCAACGGAATCAGAAATTGTTATCTATCTTGAGTTGAGAGGTTTGGCTTCGGGAATTCCATGTAAGGGAAGTGGTTTGCCACCTCTCATGGAAGCTTCCTTGAAGATAGGGCCAATCCCACAATTATAGGGATCCCAACTCCCCTTCCTCCATCTATAAAAGCTTGCCCATTTCCATTGCAAGCTAGTCTTGAAGTGCCCAAGTCTTGAATCTCCAAGTTCTCAAATTCCCAAGAGCCTTAATGTTGCAAGAGCCCTCATTCCTCCCTTAAGGCCAAACTCAAGCAAGGAGACTATCGTCGAGAGACTCTAAGAGAGGCTTGTCCCATCCTTGGCAGGCTTTGCGAGACGTGTTCTACTGGAGACCCCTCCGAAGGAGACCTCAGCGTCAGAACATTGGTTGTACTCTCTTTCGATTGTTTATTAATGAATGACTACTGGTTATGGTTCCACTCTGTCTTTTGTTTATGATGATGATGAGTTATATCCTTTCTGACTGATATATAGTTGCGTATTCTGGATTTTATGCTTGTATTCGTATTGTTTCTTGCATTTGTAGGTGTCCATTCACGGAGATCGTGGGGATCGTGATCTGCCGAGGCTAAGGAACAGGAACACTGTCTCTTCTACGAATCATAGTGTTGGACTCCAAGTAGGCCTCCAACGTTGGTCTTTTTATTTGCAATTAGGAACTTGCGCTGTAGCATTTGATGATTGTTGCTAGACCCGTTCTGGGCTAGTAGGGATCGCCTCTGTCCACAGAGGGGATTTACCTCTTCAACAGAGTGCAAGGATGGATCTGATTGATGAATACCTTGCGACTGGTGAAAAAGTATCATCATGGTCAATCCCCCCACCTGAGAGAACCCCATGGCCACAAATCTGGCCTTGTGTTTCTCCACACTTCCATATGCTACTTGCTTCACCTTGTAGATCTACCTGGATCCTACAACTGAATTCCCCTTCTGTCTTGGGAAAACTTCCCATGCACTGTTTATGATAATGGAGTCATACTCCTCAACCATGAAATCAAACCAATTGGTTGTTGCACTACTTCCTCAAAAGAGGATGGATCTATCTCTACACATTCTCTCATAAGATCCATGTTGTAGTCTACTACTCTAGGGACCTTCTCTTCCCGTGTTGCGATGTGGGTGCTCCCACATTCTCTAGGATCAAGAAATAGCCTATCAACCTCTCTGGTGCGTTTCCTTGCATCTCGGTATGTCTCCGCATGAGTGGGTGATTCCACTCTCTGCACCTCTGCTTGTGGCTGTTCCACATCTTGAATTTTTTCTTTTGGAGCCAAGAGCTTCTCAACCATATGCAACTATATCTCCCTCTTAGGGGAAATTCACATAGCCTTCTCTTCATCCAATTTCACATCCCTTCTTACCATTATCATATTGTGTCCTGGAAATTACACTCGATAGTTGTGAGGTGTATCAGTGTACCCCACAAATATCCCCAACTTAGTTTTTAGCTCTAGCTTTTTCCTGATATCTTTGGTCATGTTATTGCCTAAATCTACCTCAGGCTGAAGGAAGGCAGAGTTCAGGGTAACATCAAACCACGCTCAGTCTGGTAGCTAGCCCTACCAGAACAGGAGAGGGCTCTCTCCGGGTCAATCTCAGCAAAAATAATCAACAGGGCTTGAGATGACTTGAAATAAAAGCTAATTTTAGGCTAGGTATATAAGTTAAGGAGTTTGATTGTGTTTTTGGGGGTTTTTGTTGGATCAAAGGGAAAGGCAGTTTTGGGTGCGGGGATTAGGCCTAGTTTTTGCAGAGTTCTGATTGGGGCAAGGAAGGCAATTGTTTTGATGCTTTAGATTGAATGAATGGATGGATCAGACCAGTGAGGAGATGAAGAGGGAAAGAGGGTCTCAAGAGTCCTCCTCAAACAGATGAAAACATGAAAAATTAAACAAAACTAAAGGCAGAGCAGAGAAATCCAATGAATTCCACCTTTAACACTGATTTGTTTAATCTAAGAAGAAATGAGAAGGGGAATGATACAAATAAACATCAGTGAAATTAAAATTACATAGAGAAAAACACCATCAAAACACAGAGCCACATGGATCCCAAAGAGTGTTGCAAACCCTGGTCTATTCCTTTGCCAAAAGTGCAGAGAGAAAATGTACAATGAAGTGCCAAGCAATCCCAAGTGTCCAACCCTGAAAATGACTGAGAAAATACATCATATAGACAAGCCTAACTCCTCCCCATGCCTCTAGGGGTCGAGCTCATCATTCTAGGAGCTGTTTCAACCATATCTAAACTAGGAACTAGAAAATAGGCAATGAAACAACTTGCCTCTATATGCTAGGAAACTGATCCATTCACTTACATTTCACCTTTTGGTGAATGAATCTTCTAGAATGAGTAAAAATGTGTCAAAATTACATCATTTTCATGAAATTAAATCAAGGTACATCAAGAATTACATGAAAAAGTGAAACTGGCCAAAACTAGGTGAAATTCTGAGCTGCTGAGTGAAAAATAGGCCAAATTTCTCTATGTGCCGCGGCTGAAATCTCTATGCGTAGCACAAGTGTGGAGCTGATTTTGAGGCCCTTCCTGAAGTCCAAATTGAGCGCAGGATAGCTCGTTGGAAATCCTTGCTTGTCTACTTTCCAACCCAAGTGGAATTTATGGATTGGGTTGCCATTTTCCCCTCCAAAAATCAAATCTTCGAACACTGCTTCTTCTGTGTGCAAAAAGTGGCAGAAAGGCCATTTTTAGGGTGTTTTTGACCCTTTAGGCAACCCAGAACTTGATGAAATCCTTAGGTAATCCATGAGAATGCATAAATTTTGATAAAAAAATCCAAAAATGCAAATTTTTCCCCCTAAAGAGCTGCCAATTATAAGCGCGCGCCAAGTGGCGCTACGCGTCGGGCAGGAAAATATGTTTTTAGGCACAAAAATTCAAAATTGACAAAATGTTTCCCAAATTTCTTGAAATTTGGGCTGAAGGTCCCTCATCAAATGCTATGCTCAGTGAAAGAAGCTTTGGCCAAAATTTGGAGCCTATCATGCCTTTTGCGACGCTTTAGTGCCCTCCTTAGCCTTGCCTTCAGGATTTTGATCCTCGCTTTGCAAACATGATTGCACGCCCAATAGTGGTTCTTCATGTGCCTAAGCATGTTCTTATCCTTGTTTGCCTTCTCCAACAGCTTCTCAAGATGAATTTTGACCCTCTCAAGCCAAGTCTCTTTATTGGCCTCAATCTCCCGCTCAACAGGTGTCATCTCGGTTGGGCTTCTTCGGGCAGCTTGCCGATTCTCACGGATGTTTTGCAACTCCATGATCATCTTCTGATACTCCAACTACTTGTTCCGCTACTCCAGATAGTTTATAATCCATTGAGCTCTCTGCAACTTGTCAGTCAATGTGTCAATCTCGGCTTTCTGCTCCTGAATGATCTCTCTCAACTTTGAGCTCGGAGAGCTCAAATCCTCATCAATCAATAAGAAATCAGTATCCTGGCCTCCAGAAGGGCCCTCATCCTGCATAGGCCTCTTACCTCTATCCTGTACCTGTACCTGTGCTGTTGATGATGGCAACGATACCCCTTCCACCTCAGGTGGAGATAGTACTCGTCGAGCTGCTGCAAATAATACTCTCATGCCTCTCTGATAAGTGACATACACTGGCACACTGATAGGCTTTGTCTCGTAACCTTCAAACTGATGTGAAGGTTCACTTGCATCATGAAAAATCTCCGGAGGAGGCTGAGGGGCTGTGAAGAAGTCACGGGAAATGAAATCTTCCCATGCAATTCCCTGCAATCCAAGCTGATGTACAACAACGATCTTGATGAGAGCATAGTGATAAATATTGTTGTACTGCTGCTCGGGAGTCTTCTTCTACACAAGAGTGGTCATTCGATCGATGTTGCGGCACATGAATTACGGAATGTTCATCATCCTCAGTCTCGTGAAATGCATCAAATAACCTGATGTGGTAGGCATAGAGGCATGAAAACCGACCCTCACAACTGAAGTATCTGATAATGAGTCTCATCAAAGGCGCATAGGATTCCTTCAGAAACTGGAATGGGAATACCCTGCTGAGTTGTCTCACATAGCTAGGCCTGATGTATGGTTCATAATGCACTCTGTCCACGTGTTGTCTCTTGTTCCACTCTTCACCTACATTCAGTATTCCTGTTGCTTGAGAAATGGCTTCCGGTGTCAAGGTGAAATTTACACCAGCAAGAGTTACCTGACCATCATGCAAATGTAAAACAAACAACCAAGCCAACTCCTAATGATGCTGAATCCTAGCAATCATATCACAGTACTGATAGCATGACTGCTCTCGAAAACATGTCATGGCAAGTGGGCAGGCCTGCAATTGATTCAATGAGGTGGGCTCTTCTCTCACATGTTTGCCACCTTTACGAGGCCTTCTCGGTGCATGTAGCTCAGTGGTAGAATCACTGTCTTGTTCATATGATGAATCGGTGTCCATTTCCATGGTGTTGCAAGGTGTATGTTGATTTGTATGAGGTGAAAATAAGAATTTGGTGTCTTTGTCTTGATTTCAAAATATGTGCCAAGTAGGAAGGAACTGTGGGAAATAGTACAGTGGGAAAAATGTGGTTTTTCCAAGTGAATTTAAAGTGTGAGGATAGTCACTTGACTATGTTTGGGAATTTGGGATTTAGGAATTTTTTCAAATGATATGGGGAAAGGGATAATGATAGGGAATGGAAGGATTGAGGGATATGAATAAATGGGAATAAGTGATATGAGTGGTTTTGGGATATAAGAGAATAGGGGAGGGATTATAATGATAGTATGACAGTGATGGGAAAGGAATGAACAATGTGGGGGAGATGAAGTATTTTGGCACCAAGATCAAACTTTAAAACTCAAATTTCAAACCCTAAGAGAGCCATTTCTAACAAGAGAATAGGGTTTATGTTTTCAACATTCAAAATCTTATATTCTTCCCTCCAAAAAACACCAAACACAAGCTAATAGCAATTCACAGTCTCAAAAACTTACTCGGAGCGAGGAAAACTGAGTTGATTTGAATTTTATGAAGCAGTGGCAAAAATCTTGCTTGTTGGCCCTGTGCGCCGCGCACACATCCCAATGCGCCGCGCCTTCCTTGTGTGCCGCGCACGTTCAAATCAACAATGTGGTGAGTGGCTCTATGCGCCGCGACTTGCTTGTGCGCCATGACCTTCTCCCAACACGCCGCGACTTGCTTGTGCGTTGCGACCTTCTCCCAACGCACCGCAACTGTAACCTTACTCACACTTCCGGCCTTCAAACCCTGTTT
Organism: Pinus albicaulis; assembly: GCA_034641835.2. Classification (NCBI taxonomy): domain Eukaryota; kingdom Viridiplantae; phylum Streptophyta; class Pinopsida; order Pinales; family Pinaceae; genus Pinus; species Pinus albicaulis. Next base: position 1,330,831,495 of record CM076575.1, on the reverse strand, counting down.
TCATTCTTCCACAATTTAACTTGGCTTCTTTGATGTCTCTTGGTGCAAATGAACTGTTTGAATATGAAAATATCTTATATACACAAAGGTCTTTGATTTTTGTTTTGAAATAACCCACTTGCTAATGTTTGAAATTTGGCACTTTGCACTTTTTAATATAAACTCTGTTTTGCTTGTTTCCTCTGATTTTTTTTTAGCTGAATGACGAAACTTTTGGCTATTTTTTGCAGGGATGGCTGGCATTGGATTTGGCAAAGGTGACCAGGGTTGCGCCTGATGAACTTCACAACTGAAAAACTTTGAAAATTACATGGCATTTATTACAAAAGACAAAATTGATGATTTTTCTTCAAAACAGAGTTTTGAAGAAGAATCATTATCAAGTATTGCGATGATGAAAATTTTGAAATAAAAAATTATGGAACCTCCCTCATGTGTCGGATGGCATTATTAGACATTTTGAAGGCGAAACCCTAGACCTAATGAGGTTTAAAACCCTAAAATGACTCTTTTCTAACCAAAAGACCAAACAGGACTGTAAATGAATGTAAAATTGATTTTGATGAACTTTGATGAATAGACCTGAGCCAGCAGGTACATGACATGAGTGATATGAGTGACAAGACCTTTCTGTCAGATGATCCATGCTCCTAATGGAATGCAGCTGACTGAACTGAATGAAACACCTAAAATGAAATGCAACAAAAGAGAATCTGATCTCTGACGGAGGGATGAAGAGACCGACTCTAACATTGGCTCCAATGGGGATGGTAGCTCCTAGGAGGTGCCAAGAACTACAGATATTTGGGAGAGCAGACAAGTGCCTTCATCCATTGGGCAATGGAATAAAAAACTTAAGCTGAAATGCATGACTGAAAACCGACACAAACTAACTTAATAACAAGACTGAAAACTGACTCGCAAATGACTCAAACAACTGACACACGAAAACTGAAAACAGACCTTCAGTTTTATAGCCTTCATTTCGGGCCCCAAACTGAAACTATGTTGAAACTGACTAAAACAAAAATGACTCAAGACCTATTTAACTGAAATTAGTACTTACAAAGATTTTTAATGGCAGCAGTCCATCAAGATTTGAGGGCTTCAAATCATGATGACAACCAACTGCCTACTGATGAAATATGTACAATCATGTGTAGTAAGCCTTCCAATGTAACCAATCCAGTAGATGGCTACAGACCAAAATTCAGCTCTCACTTTTCTCGAGCAGGTAGAACGATGTACATGTAGGCAACTCACATTAACCACTGAAACCAAGGCTTATGATAATGAACCAGGCAACATTTATCTTTTTAGATGCTTGCAAAAGAATGTCGAAGGGATCTTGAAAGTCCCGAGGTAATAGTTGGTCTTGAGATCCAGCAGAAAAAATACAAGTACTCGCTTCATTCTGATCTGAAAGAACAATTGATTGCCGAGTGATAGGAAGGCACAGAGAGGTATAGGATTCCTCCATCTGAGTGTTAGCTGTAAGTTCCTTGACCATGAGAAATTCTTGCCTATTGTCTTTCTCAAGCTCATATTCCTCAACTTCATGATCTAGGTCATTCTTAAATAGAAAACAATCTTCAAAATTATCAAACATGACAACCTTATCATCTTCATGAAAGAAAATATTATCTGTTTGCTGATCTATAAAACTAATTACAAGACCATCATCATTTTCAAAAGAGGAAGAAGTTTCACCAACACTTTCTTGACCATGTGCACACTGCAAATCCGCTTTAGCTTGGGCTATAACATAACCTTTCAGGAGTTGATCTATCTCATCTTCAGACAAAGGAGATAATACTTTTTGTTTTCTTTTGCTCGCACAGTGATTGTCTTCATGAAATAACATTTTAAAACATGAAAAATCTGAATGACAGTCCTTAATTCCTTGATCTTCTGAAATTTGAAAACATTGTTGATCATCTTCATATGACATGGCAATCAAATTATCATTTATCACTGAGTTATTGAAAGAAGGTTTTTCACTTACTTGAACAAAGATCTCATCTTGTTTTTCATGAACTGACTGGATTACCTCCTCATGAAGGCTTTGTTCTAATGAAATGAGAACATTTGGATCTATAACTCTGTCTTCTTCATTCCAGATGATCTCAACAATAGAGTTCTCCTTCATGGGATTCAGCACAAGGTATTCTTGATCATCACGATCTGAATCTAGATCTGAAATAACTGACTTGACTTTATCACATTCTAAAATTGAAACTTGACTTTCCTGCATATTGTCTTCTTCTATGGACAAATCTGAAATAAAGCCTTCTCTTTCATCATTTTCCATTGTACTAAGATCTTGATCATGTTGCAAAGTGTCCTGAGCATCTTGATGGGTATCCTCTAAGTTCTCTTTATGCTGCTGAAATGGATTTTTGTACAGAGCCTCCATGATCTCATCATCCATGAAGTCATCATCTTCATAAAAATTTTCAATATTTTCAATAAAAATATGAACATGGCTACAACAGTTCTGAACTAAAGTTAAGGATGGATAAGAATCTCTATACCTTTCAAAGAACATGGTATAAAAATCCTTTAAACAATAAATACAAGCAGGCGACAAACTTTCATACCAAGATCGGGCTTCACCTTCCAGAGTGGCCATGAATATATTCATCAAGCAATCTTCAGGAAAATCAACCTTCAACTTGCGAATATGTATGTGAATCTAACCAGATGTAAAGCAACACCCTTCCTATCATCAACTTTAAACGTAGGAAAATTCCTTTGCCAATCTACCTTAGGAATTTTATTTGGAAAACCTGGAATATGATCTCGGCTCATGGGAGCATACCTTTGATCCAACGAAACCATTTGATAACAATGAATTCACCAAGAAATTCCTCAGGTTACTGATTCTTGAAGAGTAGAGTCGCCATAAAAATTCTGAACCTTAGGATTCTTCGACACTGGAGTCGCCAGGTGAATGATCTAAGCCTTTCGATGTCTGATCGTTGTCCACCATCAACCATTAGATCTAACTTGATACATGTACTGGGGAAATTAGCAAGTCAGATGTTATGTTTACAAGCTAGACCGGAGATTGACTGAAGCAACGTTTATCTACTTTCGCTAATGCAAAGAAAGAGAGTTTTGAAGGCTACCTGGCATAACTTCAGGCTCCGTCTGTAGCTTATAAAACAAATAACACCAAAAAGAAAACCATTTTCTTCCCCAATATGGTCGCCACTATGTTATTGCCTAAATATACCTCAGGCTGAAGGAAGGCAGAGTTCAGGGTAACATCAAACCACGCTCAGTCTGGTAGCTAGCCCTACCAGAACAGGAGAGGGCTCTCTCGGGGTCAATCTCAGCAAAAATAATTAATAGGGCTTGAGATGACTTGAAATAAAAGCTAATTTTAGGCTAGGTATATAAGTGAAGGAGTTTGATTGTGTTTTTGGGGGTTTTTGTTGGATCAAAGGGAAAGGCAGTTTTGGGTGCGGGGATTAGGCCTAGTTTTTGTAGAGTTCTGATTGGGGAAAGGAAGGCAATTGTTTTTATGATTTAGATTGAATGAATGGATGGATAAGACCAGTGAGGAGCTGAAGAGGGCAATAGGTTCTCAGGAGTCCTCCTCAAACAGATGAAAACATGAAAAATTAAACAAAACTAAAGTCAGAGTAGAGCAATCCAATGAATTCCACCTTTAACACTGATTTGTTTAATCTAAGAAGAAATGAGAAGGGAAATGATACACATAAACATCAGTGAACTTACAATTACATAGAGAAAAACACCATCAAAACACAGAGCCACATGGATCCTAAAGAGTGCTGCAAACCCTGGTCTATTCCTTTGCCAAAAGTGCAGAGATGAAATGTACAATGAAGTGCCAAGCAATCCCAAGTGTCCAACCCTGAAAATGACTGAGAAAATACATCATATAGACAAGCCTAACTCCTCCCCATGCCTCTATGGGTCTAGCTCATCATTATAGGAGATTTTTCAACCTTATCTAAACTAGGAACTAGAAAATAGGCAATGAAACAACTTGCCTCTACATGCTAGAAAACTGATCCATTCACTTACATTTCACCTTTTGGTGAATGAATATTTGAGAATGAGTAAAAATGTGCCAAAATTACATCATGGTCATGAAATTACATCAAGTTACATCAAGAATTACATGAAAAAGTGAAACTGGCCAAAACTAGGCGAAATTCTGAGCTGCTGAGTGAAAAATACGCCAAATTCCTCTATGCGTCGCGGCTGGAATCTCTATGCGTAGCACAAGTTTGGAGCTTATTTTGAGGCCCTTCCCAAAGTCCAAATTCAGTGCAGGATAGCTCGTTGGAAAGCCCTGCCTGTCTACTATCCAGCCCAAGTAGAATTTCTGGATTTTGTTGCCATTTTCCCATCCAAAAATCAAATCTCCCAACACTGCTTCCTGTGTGTGCAAAAAGTGGCAGAAAGGCCATTTTTAGGGTGTTTTTGACCCTTTAGGCAACATTTAACTTGATGAAATACTTAGGTAATCCATGAGCATGCATAAATTTTGATAAAAAAATCCAAAAATGCAAATTTTTCCCCCCTGAAGAGCTGCCAATTATAAGCGCACGCCAAGTGGCGCTACGCGTCGGGCAGGAAAATCTGTTTTTAGGCACAAAAATTCAAAATTGACAAAATTTTTCCCAAATTTCTTGAAATTTGAGCTGAAGGTCCCTCATCAAATGCTATGCTCAACCAAAGAAGCTTCGGCCAAAATTTGGAGCCTATCATGCCTTTTGCGACGCTTTAGTGCCCTCCTTAGCCTTGCCTTCAGGATTTTGATCCTCGCTTTGCAAACATGATTGCACGCCCAATAGTGGTTCTTCATGTGCCTAAGCATGTTCTTATCCTTGTTTGCCTTCTCCAACAGCTTCTCAAGATGAATGTTGACCCTCTCAAGCCAAGTCTCTTTATTGGCCTCAATCTCCCGCTCAATAGGTGTCATCTCGGTTGGGCTTCTTCGGGCAGCTTGCCGATTCTCACGGATGTTTTGCAACTCCATGATCATCTTCTGATACTCCAACTACTTGTTCCACTTCTCCAGATAGTTTATGATCCATTGAGATCTCTGCAACTTTTCAGTCAATGTGTCAATCTCGGCTTTCTGCTCCTGAATGATCTCTCTCAACTTTGAGCTTGGAGAGCTCAAATCATCATCAATCAATATGAAATCAGTATCCTGGCCTCCAGAAGGGCCCTCATCCTGCATAGGCCTCTTACCTCTGTCATGTACCTGTACCTATGCTACTGATGATGACAACGAGACGCCTTCCACCCCGGGTGGAGATAGTACTCTTTGGGCTGCTGCAAATAATACTCTCGTGCCTCTCTGATAAGTGACATACACTGGCACACTGATAGGCTCTGTCTCGTGACCTTCAAACTGATGTGAAGGTTCACCTGCATCATGAACAATCTCTGGAGGAGGCTGAGGGGCTGTGAAGAAGTCACGGGAAATGAAATCTTCCCATGCAATGCCCTGCAATCCAAGCTGATGTACAACAATGATCTTGATGAGAGCATAGTGATAAATAGTGTTGTACTGCTGCTTGGGAGTCTTCTTCTCCACAAGAGTGGTCATTCGCTTGATGTTGCGGCACATGAAATATAGAATGTTCATCATCCTCAATCTCGTGAAATGCATCAATAACCTGATGTGGTAGGCATAGAGGCATGAAAACCGGCCCTCACAACTGAAGTATCTGATAATGAGTCTCATCAAAGGCGCATAGGATTCCTTCAGAAACCGGAATGGGAATACCCTGCTGAGTTGTCTCACATAGCTAGGCCTGATGTATGGTTCATAATGCACTCTGTCCACCTGCTGTCTCTTTTTCCACTCTTCACCTACATTCAGTATTCTTGTTGCTTGAGAAATGGCTTCTGGTGTCAAGGTGAAATTTACACCAGCAAGAGTTACCTGACCATCATGCAAATGTAAAACAAACAACCGAGCCAACTCCTGATGATGCTGAATCCTAGCAATCATCTCATAGTACTGATAGCATGACTGCTCTCGAAAACATGCCATGGCAAGTGGGCAGGCCTGCAATTGAGTCAATGAGGTGGGCTCTTCTGTCACATGTTTGCCACCTTTACGAGGCCTTCTCGGTGCATGTAGCTCAATGGTAGAATCATTGTCTTGTTCATATGATGAATCAGTGTCCGTTTCCATGGTGTTGCAAGGTGTATGTTGATTTGTATGAGGTGAAAATAAGAATTTGGTGTCTTTGTCTTGATTGCCAAATATGTGCCAAGTAGGAAGGGACTGTGGGAAATAGTACAGTGGGAAAAATGTGGTTTTTCCAAGTGAATTTAAAGTGTGAGGACAGTCACTTGACTGTGTTTGGGAATTTGGGATTTAGGAATTTTTGCAAATGATAGGGGAAAGGGATAATGATAGGGAATGGAAGGATTGAGGGATATGGATAAATGGGAATAAGTGATATGAGTGGTTTTGGGATATAAGGGAATAGGGGAGGGATTATAATGATAGTATGACAGTGATGGGAAAGGAATGAACAATGTGGGGGAGATGAAGTTTTTTGGCACCAAGATCAAACTTTAAAACTCAAATTTCAAACCCTAAGAGAGCCATTTCTAACAAGAGAATAGGGTTTATGTTTTCAACATTCAAAATCTTATATTATTCCCTCCAAACAACACCAAACACAAGCTAATAGCAATTCACAGTCTCACAAACTTACTCGGAGCGAGGAAAACTGAGTTGATTTGAATTTTATGAAGTAGTGGAAAAAATCTTGCTTGTCGGCCCTGTGCGCCGCGCGCACAACCCAGTGTGCCATGCCTTCCTTGTGCACCGCGCATGTTCAAATCAACAATGTGGTGAGCGGATCTATGCGCCGCGACCTTCTCCCAACGCACCGCGACTATAACCTTACTCAAACTTCCGGCCTTCAAACCCTGTTTTTGTTCTTCCACAATTTAACTCGGCTTCTTTGATGTCTCTTGGTGCAAATGAATTGTTTGAATATGAAAATATCTTATATACACAAAGGAATTTGATTTTTGTTTTGAAATAACCCACTTGCTAATGTTTGAAATTTGGCACTTTGCACTTTTTAATATAAACTCTGTTTTGCTTGTTTCCTCTGATTTTTTTTTATCTGAATGACAAAACTTTTGGCTATTTTTTGCATGGATGGCTGGCATTGGATTTGGCAAAGGCGACTAGGGCTGCGCCTGAAGAACTTCACAACTGAAAAAATTTGAAAATTACATGGCATTTATTACAAAAGACAAAATTGACGATTTTTCTTCAAAACAGAGTTTTGAAGAAGAATCATTATCAAGTATTGCGATGATGAAATTTTTGAAATAAAAACTTATGGAACCTCCCTCATGTGTCGGATGGCATTATTATACATTTTGAAGACGAAACCCTAGACCTAATGAGGTTTAAAACCCTAAAATGACTCTTTGCTAACCAAAATACCAAACAAGACTGTAAATGAATGTAAAATTGGTTTTGATGAACTTTGATGAACAGACCTGAGCCAGCAGGTACATGACATGAGGTATATGAGTGACAAGACCCTTCCGTCAGATGATCCATGCTCCTAATGGACTGCAACTGACTGAACTGAATGATACACCTAAAATGAAATGCAACAAAAGATATTTTGATCTCTGACGGAGGGATTAAGAGACCGACTCTAACAGGTCACATGGAAATAAACTGATGAACCAAAAATTTTAAAATGTGACACATCTATTCTCTTACCTTAAAAATATTCCTATGGTGTACTCATCCCAAGTATCTAATTAGGACTTCTATTCTACAAAAATACTTTTTTATACATAGCTCGTGATGCTCCCACAATAGTTATGTTCTTACTTTATACAACCCCATTCTGCTGTGGGTTATGAGGTGTTATCACTTCCCTTCAAATTCTTTCTAAATAAAAAAAGTTCTTGAATTCGTTAGGGACATATTCTCCACCATTATCACTCCTCAAAGCCTTCACCTTCTTCCTCGTATCTTTCTCGACAATTTCCTTGAACTCACAAAACTTGGAGAAAATCCTATATTTCTTCTGTATGAATAAAATCCAATGTTTGCATGAAAAATCATCTACAAAAATCACATAATACATGTTTTATGCTATTGAAGTTGTCAAGAACAGTCCACACACATCTGAGTGAAATCTCTCAAGGATCACCTTTGCTCGATTTCCTTATTGTGAAAGGTGGCTTTGGTTTACTTCCCCAATGTACACCCTTTGCATGTATCTCATTGCGTAAGTGAACCCTTTGGAAGTCCTGTAAATTTTTTTTGCACAATATTCAAAGCGCCATGGTGTAGATGGCCAATATCCTATGACATAACTCAACAATGTCTTGACTATCCACCTTCTCTTTTTTCATTCTCAAAGCAATACAGTCTTCTAAATCAAATTTTAAGAGTTTCTTTACTTCAACCCAATCTTCTTCACCCAGCCCGTGGATTTGTGACGAAGGAATGCCTTTCCTTCACTGAATATCACATCATAGCCATGGTATTCCAACATAGCAACATAAACCAAATTCTTCTTTGAACCAAGAACATACATGACATATTTTAATGTGAGAGCAGTACCTGACACCCTATAAAATGTAACTGTACCTATGCCGGTAGTGCTATACCTATCATCATATCCCATCTCGATGTGCATCTGGAGATCCTTCTCCTCTAAGTTACTAAAGAATTATTTGTTGTCGGTCATATAGAATGAAGCTCCACTATCTAAGTACCACAAAAAACCTATCACTGATGACACCATGCATGCGATGAGGCTAAAATCCAACTCATACTGTGAAGCAAGTTGTTAGACTCCTGTAATTCACAGTATCACAAGGTGACTGATTATTTCTTAGATCTTTCATACTAAAAATTATATTCCATGGTTGTTCTTTATTTCCAGAAAAGGGAGGGAGATCCTGACTGTCAATAACTTCAAAGGAATCAATCTGCCTTTCAGTTCAGTTGAAAGAGGAAAGTGTTGCTGATTAAGTGCGATGGTGAGAAATATTCATTATGCCCTCATTCATTACATCTACCCTCTTTTTACCCCTTTTTTTCCAAAACCCAAATTTCAACGTCCGAAATCCCATTAAAGCCATTCAAATCCAAATATATATGCTTTCAAGACCTTATCGCAGCTCTGTCACCCACTTTAGGCCACTTGATATATATATATATATATATATATATATATATATATATATATATTATAAACCGCATAAAACCTTTATCCCATTTACCCTTACCTTTTCATGGCACCAACAAATTGCATCTTCACTTACCATTTGCAATCCTGTTCAAACCTGGCCGCCAATGTGATAGTAAGTGGGACCCTTTCCGCCTTGTCACATCGCATGTTCACAACATCACTCACCTTTTCCACTTACTTCCGACTCCCGATTTGCGATAACCGTTCCCATTTCTGATTGCGATAATTCCCACCACATCTCACTTTGTGAAGTCTAACATTTACCTCCTCAAACTCATAATGTAAACCGTAAAATTTGCGATGAGCTTTATTAATGGTCCTCATCTCCTTCCTGCCACATCACCCCTGTTCTCGTCACAGATCACACTTCACGAAGTTTAGCCTTTAACTCCTGCTCCTCGTAACAAACCTTAAAATTTGCGATGCCCGGTACTGAATGGACCCCATCTCCACCATTGTCACGTCACCTCCTGCCATCACTGCTTCGCACATCACAAGATTTAACTTTCACCTCCGCTGCTCATAAACAAAAACTTCCGCTTCGCGATATGCGATGTGAGTTTGAGCTCACCGCATTACCACGTCTCCTCCGACCATACCATCATACATCCCCACCCAGCTAACTATTGATGCCATGATACTGGGTTAAATAAGATCCTAGCATATAAAACAATGTGTTTCCTTCAGCATGAAAACACTCATCTAATTCTTCATTAAGAAAACAATTTGCAGCTTAAAATATACATATAGGAAAGAAGAGAGAGCCATCCAAACAAAATTGCTGGCATAATAATAAACATAATGAAATAGATAAACTCCAACATCTGGCCGAATATTACAAAGAATGGCCTTTCGGCTCTCAGCCCTTTACAAAAAGCTCTCAACCCATTTCTCACTCTCTCTGTATTCCTCACTTTCTCACTTGTCTTTATTCCTCACACAGCCCTCCTATTTATACATAAATATGAATTTATTCCACTCCATAAATTCCCCCACACAAATCTCAACTAAAATTCAATTTAGATTTATCTTATTTTGGACTCAACTAAGTCCTGTTTATGGAATTCCTAATCCCTAGATTATATACCTAATTCCATTCCACTCATACCTTAATTATTTAAGGAATATTTACAATAATACTCACATTTATATGTTCTCTCCTAATTTATGAAATTTGAGCAAAATAATTAATAAAATAATTAAAACATATCACCCCCTAAATTACATAAATGAATAATAAAATTTAAGCTTGATGCTCTTGCATCAGACTCCCAAGATTGAAAATAATAATTATCGCCTGATCATGTGTTTCGTATCTTTTTCTTCTTGGATCCCATACCTTGTTCCGCAATTTCCCATTTTTTGTTGCTTTTCTCCAGGTCTCCACACTTTATGTTGCATTGCCCCACTGGCTATGCTTTCACAGTCTTCCGCTGTCTTCCTCTTGTTTTTTCTTCTTTGTTTTACTGTTGTTGTTTTCTTCTGGGATACGTCCATCATTATCCTCCTTATCAGTTCAATTTCTATGTCCAATAGATATTTTGTCTGTTGTTTACTATCACTTTGTGATTGCTGAACTTTTATACTTACTGCCGCCCTTTCATCCTCGCCCTCTTGTTGACTGTTGTCTTGCACCTTCACATTCTTCATTTCCCAATATTGAAATTGAGATTCCTCTTCATGCCTTGAATCCTAATTCTTCAGCATAGTTTCTAGCAATCTAATCTCTCAGTTCCATGGATTACATATTCCCACAGAAAATTATTCCTTTTCTTTCACTTGTGTCAAATTTCCTCCAGCATCTGCAATAAAACCTGTACTCACAAAACAATCATTAAAATAAAAAACATAAGGCCTCATTGCCTCTTTATCCTCTGGCAACATTTCAGTATGTTGCTCTGAAATTTTCTCTTCCATCAACACATCAGTATGCCGATTTAAATTCTCCATGAGACTGTCAGCTAGTCTCTTTTTCATATCATCTATTTCAAGAATGTCTCCCTTTTTTGGTTCACAATAATGAACTTCTTTGATTTGCTGAATCATTCCTACATCCTTATCCTCTGTTTCTTGATTAGTATTCATGAAAATTTCTTTGTATTTTACCTTCAACAATTTATCATGAGTATAGAGCCTCTGCTTTTCCAATTCTCTTCTTTGAAGATCTAACTTTCTATATAACTCAACAATTTCAATGGGAGTAGAATTTGGAAACTTTACATGACTTTCCATACCTTCAATTGTTTTTGACCAATCATCAGATGGCCCTTCTTCCTTTGCTTCAATACTCTATTGTGTATTCCCATGAGATCCCTATATCTCCTTTTCTTTCTGAGATCTTGATATCTCAGCATCAATCTGAAAATATTTCAGATTCAGCTCCTTCTCCTTAACAAACTCTAAGGTTTGTTCAAAATCCTTCACACATCCTGCAAACATACATAAACTATGAGATTTAAAAATGCAAGGCTTCATAGCCTCATCTGCTTCTTTCACCAACACACCTTCATATTCTTCCGAACTATCCCAATAGTTCATGAGATCTTCCTCACTGATCTCTTCACCCAGAATTTCACCCTGTTCTGGGCTGCAAATGGAAACATCCATTTTTAACTTAGCCTCTCTGAGTTCTTCACACCTAAACATATGCTCGAGACTCCTCAAATCTTCCGTCAACTATACGTTTACCTGCTTTTCTCTCTTTGCATGTAGCCTCTGCCACTTTACCTTCTTTCTCATGGTCCAACCATATGTCTGGTCTTTCACATTTTCCTACAACAATTCCATTAACAATTCAAGGTGAATTGTTATCTCAGCCTTCTCCCACTCATAATATTCATCCCTATATTATATACCTAATTCCATTCCACTCATATCCTTAATTATTTAAGGAATATTTACAATAATCCTCACATTTATATGTTCTCTCCTAATTTATTAAATTTGAGCAAAATAATTAAAACATCTCACCCCCTAAATTACATAAATGAATAATAAAATTTAAGCTTGATGCTCCTGCATCAGATTCCCAAGATTGAAAATAATCATGATCGCCTGATCATGTGTTTCATATCTTTTTCTTCTTGGATCCCATACCTTGTTCCACAATTTCCCATTTGTTGCTGCTTTTGTTTGTTGTTTTTCTCCAGGTCTCCACACTTTATGTTGCATTGCTCCACTGGCTATGCTTTCACAGTCTTCCGCTGTCTTCCTCTTGCTATTTTTTCTTTGTTTTACTATTTTTTTTTTCTTCTGGGATAATTCCATCATTATCCTCCTTATCAGTTCAATTTATATGTCCAATAGATATTTTTTCTGTTGTTTACTATCACTTTGTGATTGCTGAACTTTTATACTTACTGCCGCCCTTTCATCCTCGCCCTCTTATTGACTTTTGTCTTGCACCTTCACATTCTTCATTTCCAAATATTGAAATTGAGATTCCTCTTCATGCATTGAATCCTAATTCTTCAGCATAGTTTCCAGCAATCTAATCTCTTGGTTCCATGGATTACATATTCCCACAGAAAATTCTTCCTTTTCTTTCACTTGTGTCAAATTTCCTCTAGCATCTGCAATAAAACCTATACTCACAAAACACTAATTAAAATAAAAAACATAAGGCCTCATTGCCTCTTTATCCTCTGGCAACATTTCAGTATGTTGCTCTGAAATTTTCTCTTCCATCAGCACATCAGTATGCCGATTTAAATTCTCCATGAGACTGTTAGCTAGTCTCTTTTTCATATCATCTGTTTCAAGAATGTCTCCCTTTTCTCGTTCACAATAATGAACTTATTTTATTTTCTGAATCATTCCTACATCCTTATCCTCTGTTTCTTGATTATTATTCAGGACAATTTCTTTGTCTTTTACCTTCAGCAATTTATCATGAGTATAGAGCCTCTGCTTTTCCAATTCTCTTCTTTGAAGATCTAAATTTCTATATAACTCAACAATGTCAATGGGAGTAGAATTTGGAAACTTTACATGACTTTCCATACCTTCAATTGTTTTTTACCAATCATCAGATGGCCCTTCTTCCTTTGCTTCAATACTCTTGTGTATTCCCATGAGACCCCTATATCTCCTTTTCTTTCTGATATCTCAGCATCAATCTGAAAAGATTTCAGATTCATCTCCTTCTCCTTAAAAAACTCTAAGGTTTTTTCAACATCCTTCGCACATCCTGCAAACATACATAAACTATGAGATTTAAAAATGCAAGGCTTCATAGCCTCATCTGCTTCTTTCACCAACACATCTTCATATTCTTTCGAACTATCCCAATAGTTCATGAGATCTTCCTCATTGATCTCTTCACCCAGAATTTCACCCTGTTCTGGGCTGCAAATGGAAACATCCATTTTTAACTCAGCCTCTATGAGTTCTTCACACCTCAACATATGCTCGAGACTCCTCAGCTCTTCCGTCAACCATACGTTTACCTGTTTTTCTCTCTTTGCGTGTAGCCTCTGCCACTTTACCTTCTTTCTCATGGTCCAACCATATGTCTGTTCTTTCACATTTTCCTACAACAATTCCATTAACAATTCAAGGTGAATTGTTATCTCAGCCTTCTCCCACTCATAATCTTCATCCGTCAACAGTTCACATATGCCACTTACCTTGGCATTTTCCTTCTTCTTCCCTCTACTATGGTCTTCATCAGGTCTTCAAAAATGACTATCAACAATCATCTTCTCATCCTTTGTGAACTTTATCTGTTCACGTGTGGATTTCATTCAATCCCCTTTTCAACAATCCTTCACACTTTCCATTCATCAATGCAAGCTTTCCTCCTATGCTTGGATTCTCTTTGTTCTCTGTCTTGGAACCAATCTATGGAAAATTCTCTTGCTTCACTTTGCTGCAAACAACACTTTAGTAATGCATGTGTTACAATTACCAATTCTTTTGGGTGTCGGGCTATGCCGATTGTGCACCCAATTACATTCATACTTTTTACTTAGCTTACGACTCTTTGACTTCAAACTTGCACCGATTCTTCATCTTGGATGAAAAATACTCAATCTTAACTCAAACTATCCAAAATTTCATTTGACTCTAACATCTATTTTGACTTCAAGGATTGCCCAATAATTATGATAGTGTATATTTTGATTTAATTCAAGTTACAATTATCCAACAACATACACCCTTAATATATTTTTAGGATGTAAAATATCCATTCTCTTTCATACTCCATTCTTACGAAAAATTATTAGTTTTCCCTTATCATTTCACATGATACTGAATTCTTTAGTCAAAACGCAATTCAGGTTTTCCAAGATTTATTTTAAGGTGAAAATAAATAAACCATTCAATCTTCAATGTTCAAAAATACCTTCCTGAATTATCATACCTCATGCTCTTGTTAAGGTTATTAATAAACCTTTCTCTCTGCAATCTCAATTCTCTGGTTTCCACTCTTCTGTGTCATCTTTTTCACTGTAAATACTTGCATGTCCATAAGCTCGTAATTTTAATGAAAACATTTCCCTGCACTTTTATGCACCATATAACATCAATTCACATCTCTTCACTTGTGTACAGAGAACATGTTTTTAACTTCTTCGATGAATAATGTACAACTCGTACATCACCTTCATTCTGAATAACACCTCTTAGATGCCACCACATGATGGTAAAACAAAGATTCTTCAACATCAAGTAATTGTGTTTTCAACCTTAACAAAAATCAAAAGAATTCTCCCATTCCAACTACAAGCTTTGGTCCAAAATGACTTAACCAAAGCTGCGAAGAATTCACATTATGCATAATAAACCCTCTCACATAAAAATGCATGTTTCTCTTTATATCACCCAGTATTAGCACATTTTCCATTCATTTTCCATTCATTTATACCTTCACATTTGCAACATTTCCACTCTTTCTGATCTGAAAATGGAATTTACTTGAAAAGGGTGCAAGGTATCCATTTTCATTTATGTAAATGAGTGCAAATACTCCAAATTTTAAATCTAAAAATGTGATAACTTCTTATTTCTAATACAGAGATAGACTGTAGGGGCATTTACCGGATATGTCACCTTTCAAAGAAAGGATGAATCCAGAAGCTACCTGGCCCTCTTATAGACTCAGCCTAAAGAAATAATAGAAGTAAACACTCAAACTTAATTAAAATTACCTTACTCAAACTTGCCACTATGCAGAATTTTTGCTTGGAAGAGGTGTATGTCTTTTCTTTTGTTTATGTGTTTTAAGTTTATTTGTTTTTGCTGAAACTTAACATGTATATCAGCAACATAATTCAGCCATATAATAACAAAACACAACAGAAATATAATATAGGAGTTCACCCCAACTATTGGGCTACATCTCCTTTGAGCTTCGTCAACATGACTAGACTCTTTGGGATTAAGGTACTTAAATTATTTTACAAGCTCCACACTTAACCACAATGAATACGAAAATGATTAAAAGGGCTGAAAATACCATTTTAAATCCCTTTAATGGTTGTCCAATTCCCGCAAACAGCTTTATGCTTCCATGGACACACATCCTTCTGTTGGTTCACTAAGCTTCTCTGAGCTTCTAATTGGCACAAAATCCCTCAGATTTCTGTTTCTACTCCTGAAACCACTACTGCTACATCCAATAATTATCAGATATCAAATACCAACTGATAAATTTCTTACATTAAGCACAACATCCCCAAAAATGGCTCTCCTCCACAGTTTTCCCAGGGCTGCCCACGACTTCATATCAACTTCTCGAGCTATAGAAGTACTCAAAATGATCTAAAACCACTTCCATTGGTTCCAGAATGACTGAAATAGTCAAGATAGAGTTTTTTTACTATAAAAAACGGCCTCCGGCTGCTTTGGTTTCGCCTACACACTCTGTTTGGAAAATGGCCTCTAGAACTTAAATGAAGCTTTTCGGCTTTCTAAAGTTCTTAACAGGCTCTAAAAACCATCTAAATAGATTCAAAAAGCATTAAATAGCTAATAATTCCCATTCATTTACCTTAAACAGAGAATACAGTCCAAAACACAGCCTTCTCCTTCCAGGCCCTGATGGCTCCTTCTTCTTCTTCGATGCTTAAACCTCTGAAGATGACCTCTGTTAGATTTCAGACCTACTCCATTGAGTCCAAAATGTCGAAGAGACCCAAAATAAAAAAAAAATTCACTCCAAAAGGATCTCCCATGTGAAAGATAAGACCAACTGAAGTTTTTGCCCAATATTAGGCAAAAATCCCACTAATTGTGGGCCAACTGTAGTTAACTGCAGTTAAATGTGGAGGCCCGCCTTAATTGGGGGAAAACAGTGCTAAAATGGTGGCAAATTTTTTTGTGACATTAAATGTCAGGCTGCATGTGACCGCAACCATCACAACATAAAACGTTGTGTTAACGGTTATAACCATAACATTTAACACTTTACGGAATCTCCGCTGTAAGTCATGTGGCCTATCCACATAGAATTAATCTTAACCGTTTGCTGTTGAATGCTGATTTGATTGGCTCTGGGTTCCGAGCGGTGGTCTTATTGCTGAGGGGGCTGGCCCCCTTCGGACCCGCCCAATTTAAATTTAAAATTCAAATACATGTCCTACCGCTTATAGAGCAAGAACCAAAGGCGCGGGCCAACGGTAAGACATTGCGTTGTTAAACCACAGGTCGTGGGTTCGATTCACAGGTTGGTAAAAAAATTTAAGCGACCACCATTTCACCGACCAGGGTGCCATGTGGCGCCCTTCGGGCCTGCCACGTGGCAACCCGTAATTGGTCAAACTTATGAAAAGTCAAACCTGTATCAAATGATAGATTGCCACTTATCGCAATACAATTGGTCCACAGGGAATATTTTGTGGAATATTCCAAAGAATATTCCCATAATATTTCGAGGAATATTCTCGAAATATTCTTTTTTAAAAATATTTGCCAATTTCTAAAGTCAAACTGGCCTTTTTTTTACTGAAATTGAAGAACTTCAAAGTTTAATAACTTCTTCATACAACGTCAGTTTTCAGTGCCGTTCATAGCGTTGGGATTGTATCGTCGAGGCCTATCCCATAACTCAGGTTCCAAATCAATTTGAGCACTTTCATTTTTGAGCTTTTTCCCAAGCTCAAATTTGAGCTCCTGATCACTTTCATAACATTTGTAAAAGATCATCTTCTCGAGTATGGAAAGGAAATTTAATCATCCAGATTTTAAAATACCTCTACTCAATGAATATTGATTCATTCAATGAGCACTTACCTTGAATCTTCTCGTGGTTGAAATGATCCAACCCTTCTCTTGCGTATTCTTTTAGGAATACATTCAAGCCTCTATAGACTTACTTTGAATGTGCAAGGTCCATTTTCTCCCCAGCAAATAAAATTCTTCTCAGCAAATTTCTAACATAAATATTTTCCCAGCAAATAATGTTAGAAACCTTCAAAGTATGCACAATCTCCCCTCTTAACTTAAGCCAAGTTCCCTCATCTCAATCTCTTGAGTTTTTCTTCAATTTTGAAAAAAAGCCTTCTCAAGAAAGCAATTGAAGTTGACCTTAAAATAATGTACTAGAATCCTTTTACTTCATTATATACAGACCTTGACTTCAACTTTGACACTAGTACATTAATTATCCCACTTCTTATATCATATAATCCACTTCTTACAAAAAAATCCTTTTTTTTTAATCCATGTGAACCTTATTTAAAAGTTATAAGTGGAGAAAACATGTGATAAACGAAATGTAGTGAATGACCTACAATTTCGGCTTACACATACTTGCAAGGCTTGTAGCATCCACGCAGGTGTAGGTACCCCACGCAAAATGTATTTTGTCTCCACATTGTCCTGTCGTCTGCTTCACATCATCCATCATTGAGAAGCTATCTACAATATTGTTCCAATGCCCCAACCTTTGGAGCCTTTGTGGTGTATTGATCATCGCACAAGTAGTTATAATTATGACCATAATTTTATCCTTGAGAAAACCTTCACACTATTGATATTCCATGCTTCCATGCTGCTCCACGAAATTGCTTCATGCCCAACGTAGGTTGCTCCCCACACGCTGACTAGTCTTGCTCCATGGAAATCTAACTTTTTCAAAATTACAATGTCCATAAATTGATGCAAAGAAAACCCATCTCATGAAGTCTCGCTGCTATTATATTCCATTTAAATGAATTAGTTCCTGAAAGCCTGTGACCTTATTCTCTACATGGAATTTTATCTACACAAATCTTTGCACTCTTCCACGCAGGGCTTTCAAACATTCCAAGACAACACAGTTGTTGCATGATGTCCTCTCATCGAATTCAACCATTCACGATGTCATCTCTTTCAGCATTTTGAAAAAAACACTTCCAAAATTACAGATATCATTTTAATTTTACAATTCCCAAACCTTACACTTCCATGCTTCCATTGCACAACTCAAAATATGTTGCTCCAAACTCACTGAGTAGAATACCGCAACTTCACCACAATGAAACACGTGGGTTCTTCCTCACATGGGCTTTATGTCACTGCAATGTTCATGTGGCTTTGATAATGATGATATCGAGTGTTGCAATCTCCTTCTCTTTAGAATTCATAGGGTTCTCCCCATCTGATACTTAGCAAATAAAACAAAAAGGGTTGCCACATCTTTGATTCATTTTGGAAAATTTCGCTTGCTGATTCCAACTCAATACTTTAGTACTTAGTGAACTCTTATGACACTATTACTGGAAGATAAAACTCTCAATGGCGTATGTACACAATAGATCCTTGATTTTCAAATCTTTAGCAGAAATTGAATGGAGGATGCGCCAACCTTCAGAGCTCACCCAAAAGTTCTATTCACAGCTTCTTGCACGATGGATTTTCTCATAGTACGTCTCCACAGTCTTTCAATTCGGCTATTACAACACCATTCTTATAATTTACATATAACTCAATGTATTCATACATCTTGGGAACTAATCATAATTTAATCAACACACACCTCTAAGGCTCCGATACCAAATGATGCCAGGATACTGGGTTAAATCAGATCCTAGCATATAAAACAATGGGTTTCCTTCAGCATGAAAACACTCATCTAATTCTTCATTAAGAAAACAATTTGCAGCTTAAAATATACATACAGGAAAGGAGAGAGAGCCATTCAAACAAAATCCTGGCATAATAATAAAAATAATGAAATTTACAAACTCTGACATGTGGCCGAATATTACAATGAATGGCATTTCAACTCTCGGCCCTTTACAAAAAGCTCTCAACCCATTTCTCACTCCTTATGTATTCCTCACTTCCTCACTTGTCTTTCTTCCTCACACAACCCTCCTATTTATACATTAATATGAATTTATGCCACTCCATAAATTCCTCCACACAAATCTCAACTAAAATCCAATTTAGATTTATCTTATTTTGGACTCAATTAAGTCCCGTTTATGGAATTCCTAATCCCTAGATTATATACCTAATTCCATTCCACTCATATCCTTAATTATTTAAGGAATATTTACAATAATTCTCACATTTATATTTTCTCTCCTAATTTATTAAATTTGAGAAAAATAATTAATAAAATAATTAAAACATCTCACCCCCTAAATTACATAAATGAATAATAAAATTTAATCTTGATGCTCCTGCATCAACTACCCTCCACCTCTTTTCCCTCCTCGCACACCTCCCCACATCTGACAGTCCTTATTTCGTTTCACCCCCCCCCCCCCTCAGCCTTCGAACTTTAACCACAGGGGGGAGTCCGAAACGGGCAGTATCACTTACCACCATCCCCGCTATGTGTCACGCCTTCGCTAAGTCGCACCACCCATTTCCGATACCACTTACTACCATCAACCCCCTTTGAAAACAGTTTTGTTGTTCAAACAAAACCACCACCGCTGTTCCACGTCCACCAACCAACGCCCGCCACTGCTGCGTCGCAATGACTCCTGCCACCATTTCCTCATGTAACCGTTCCACACCATTCCCGTCCAAGGCTTTGAATCATTACTGTACGTTTCAAGAGGAAAGCAATGGTTTTTCCATTTCAAAGCTCCGCTGCAACAATAATCGGTGCAGGAGATATAGAGGGAATTAACAGAAAGTGGCCATCATTACAGCCAACACACTTTGCTAAAGAACCGTTTGCACCAAGGTAGAGCCAAGATATCAGAGCCTTTGAAGAGGTAGATCCAAGATTTCAGAGCCATTCTTGCCTCTTCGGCATCAGAGAAGCCAGATTCTAATAATTTCACAATTAATAATGGACTACTACAACCACTGTTTTGTCAATTTTATCTTATCACTTCCTGCATGTTTCCACTTGTCCTAATTTCTTCTTGAATGTAATTAATGATAATCACTGCAGTAGATAAGGAAAATGACTTAGTATTTAGTTAAATACTATATGCATTGACAATATTAGGGGTTGGATGTTGTTAGACAATACATTGTAAGAACCATAGTATTGGAGCACTGTAATTTTGGAGCTGGGCATCAATAATCGAAGAACGTTTACATGATTCTTGAGTTGTTTAAATGGTGATGTGTTATTTATATGTGTCAAATGTTTCCATTGTTTTCCTTACTGTGCATCTATTCATCTGATTATAAAACATAAATTTTAGATTAAGATTTGCTATCGAAGCACCTTAATTCTATCTGCATTTACAATTTGAATGTTTTCTGCTGAAGTCTGATTAAAGAATTCTTAATTTCTCTTTAGTCACTACTGAACCTTACTATTTATTCCACCTCATAATTCATACTGCTCTAAATATCCATTCAGCATAGTTAGCTTTCCCTGTGATGCTCTTGAAATTTTATGTACGAGTCTTATCTTTGACTCCATATCCCAATGGATTAGTCCTTGCAGACTTGCTCATCTGACCAAAAAAATCACTCAAAACAACCAATACCACCATCACTGTAACTAGCCTAACATCAACATTCATAAGATTAAGAAAAAATTAAATCAGAAATAGAGAGAGCCCTCTCTGAGTCTAGGAAGGCTAGGTCCTAGATTCCAAAGTAGTTTGATGTTGTCCTCTATCATTTATTCTTACCAATCTTATAAATTATAGGGCCACAAAATAATGGCGCCATAATGGGGAATTATTGAAGAAGCTTAATATTTCATTAGAACTCAGAAACCCCAGTTAAAAAATTGTATGATTCAAGTATTTTCTGAGATTGGTATTTGGTTGTTTATGGTGGACAAACATCCAGACATGAGAAGGTTGAAATCATCCACCTGGCGACTCCAATCTAGATCAGCTCCATTCAAAGACTCCACTGGAGGAAGGACCTGAAACATGACCAATTAGCCTGGAAAGAGAAGGTATTCAAGCCCAAATTATATTCAAGAAATTTTTGGTTTTATATGTAACTATGTTCTATCTTACTCTAAGTTTGATCAAGAGTACATTGCTAAGGTTTACATTGATCATTTGCAAATTTATGAGCCTCAAGAAGCTAAGCGCCAAATTGTAGATCATGTACATACTCATACACCTGTGCACATCTTGGGCACACTTGTGGAAAACCCAGTGAAACATGAGCCTTATGCTTCATCTCCTGTTCTTGCTAAATCCCAAAATGGTTATAAGCCTCATGCTTTACCGCCTATAATAGTAAAAGTCTCATAAAGATACAAGCCTCTGTTTTTTCCTCCTATTCTCCATGACCTCCCTGCAAATTTTAGCAATAATCTACGCAGATTTGATGGAGAAAATGCAAATGTCACTGCCGAAAAGCACATTCAAAATATTGAGGATTTTCTTGACCTATTTGAGGTGGAAGAAGACGATGTGGGTATTCGGAGGTTTGCCTTATCATTGCAAGGTAAAGTTAAAAATTGGTTTAAATATCTTCCAGCTGCAAGCATTAACAATTTTCATCAATTCACACAAGTTTTCCTAGATAGATGGGTGGTCATGAGAAAAATTTTCCTCATAATTGAAGAGTATAACCATTTAAAAAGACATCCAAGGGAGACAGTACAACATTTTTCAGCCATATTCAATAAGGTATACCATTCGATGCCTGCTAAGATAAATCACCCCCATGATTATCTCTCTGGCACTACCCAGATGCATTTTACCCAGAGATGGAATTCCAGTTAAGATAAAGGGACCCTGCGACCCTTGAAGAAATGAAAAATATAGTAGCTGTTGTGGAAGCGAACCTGCTAAACAAAGAGGCAAAGTTAAAAGCAGTGAAGAAGGACAAAATAGAAAAATAGAAATTGATATCTTTAGAGATAAAACTAGATATTTTGACAAACACAGTCAATGAAATGATGCATATGATTAGTAGGAAAGAGGAACTTATTGTTCAAATACCTCATGTTCCATTAGTTATAGAAAAGGAAAAGATCAATCTACCCAAGAAATGTACAACCCATCCTTGGTATCCTAAGGCAGAAATGATTATTTTATGTACTCTATCCACAGCACAACCAAAGATGAAGTCCAAAATCAGAGGGAGGTAGGAAAATCTCCAGAAACAATGTACATAATAGATTATCTTGCATATAGAGATAACCATCTCAAATATGATTATCAAGAGGGAGACTATATGGTTGAGATTGAGGCTAACTGTACAGAGCAACCAAAACTATCTTCAGGGAAAGAAGAAGCCCAATCATCACAATGCAAATATGGCCATCAAACTCTACATGCTAAGCAATATTGTAAAGAGGAAAAAGCAGAAACTTTTCAAGTAAGTTCCAAATGCCTTCCCCTTGTTTTTGACTAATGCTTAAGCGAGCATTACAAGTAGGTTGTAAATAGGAAGGAGGAGGAAGGCTCTAATGAATCAGTCGAGGAAGAGAGGGATGAAAAAAGCCCTGTTTTAGATAAAGAAATTCAGTCCCTGAACCATCCTGAAATCATAGACTCTGAAACAGATGATGAGTTGATCCAGGTTGATTCTTTGTCCTAATTCTTTAATGCATTTTAGATTTTAAAAGGGAACCTTGGTCACATTCTAGTTGATAATCACAGAAGAAATCATGAAATATCAGAAGAACCAACACTACCATCTAAAGCACTACATGACCCAATAGTAGACACGTTGGATGGTTTCTATTTTCAAAGTCAATATTCCTGTATTCATTATTCTCTCAAAAGCTGCTATGATATGGCCATGATCAAATAGTATGCCCCATTATATGATTCAGTAGAATTATTGACACAACATTCATCAGATAGCATGCAAACATGTTCCGAGTTGATTGAAGACCTGGAGAGCACATCTGCAGTAGCAGGATATGAAGCTGAGTTGGCTGAGTTAGAATACCCAGAAATAAGTCAAGAGTATCTTGATCCAGTGACTGTCTATATGGAGAAATTGTTCTTTACAAAGCCAACACATATTTCCAGCATGTAAGTTGTTTTTAGAGTACACTAAGAGCCATGTAAACAAGATCATGCCAATAATTTCTATCAAACACCATTATTAGGTTTGTCTCTAAACATGGTGAAAAGAAATGAAAGAAAAAAGATATTAGAGCAATTGCTTGACTGGCTGCACTGACATTATTGTATTATTTAGAAAAACAATAATCTCAGTATGGTAGGGTTGGTAGGTATGCAAATAAGCTCAGTACTTTGAGCATTTTTCCAGTTTTAGTTTTAGATTTCCTTCTATTTTTTATTCCAAGTGTGTGCCAGACTTTAGTTTGCAGAGAGGGTTGATTTCAGCTTGAAGATTTTCAGCCACAGAGGTTTTTGTAGCAGATTAAGTTACAGAATTCGGATCAGCCCAATGGATCAGGCTACTAGTCTACGGTGTTCTTGACACCTCCTGAAGGAGATGCCATCCCCAGCTAGAGCCATTGTTAGACTCCTGTAATTCACAGTATCACAAGGTGACTGATTATTTCTAAGATCTTTCATACTAAAAATTATATTCCATGGTTGTCATTTATTTCCAGAAAAGGGAGGGAGATCTTGACTGTCAAGAACTTCAAAGGAATCAATTTTCCTTTCAGTTCGGTTGAAAGAGGAAAGTGTTGTTGATTAAGTGTGATGGTGAGCAAACTTCATTATGCCCTCATTAATTACATCTAACCTATTTTTACCCCTTCATTTTTTCCAAATCCTGAATTTCAACGTTCAAAATCCCATTAAAGCCATTCAAATCCGAATATATATGCTTTTAGGACCTTATCGTAGCTCCGCCACCCACTTTAGGCCGCTTGAAATATATATATATATATAGATATATATTATAAACCACATAAAACCTTTATCCCATTTACCTTTACCTTTTCATTGCACCACCAAATTGCATCTTCACTTACCATTTGCAATCTTATTCAAACCCGGTCGCCGATGCGATACTAAGTGGGACCCTTTCCGCCTTGTCACATCACAAGTTCACAACATCACTCACATTTTCCACTTACTTCTAACTCTCGATTTGCGATAACCCTTCCCATTTTCGATTCCGATAATTCCCACCACATCGCACTTCGCGAAGTCTAACATTTACCTCCTTGCGCTCATAACATAAACTGTAAGATTTTCTATGAGCGGTATTAATGGTCCCCATTTCTTTCCTGCCACATCACTCGTGTTCTCGTCGGACATCGCAGTTTGCGAAGTTTATCCTTTAACTGCCGCTCCTTGTAAAAAACCTTAAAATTTTCTATGTGCAATATTGAATGGACCCTATCTCCACCCTTGCCACATCACCTCCTTCCATCGCGACTTTGCACATCGAAAGATTTAACTTACACCTCCATTGCTCATAAAAAAAATCTTCTGCTTCATGATATGCGATGTGAGTTTTTGCCCACCACATTACCATGTCACCTTCGACCGTACCATCATACGTCCCCTCCCAGCCAACTACCCTCCACCTCTTCGTCCTCCCCACATCTGATGGTCCTTATTTTGTTTCGGTCGCCCCTCAGAATTCGAAATTTAACCACAGGGGGGGGTCCAAAACGGGAAGTATACCTTACCACCATCCCTGCTATGTGTCGTGCCTCTGCTAATTCACACCCCTCATCTCTGATACCACTTACTGCCCTCAACCCCCTTTTAAAACGATTTTGATGTTCAAATAAAACCATCACTGTTGTTCCACGTCCACCAACCAATGGTCGCCACTGCTATGTCGCGAGAACTCCTGCCACCATTGCCTCACGTAACCATTCCACACCATTCCTATCCAAGGTTTTGAATCATTACTGTGCGTTTCAAGATGAAGGCAGTGAGTTTTCCATTTCAAAGCTTTAAGTCAACAATAACCGATGCAGAAGATACATAGGCCGTTTAACAGAAAGTGGCCATTATTACAGCGAACACACTCTGCTCAGCAACCGTTTTCACCAAGGTAGAGCCAAGATGTCCGAGCCTTTAAAGAGATAGAGCCAAGATGTCAGATCCATCCTTGCCTCTTCGACATTAGACAAGCCAGATTCTGATCATTTCACAATTAATAACAGACTGATACAACCACCGTTTTGTTCGTTTTATCTTATCACTGCCTACATGTTTCCACTTGTCCTAATTTCTTCTTGAATTTAATTAATGATAATCACTGCAGTAGATATGGCAACCGAATTAGTATTTAGTTAAATACTACATACATTGACAGTATCAGGGGTTGGACGTTGTTAGACCCCGCATTGTAAGAACCATTGTATTAGAGCACTGTAATTTTGGAGCTGGGCATCAATAATCGAAGTCCGTTGATAGGATTCTTGAGTTGTGTTAAATGGTGATGTGTTATTTTTTTGTGTTAAATTTTTCCATTATTTTCCTTACTGTGCATATATTCATCTGATTGTAAAACACAAATTTTAGATTAATATTTGCTGTCGGAGCACCTTAATTCTATCTGCGTTACAATTTTAATGTTTTCTGCTGAAGTATGATTAAATAATTCTTAATTTCTCTTTAGTCACTACTGAACCTTACTATTTATTCCACCTCATAATTCATACTACTCTAAATATCCATTCAACATAGTTAGCTTGCCCATTGATGCTCTTGAACGCTGATGTACCAATCCAGCCTTTGACTCGATAGCCTAATGGATTAGTCCCTGCAAACCTTCTCATCCAACCAATAAAATCACTCAAAACAACTTATACCACCATCATTGTAACTAGCCTAACATCAACATTCATAATATTAAGGAAAAATTAAATCATAAATAGAGAGAGCCCTCTCTGAGTATAGGAAGGCTAGGTCCTAGATTCCAAAGCGATTTGATGTTGTCCTCTATCGTTTATTCTTTCCAAACTTATAAATTATAGGGCCACAACACAAGTTATTCACTTTCCGCTCCTCTTGAGGACTTCTTGTTGGTATTCTTGTGCAAACACTTTGTAACATAGTGTCAAAGCTCATGACAGTGAATTTTTTTTACCTTTTACAAGTCTCACTTATTTCCCGCCTGACCGAAATCTGATTTGGAGTGGGACGCCTTCCATTTCCCTTTCTTCACCTTTCCAAGCAAGGCAGAATTATCCTCATCATTAGTCTTTGATGAGGATCCATCTCTGGTGTTCCCTTGAATCTCTTCTTGTACCAAGTCAGACCACAACTGCTCCTACTCTAGTAGCTTCTCCCTCCCATTTACTAAGTCCTGGTAACTATGCCATATCTTGGGAATGCCTAGAAGTTCTAGGCTCACCAAATCATCCTGGGAAACTGTCACCCAAACACTTCGAAACTCATCTCGACATTGAGTGAAATTTGTCAAGTATTTTGGAATCGTGTTGCCCTTCTCCATCTTGATCTTTCTGAGTTTGTATTTCAGCGCTAGCTTCCTATGGTTGTTGCTATTCTCAAAAATATATTTTAAGGCCTTCCACATAGCATATCGAGTTTCCTTTCCATGTATTTTCAAGACAATATGATCTTGAACTCCTTCTAACATAATCCTTCTCGCCTTTGCTACATTATTTTTCCATGCATCAAGAAGTTGAGCATATGATACTATAGGTTGGGGAATATCACTGTCTATGAATGTCTTCAGTCCGTTGTCCTCTAGCACAACCTCCATATTTTCCTTCCATGCCATGTAATTCGAATGACCCTCAAGGGCATATTCAAGTCTCCAGCCAGTGAAAGACATATTGATGTGCTCCTAGTATTGAAGAATAAATCTGCAAATTTGATTCACCTATTAAAAAAAAAACTCTAGTTCTTATCTTCTATAGTGATTCCTACTCTGATACATTGTAGAAATATATAAATAGATTCAACCAATCTTGTAATGTACTAAAACAAAATACTGAATCAATTCTACCAATTGCGGAAACCAATTACGAGATCATAATCACAAAAGAAAGTAAGAGAAAGAATTATCAATCGCATAACACAAGATGTATCTGGGGAAAGCCTCAGCTAAAAACATCGCTATCTGTATATTGCATAAATTCAAGAACGTGAAATAATATAATGCTATTTCTCTTCCCGAGAAACCTCTGCACTATCTCTGAATATCTCACTCTAATCCTACTATGATCTAAGCAAGTTTGGTCCAATATTTAACCAATTTCTTGCCTTTTCCTAACCATCCTTGTTCACGCATTCCTGGGATAATTGAGACCTTATTAATTAGGAAATTTCCATCAATATATTTTTAAATACAGCCAAGGCATCCTGATGACCTCATGCATGTCTTGTACACTTTTCTAATTATACAACTGATAGTTATATTCCATTTAACCCCAATATTAGCTAGGACTTCCTTAGAACTAACATGCAACAACTATTTATAGCAAAGTCTCAGTTGAATGATCGATCACTACATGTGAATTAAATTATATTTAATTCAATGGACCTATCACTAGCTCATATCTCAGTTATAACTAGTTAAACTAATTTTAACTCAAATAATTTAGTTAACTAATTACAACTAAAAATAAACTTCAATTGGACCCCCTAAAACTTAGAGTGACCTACACATGCCTCTACTTTGACCATCAACTTGAATTGACTGAGATAGCTAAGCCTTCCTGGCTCAATTAACACTTACAAGTTGTCATGTGATGTGGAATTACAATTTACTTATAATTTAATTAAGGAAAAATGAAATTAGAAGCCCCCTTAGGGTGCCATTCTTGTTGCCATTTCAACATAATTAGGCCAAACACTTGGGTTGTCTAACATCATGGGACCCAGGAAGGATGGGAATCAATAATTTTTTTGGGTTATGGAGATTTGAAAAATGTCCCACATAAAAATCAATCCACTCTACATAGGGTTATGATTTGTTAGATCAATTTCAATGTGCCTAGTACTTCACCAAATTGGACCTCAAAAATTAGGATACCATTAGGTACATGTTAAAGAGTAATACATCTGGAAGACCACCTTTAGTACAAGGCAAGTTTTGTATGAATGGTTGGTCATTCCTTTTGGTGTATTAATGAACCAACTACATTAATGCAATTGATGGATGATATATTACGTCCCTATTTAGATGCATTTGTGATAGTGTATTTAGATAATATATTGGTTAATAAATATTCATGAGAGGAGCATATATCATATCTCATACAGTTGTTAGAGTCTCTTAAAAATAATTATTTATTGGAAAAGCCTTAGGAAATGTAAGTTTTCTTAGAATCCATTGGTTTTATTTTGGGCATGTGATTAGTGGAGGGGAACTCAATAAAGATACCACATATATGGAGGTCATCATCTAGTGGTTAATTCCTAGTAATGTAATTGAGGTTAGGAGATTTGTTGGGGTAGTGTTGTACCTATATAATTTCATAACATCATTTTCAATAGTCTCTATGCCACTTCATGCCATAACAAGCATTGGTAGGGCTTATAGGGAGGAATGAAAGAACAAAAAATATTTTAATGAATTGATATGAAAGATTAATCAAGCATCATTTTTCACATGGGCTAACTTGAATTTTTTTTTTTTTTTTTTTTTAAGGTTGTAATATATGCAAGTGGATATGTTATGGGAGTAGTTTTGATGTAAGGAGGTAAGTTGATATGCTATCATTTTTAAATGTTTCATGGGGAGTTCTAAACCATCCTACCTATGATAAGTAACTCTCTATCCTAGTTCAATTTGTTAAGAAGTGTACACGCTATCTAATGGAAAAATAAACCATTATCCATACTAATCACCAACCACTACAACACTTGTATGCGTAGAGAAAACTTCAACAAACCATACATTACAAGTGGATGGAGGTTTTGTGAAAATTTCGTATATTCATCAAATATAAGAAAGAATGTACCAATAATTTGATAGAAATGATTTTAAGGCCATCCACATCAAAGAGGGAAGACATGGAATGATATTAGGGAACAACCTTAATATACTTTCTCATCTTCAACACTAGTATTTGATCAACAATTCATATTTCTCTAAATCACTAGTTGAATCTATTGAAACTTTTCCTAAGGATTGGCTCGAGTCAGCAGATGATGGTACTACTAGAGGGTAGGAAAAACCAATTTACAATGAAGAAAATCCACTCACATACTTCCAAGAAACTAAATACATTCCAATTTCATTATATATAGAGGAACCCTATATTAAGGACAAGGAAATACAACTAAAGAAATCAATTGTTCAATATAGGGATAAAAATAGATAAGGTTTCACATCTTGTTAAATTGATTAGAATAAAAATGGTTTCTATAGGATCAGAAAATTACTCTGGTTGAAGGTTGAAATTTACAAGTGGAAGAATGCAATTACAACCTATGGTAAAGGATTAGTTCCCTTAGGAGAACATAGGAAGGATATTTATATCATGAAACAATTATGGGATGCACATATGGCTGAATATCAAGCCAAGTGGGATTGCTAGAGAGAGGAACAAAAAAATGTTTCAGAACTGGAAGCTCAGGTAAAGCGTTTAAAAGAAGAGAAACAATATATGACCTCTTTTTTTGATTCAATCCTTATTTGTAGAGGACCATCCCTTGTTTATTTTTATTTTCCATAAAAGATATTTGTAATTTAAAATTCATGTTATAGCCCTAGATAAGCTCCTTAAAATTTTGCAATCATTTTGGAAGCAATTTTTAAAAGAAACAACAAAGACAAAAACTTGTTGTGTGAGCTATATCAACAAGAGATTATTTTTCATCATGATTGGAAATGGAATCCAAACCATTTATTTTGAAATATATAGTTGATGGCCTTTACTTATTTTCTAAGTCACCAAGTCTAGAATAGCGAGCTCAATATGCGGTGAATAAAAATCAACAAGATTGTATCCTATGGATAAGAGGTGAGCACCCCAGCCCTCAGGTTATCCTTTGGTTGCATAATGTAGTCCTTAAATATTCTACATAAATTTATATTATTACTACCACTAACCAAGAGGAAATCTCCTATTATGTTGGGCATATTGATTGTTTGAGGGAAGATTCCCTAGAGACCTGTAAACACAGATGGATAATTTATAGCAAGTGAAATGACGGGATACTTTAAATTATTCTAATATTAGATATCATTTTTGGGATTGAACTCCGTTAATTTAGTCATTCATCCATGACCATTTCCAAGAGAGGTAGTCGTAACTGACTAATTTCTCATGATTTTTTATTAGTCCACTTAGCACTCATTGCATCGGGTGATGTTCACAGGGGTGAAGAAGTGGGATTGAAACTAGTGAAATGAATCACATAGCGTCAATCAACACTTCCGGGGCTTGCACCCTGTAACTAGGACTTCCCGGGAGGTCACCCATCCCAGAACTCCTCTAATATTGTTATATCATTACAATGGGTGGATATATATGTTGAGTTCATTAAACTACATGGTCCTAGGTGGATCGACCTCAAATTCCATTACCCTATGATATCGCTTCCTACATTAGGATATTAGTTTGACTACAAATTGGAGCCTTAAGTGGAATCCCATTATTGGAAAGAAACTGATGATAAAATTGGATACTACTTTTCTAAGGAGCAATGAAAATCCACCTTTAGCCTAAAAAATATTCACCATAGGAATTCATATGGTAACTCTGACTTTGATTAATCATACTGGTTGCGTGAGGGCATGTAATACCTTCATTTGGGGGGAGATTGTTGGACATTGGGTTCAATGCTCCCCGTGTGTTTTGTGACATGGACTAACCACCTCTCGTGGATCCTAACTCTAGTGATTGTAGCAGAGACTAATGCCCGCAGGTTTCGATCTAACGACAATCGTGATTCCAAAAATTAGTAAAAAAGCGACAAGTCTCAAGTTCAAAACTCACCCAGCTCACGTTGGGGGAGAGATTGTTGGACATTGGGTTCAACGCTCCCCGTGTGTTTCGCGACATGGACTAACCGCCTCTCATGGATCCTAACTCTAGCGATTATAGTGGAGAATAATGCCTGCGGGTTTTGGTCCAACGGCAATCGTGATTCCAACAGAGATGTTGGACCTTAGATATGAAATCATTTAACATGTTTATTATTATACCTTTTTTCACCATTTACAATCATTTTGAGTTCGTGATATTGTTCATAATGATGTGTTTTTTCCAAGGTATGATTTTCCAATATTTATTGTTATTTTATTGAATTATGTTAGTGTGTTCTGAAGAATTATGCCTCTTATACTCACCCTTAGGAGGATGTATTTTAACTACTTCTTAAGTTTCACACCAGTTTCATAGATGTGTTTCTACTCTTGTCTTATTGGTGTGTTGATACTCCCATCTTATTGGTGTGTTGCTATTCCTATCTTATTGGTGTGTTGCTACTCCATTCACATTGAAGTATGGCTACTCCACTCACATTAAAGCACCACTACTTTCATTTCTATTCTAAGAAAAAATTGTGATACAACTATGAATCCTTATCCCCCCATGAATCTAAAAGTAATAATTATCTCCACTACAAATGGATCTAGTTGATTGTAGCAATTAAGTCCATTTTAGAGCTAGGTTTTGATTGGCACAATAGATCCAGATTGTTGGCGAGAACATAGTTGGAATTGTTATTGTATGGTGACTATAAACAAGGTTTGGTTACAACATATGATATGGATAAGATGTAATAATGAAAAGTTATGTATTATTTTAAGATGATTGTTTGTAACCAACTTATCATTTAGTTTATAGTTAGAATATATTGAAAATTATATATTCTCAATATTTGTGTTAGCATATTTTCTAAGGTTAGATAAGTTGAAAGATGTATAGAAACTATGCCCCTCTCCATGAGAGAAAGGAGAATGACATTATCGATTGAGTTGTATTCTAAACAATTTTTTTTATTAATGCAAGTTTTGTTGATATGGTTATGAAGTTGGTGTGTATGGAATTGTTACTTTCATAACTTTTGAAATCAAATTGTATCACTATGTTCAAGGGAGGAAGGGTCCACTACTTAGAACAGGTGTTCAATTAGTTAGCTTAACTTGATTTATAATTGATTTAATTCATTATTTAGTTATTTATTTGGATTTCATTATAGTATGGCTACTGAGTATAATATCTTTATTATGCTTGTAGGAAAATTCATTTTCAGATGGCACATCCTCTTGGCTTTTGTTTCTCTATTGCAGATTATACACCAACGTGGTTTTCTATTGATAAATTACATAATAATGAGCATTGGATGATTTGTTCCTGATTCATCATTATTTTCTATTACATGATCTGATTGACATTTCTTATATTATTGTTCTTGAATTTTTAATCATTACACAATTATATAACTTCTTTATTGATTTTTACTACAAGCATACATTAGCTATACTTGTGTCAGCACAAAATTTGCAGTCTACACATACTTTTTCTGTTAGGTCCCTATATTACTAGTGTAGTCCCTTATTTTTGTTAGTGTCCCATTATTGTTATTGTGGTACCAATTTAGCTTCCTTTTTATCTCTCTTTTTATTTTCCTATTTAATGTTCTATTTTGATCCTCATTATGGAATTTTTTTTTGCATCTACTTTAGCTTCATTTTTAGCTTCCTGTGTAACATCCTATTTTTCTCCTCAGTATGGAATTTTTTTTAGCATCCACTTTAGCTTCCTTTTTATCTTCCTGTTTAATGCCTTATTTTACTCCTCATTATGGCCTTGTTTTTAGCATCCACTATAGCTTCCTTTTCAGCTACACATGAAATATTGTACAACATTGATCCTGTCACTTTCCTTTTACAACCCTATGACTTCATAATAGTAAGCCAAGGAAGGTATGTTTGATTTTCATTTACTTGTAGGAATTGGATTTAAGGGATGATATGAATTTTTCTGTTACACATGCCAAGGATGGATTTTGTAATTAAGTTGGGTAGAGGAGTGTACAATATCTATCATATGATATACTATGACTATAACCCAATTCGGTAATTACCATTTAGTTAACGCACAATACACTTACCTAATTCAGTAATTACCCACTACCATTGTTACTCCTACTGTCATTTCTGAAAATAAATTTGACTACTTGGAAATCATTCTTGGTAGTTGTCATTTATGATTGAAAGCTCAAATTCAATGAAAGGATAAATTTAATTATTCCATACCCATTTCCAAATTTCATTCGAATGATTTTATATACCCTAGTGTTGTAGTTGCTACAACACCCTCTAATTTTTTTCTCTCTTTAAATTTTTGAGCCCCTAATACTTGTGAAAAAGATAAATCAGACCTAAGATTCACCTTTGCTAAACCTCAGGTCGCTAAGTCGCAAATATGGTTAACTTTCCTAACTTGCGACCCTACGACCTTGTGACCCCCCAGGTCGCCAAGTTGCTGGGTCGCACATCAGTCCAAAATCAAACATCAGCGACCTCGCGACCCTGCGACCCCATGACCCCTTAAGTCCCAAGGTCGCAGAGTCGCAAGGTCGCACATTTCATTAACACAGCTCATTCGTGACCTGGTGACCCTCATTAATTTCCCACACATGCAACCCCTTTATATATAGAAGGTTGCATAGGTTGCATTTCACCTACGCAAAAAAGAAAAAAATGCCTCTGACAAGCCAGCTAGAGCACGATTTTCCGAGGTAAGTGCCTGATCCTCCTGTTGTTTCTTTTCTAGGATATATGTTACTATGTTTTCCTCACCCTAGCCTATTTTAACCCTATTATGACCTTTTCTAAAGCCATTGAAAATCCTTTTGCAAACCTCCCCTCCTTTAGTTTTCTTCTGATCTTGTGTTAAGCTTTCCTGCCCCTTCCCCCTTCCTAGGACCTTGCCTAACTCACCTGTGAAGGTTCCTACAACCTTGTACGACGATTTTGTGGACACCATGTGTGTTTTCCAAGAATTTTTCCGTTATGCATCCGCAAAGCCCTAGAGCGACCCCACGACCTTGCAACCTCGTCACTAAGTCGCAAAAACACTAGGTCGCATATCATGAAAAACATAGAGTGATGCGACCTAGAGACTCAGCGACTTCGCGACCCAGTTGCAAGTCGCTAAGTGTCTAGGTCGTACTTCCAAAAAGTTTCTAGCCAACGTGACCCTGTGACCCTGCAACCTCACGAACTAGTCCCAGGTCACTAGGTCGCTAAGTCGCCGTTCTATCGAGTTTTAAGCCAACATGACCTAGCGACCCCGCAACCCAGTCACAAGGTCGCCAGGTCGCAGTTTAACCCACCTCCTTGTAAATAACTAAGTAGATGTAGAAATAACCCACATATTTAAAAATAATGGCATCTATATTATCATGGGATTGTTTTATGAACATGCCAGGGGATATTGAAGTCGAGCTAGAGTGTGTATCCATTTCGTCAGTATCAAGTGACATGGGGCTGCTAGCAGTTTGTAAGAGGAACAAAATTCCTGAGATAGAAATCTTGGAGGAGGAAAGACCTATTTTTCTTCCCCCCATATATGAAGAAACAACCTGCATCTTCGGTAAGGGGTACAGTATGAGCTGGTACTACATCTATAAAGAGTTTACTCAGACTGAATTTTCGGAGCACCTCCCTGACTGACAGATATATGTTCAAGTTAAACAATCCAAATTTCACTACGTAGAGGCCACTCTCCGGTGTTCCCATGCACCGAGCTGATTGAATGGATCCTACAAAGAGTCGACCCCAAGATCTGGGTCATTCGGGACCATGCCGGGAAGACTTTCGCCAACCTAAAGGGACAAGGTGCAGAATTCTACTATGTGATTCCCTCCTGTGAGAAGACCTTCAATGATGAATGGGCCACTACTCATGCAGTTCCCATATCTAAAAAGCTGAAAGATGGTGGGAAGACCCGGAAAAATTCCGACTTAAGAAGGATCAAGAATATCAGACAGCGGGTCTCAGGAAAGTTTACAAACTTGTAGCCGCGATGTTATGCAGGATGTATGGCTGCCCAGATGCCACCTTTTTCAATGGCGCATGGGTCTCTCTAATGTATGCCATCACCGTGTACGGTACCTGTTTCAACTGGTCCAACATGATAATAGCAGCTCTCAAGTCAAACATATCTGCGGCTCTGGCACTCGACGAAGGGTAAGCATCGGAATTTTACGTGGCATCTTATCTCCTAGATGCAGTGTGTTCCAGGTGCCAGTTTCAGGGGTGGTCACATAACTGGGACTCAGAGAATGTCAGTCCAATTCACAAAGACCAAATGGTGTTTTGGGATTCTAGATATAAGCAAGAAATGGAGTCAATAGCATGTAGCTTCATCCCCGCCCTCTACGTGAAGCTGTTTAGAAAAGACCCCCCATGCATGTCCAAGCGAGCCATGGATACAATAATTCAGGTGGCCAACTAGTTTCCAGACACTGATAGCACCTTCCTCCAAGTTTTTGGGTCACTCAAGGCCCCCCATGCATTGCCTTGCTTCGTAATGGACAAGCTTCTTCTCCAAGAAACTTGTTATCAGATGTCAGGCGGTTTCTCCAAAGTCCTCACTAAAGGTAAAAAGAAACCATGGCCAACCTTGCCACTCACCATCGGTGCCTACACAGTAAAGGACTTTAGAGAAGTAGAAGCAGAAGCTGAGCAGATAAAGGGATTCCATCTACCTCCATTGGCACACCGTACATATGATCCCGAGAGAATCATCCTCGCACACTGTAAGCGGGCCAAATTCAAATGGAGTTATCAACATACTGACTGCCCGAACGAAGATAGAAGAAAGAATTGGTACAACAAGGATAGAGAAGCAAATCCAGCAGAATCAAGCGATGAGGAGGAATAGGACAACCAGACTTTATAGGAAAGAGCTAATACACTGGGAGGAGCCTCATCCTTCAGATCTAAGAAACCAAAGACTAGTACAGGCCTCAACCCTTCCTCCCAAAAAAGAGAAATGGAAGCCAAAGCTAAACAAGAGGCCGAAAAGAGGGCAAGAGAAGAGGAGGCCAAAGCTAAACAGGATGCTGAGGAAAGGGCAAGGGAAGAAGAGGACAAACAAAAGAAGTAGATGAAGGAAGAGAAAAAGAAGAAGCGGGCAGAGGAAAACTGCAAGAAAAGAGAAGAGGAACAGAGGAAGAAGGAGAAAGAAGAAAAGGAGGAAGCCGAGTGTCGGCTGAAAGAAGAGTAGGACAAGGAAGAAGCAGAGCGCCAGTTGAAGGAAGAGCAGGACAAGGCAGAAGCAGAGCACCAGTTGAAGGAAGAGAAGGACAGAGTAGGAGTCGAAGGGAGTAAGACACCGTGCTCAGAAACAGAGGGAAAAATAGAGTTTCCACCCATTGAGGTACCTCAGACAATTCCTGCCCAATTCACCCTCTCAGAATTGGGTACCTCGGAGGATCTAGATGAGGGAGTGCTTGATCTCACTAGACTCACCTATGATAAATTCACACATAAGATCATGTAGGAGAAGAGAATATGTTTGGCATGGGAACCTGCAGCGCCCCTCGCAGTCACTCAAGGGAAGGACATAGTCTTGGACACCAGGAATAACCCAGTCATGATTGCCTCAGCTAGTACTATTTTTGTAGCAGCTACTGAAGAGAACGTTAGTAGGATGAGCAGAAAAATTTTGTCCTTACAGAACAGACTGCAGGTCTCTGAACTCAAGATGACCCAAGTAGAGTAAGAAAAGAAGGCACTTCAAGAGGAGGTCAGACAATTTCAAGCTAGAGATACCCCTGCAAATGAAATATCACTCACTATATAGGGAGAGCTAGTCACTTTGGAGGCCTCTATGATGTATCTCTATGAAGAAATGTTTACCATAAAACAAATTGTAGCACCTCTACTAAAGGCACAGGTCGAAACTAAAAGGAGGAACACACATCTAAAAGAAGCCTCTACTGCATTGGACAAGATATTGGAGTGGTCTAACAGGTATCCACAAGCCCTGACCATGTTGCCTAGAAGAGATTGGATTGCCACCCAGAATGACAAAGTTCAATTTCGGATGAAGGTACAATCTAAGAAAAAGCTCATCAAGGATCTGGAGAAGGTAATGTCATCATATGATCATTTCATTAGTGACATCGAATCAATGGACGAGGTACACCACATCCCTTCTCTGGGTGCACTCAAAGAATAGAAAACATGGGAAGAAGTCTCCACTAATATTCAAACATTTTTACAGCCCATAAGGCAAGCAGCCGCCTCGCAAGACCTGCCAGCATCGAGAGAAAACATGGTTCAATTCATTGTGACACCGGTTCGGATATATGGTAAACTAGCCTCCTTATTCAATCAAATCACAGTCAAGAGGGAAACTCTGATTCCAAATGCCCTCGAATGTCTTCACAGATTAAGAGAAGATATGCCTTAGGTCTCCCCAGTAGCTGTGGATTATCGGGCTTGGCAGACCTACCTAAAAGAGCAGTAGCAGATAGATGTCCCGAGCCTGGCAATCACCCAACTACTTCCATGATCAAGTCGTAAATAGCAGCAAGTAGAGTAGGTCGCAGGTCGCAGCAACTGAAGGGTCGCGGGTTGCAACCATAGCCGAGGTCGCAGGTCGCAATTTCCCTCAAGTCGCAAAGTAAACCAACGGTCAGGAAGGCGAAAAGTTAGGGATACCCAAGGTTCAATTTTTTTTTATAAATACTCTCTTCCGGGAATTGTAAAAGGTATTTTTTTTGGAGGACTCCAAAGGAGCAAGGAATTGTATATCATTGAATGCACCCTTTATGAATGAATACAAGCACTTGTTTTGATTCCACTCTTGGATCTGATGGGATTTAGTGTGTTAACATTTTGAATATTTTGCCTTATCTGATATCTTGCTTATTTAATCATCTGCGTTTTCCGCTTATATCATTTATACATTCAACTCACTAAATGTTATTAATGATGTTAAGTTGTTCATACAGAAAATGTTAAGCAACTCTATTACTAACATTTATCTGATCTTTGGAAAAACACTTAAGGAAGTGAAGGGTGCTATAACCACAAAGACCTGTTTCTTTTGTGGTTCGAACAGATTTTTTACAAGTATGACCTTGATGATGTGTTGCTACCAGTACTTCCTTGGTTTCATTCTTTCAAACTCCCCTTGCTATTCATAGTGTTTTATGTTCATTGAGATTCATCAACCATTTGCATTGTATCATCCAGATAGACGTGTGTTCACAAGTCTGGAAAGCTTGTCTATGTCCGAGAAAAGGAGTATTTAGCGGTAGCCAGACACACACCCCAGACGGGATCCCTATCACAAACGGTTTAGAGTCTAATTGGGACTTTGTACTAGGGAGATCCCATACTGTTGGCCGGACATATTTTCGCATCAACAGGTTTGGCACTAGAAGGAGAGCCTGAATGGCAGGCTCCCAGCACACAAGTAACATCCCATTATAAACTTCCCAAGGGGAGATCATGTATGAAAATACCAGTCCTCCACCCTTAGAAAATTCCCAGGAGGAGGAAGCCCCTTACTATGAGGTTACTTTAAATCAGCTAAGGACCCTATGCCCTATCTCCTGCAACCTTGTTAGGGGTTTACAACGAGCCCTAGTCACTAGTTCCTTGGCTAATCCTAGAACTCCCGTAGCTAACCATACTCGCCAAGGAATCCTTGTCAACTCCCTACCTCATCTTGTGGGTCTTATGATCGAAGATTATGTAGACGCAGTTGAGCAGAATTCTAAAGAACCCCCGGACAACCCTAGGGAGGCAGAATAGGGTAGCCCAGAAATCACCAAACCGAAACCCAATGCCAACCCTTAACCATACAAAACTTTGAATGATAACACTCAACCAAACGACCCACCTAGACGAGGAGATGGGAGGGGTCAGGGAAACAGAGGCCAGGGGAATAGGGGTCATGGACAAGGCCACAATCCAAGCCACCACTATCACCACATAAACCAAAATATATTTTCATTCCTTTATAACTGGAGGAATATCAGAGATATAGGGAACCAAGGGAGGAATCAAGACATGCAGTCCCATCAAGAAGGCGAAGCATTCGGGTCAAGCATAGGGAGCGAGTCCAAAAGTGAAATAGGGCGTGTTTATATACCGTGCCACCAGCAGGATAGACATGTGCAACCTCTGGCTTGGATGGCGCAGTCTCCTTTAGCCCTCCATGGCCCCCTTCATGACATGCCTCGGCATCCGGAGAAGCACCTCCCCAAGTTCGACCCCGAAAAAGGCAAGCTAGCCGAAGATCACATAAGAAACTGTTATCTGGCCTTAAAAATGACGAGAGTACAATATGACGATGTAGCATGCCATATTTTCCCCCATACTTTAGAGAATAAAGCCACCACCTGGTACCGATCCCTCCCAGTTGCTTCCATCTCATCCTGGGTGCAGTTCCGCGGTATTTTTCTTCAAAAAATTTCGGAACACAAAATTCCTTCCATGCTCCTCACTGAACTTAGTACTTTTAAGTGTCAGAAAAAGGAGAAAGTAAAAGATTTGAATCAATTCTTCACTACGATCTTGAATAAATTCCCACTGAATATGGCATTAGACGATTCCATCACCGTCGACTACTACACTCAGGCTCTCCCTCGGGATATTGCCATTTTTATGAAGTGCGAAGCTAGAGCTACCCTGGCGGCGAATTACACCACTGCCCTAGTTGTCGAAAGAGATATGATATCCATAGGAGCCATCACCCATAAAGGACAAGATGATCAAAATCCAACCACAAAGAGAGCCCAATCCTCAAACCATAAATCCAGAGACAAAGATAAGGACCCCTTTGATTTCGAAAGTATCACAAAATCCCTCAAGTTACTGACCAACGAAGTCTCTGATCTGAAGAGGAATAACAATGATTCTGTCCTAGCTACTAAAACGCAGAAACCTTTTTTAGAAATAATAATCCCGCTGTGAACCGACCCTCGTCAAAATCAAGTGCTGGTCTCAAAGTTGAAGAAATCGGCAATGACAACTTTTGTTCTTTCCATCAAGCCTCTCACTCAGATAAAAATTTCCCCTAGTGGATTAATAGCATGACCGCCGTGGCGAATCAACTTCTGGAAGACCAAACCCCCGGAGATCTGGAAGAGGAGGCTATTTCAGACAACGAAGAGACCTCCCCCCCAGATGAGGATATGGGTTCCACTGTCCTCGCTTTTGAGGTCATCCACGGAGAGTCTCTCCCTTCCAGCACTGGGATTAACTTGGCCGATGACCCTAAATCTAAACCCCCTCAAAAATATTATTTGAGGAGTAAAGGCCCAGTCCCTGAATAGTCATTCGAAGAAAAGAGGAAAGATTTCTTAAGGAAAATCTTGGCACCAAATGCAGAAAACCAAAGTAAGACTCCTGAAAAATTTATTCCAACTAACCCCAGAGAAGGCCCCAAGGCTAAAGCTTCATTGGTTTCCCCTAAAACCACCACTGAACTTGCCTCACACTCAGATTCTGGTTATAACATTATCGAAGATATGAAGAAAGCATGGGCCAATATTTCTCTCTACGAGCTCATTCACATTGCTAACTAATGAGATATTATCCTCAAGGCCTTTTCCAATCAGCTGGAAACCAAACCCGTGAGCATCACATCTACCCAAACTACTACTAATCCCCAATCCATCATAAATTCCATAAATGCCAACTCCAGTGGATCCACACCACCTTTCCTCCTCTCCTTCCAGATCTTTAACTTCAATGTCCATAATTGCCTCGTTGATTTTGGTGCATCCATGAATTTTATGCCCTTATCTGTATGTAAGAAGTTAAACATCCACCATAAGAAAAATGACGCCAGGATCATCCAACTCGACAGATCTCAAGTCCCGGTAGTAGGCGAATTAAACAACATCATTATCTGCCTATCCTCCAATTCTAAAGTGCATCAGTGCATCGACATGGTAATCGTGGATATCCTCGAGGCCTATGGCCTTTTGTTGAGCAGAGATTGGTCTAGCAAGCCACAGGGATACTTTTCCACTGATTGGTCCCACCTTTGGCTCCCGTACAAGGGAAAGAATAACCAAATCCAGGTCAAAAGTGAGTTGTACATGAAATATGTTGTGACCGACCTAGATGAACCAGTCAGTTTCGCACAAGAAGAGCTCGGTATGTGTTTCTTAGAGTCCATCTTTGGGTGCTATCAAACTCCCCAATCTACGATCACTCAAGACGTCTAGTCTGAGCTACTTCTGGTTACTGAAAACTCCTCCGCCTCAACAAAGGACACATTGGAAGCTGCTACCCTGAGTACGTCCCCAATGTGCTTGAACAACCTTTTCAAATCAGTAGATGAAATATGGACCTTGTACTATGACAGTTCCAAAACCTAATATGGAGCTGGCGCAGGCTGTATCTTGCTGGACCCTCAGAAGAACAAGTTTCTAATTTCCTACCGGTTAGAGTTCCAGTACACAAATAATATAGCCGGGTATGAGGCATTGCTACTCAGACTCAAAAATGCCATATACCTAAAAGTTCATTGTTTAAAGGAAATTGGTGATTCTGAGATTATCACTCGTCAGGTACATAACACCATCCATTGCTTGTCTCCACATCTGAAAGGTTACTAGCAAGAGGTATGGCATTTAATTTCTCCTTTTGATGCTTTCGGTATTAAATATGTACTTAGAATGAATAATGCAGTAGCCGATACACTCGCCAACGCTGTCGTTAGGTTCACCCCACTTAGAGATGGATTTTATATTGAAGTTATTTACAGGCCATCCGTACTAGATAATGTTACTAATTGGCGCATTTTCAATGATGACCAACATGTATTGGATTTCATGCTCAATACAGACATATTCAAAGGCACAGTTATAAAAGAAGAGGATCATGATTGAGCTTTGCAGGAGGAACTACAAGATCGGAAAGAAAATCCCATACCCAAAGGGATCATGTCACTCAAAAATTTGTTCAACCTACAGAACCATTTCCGAGGGCCCCCAAACATGAAGGTGCAAAGTTCCATGTTAGCGCACCGAAAAATTAACCTTGGGACAGACAAGGATCCCAAGCTTGCAATATGGGTAATGAGTGCACCCCTCAGGAGAAGCAAGCATTCATCAGATTATTTAAGAAATATTGAGATGTGTTTGCCTGGACATATGATGAGCTTTGAACTTATGATACATGGATCATCCAACACGTCATATCCATGAAGGAAGGAGTGAAGCCTTTCCAACAAAAACTGATAAAAGTAAACCCCACCTTAGAACCAATGATCCAAAAGGAAGTAAAGAAGCTCTTGGATGCGCGGATAATTTTCAAAGTTAGACATTTGACCTGGGTGTCAAACTTGGTCGCTGTTCGCAAGAAATACAGTGAAATCGGTTTGTATGTAGACTTCCAGAATTTAAACAGACGCTTCGACAAGGAAAAATATCCGGTCCCTCCTATGGAACAAATCCTTCAAGTTGTATCAGGGTCGAAAATGTTCTCTCTATTGGATGGGTTTTCAGGGTATAATCAAGTACTAGTGGCTGAGCCCGATTGGCTCAAAACCACACTTAGAACTAAATGGGGAACATTCGCATTTAGATGCATGCCCTTTGGCCTGATTAATGTTGGTGCCACCTTCCAAAGAGTTATGGACATCACCTTTAGAGGACTCATTGGGAAAGGTGTGGTAGTATACCTTTATGACGTCACCATGTTTTCAAAGCGCAGATCTGACCACCTACACCACCTCAAGCAAATTTTTGAAAGGTGTCGGAAATATGGAATCCCACTAAACCCGAAGAAAAGCATTTTCACTGTTGCCGAAGGAAAATTGTTGGGGCACATAATAACTCGACATGGCATAGTGGTGGATCCAGAACGTGCAAAATTCGTCGCTCAAATACCGACCCAAATTGGTAATAAAGCTATGCAGTCTTTCCTCGGCAAAATCAACTTCATCCAAAAATTTATATCAGATTTTTCCCAAATCGTGAAACCATTGCAAGGCATGATTAATAAAAGCGCTAACTTTAAATGGAATCCTCCTAAGAAATAAGCGTTCGATAACATCAAACGCGCCATCGTGGAAGCACCCTCTCTTCATAGTCTAGATTTCAACAAAGGCTTTATCTTGTATACCTTTGCCTCAGATTCATCTTTGGTTGCCATCCTCACTTAGAAAGATGACAACAACGATGAGCGGCCTATATCATTTATGAGCACTGGGATACAAGGCGCCGAGCTGAATTATCCATATATTTACAAACAAGCTTACGTAGTATACAAGGAAATTAAACACTTCAGGCCATATATTTTGAAGAATCATGTCACAGTCTTCGTGCCTCATGCAGCTATTCACTCACTATTCATACAGTAGGAGCTGGGCAAGAGACGAGGCAACTGGATGACGTGCCTCCAAGAATATCAGCTGTAATTCAAGCCAGCACACACTATAAAGGGCCAAGGATTATGTCGGATGGCCACAGAGGCAGCAGACTCACAGAGCAGTGAAGAAGAGAATTGGGAACACGATATCGACATGTATCAAGCTGATAGCACATCCCAGCAGGATACCTCCTCATAGTACGTAGATCTCCAGCAATATCTGAAACATAGTACCATGGGCCCCACTTTAACCACTCAGCAAAAACACACATTGAGATTGAAAGTTGTATCCTACTAGCCGGTGCAAGGTAAGTTGTTTTGCAAGCACCACAGTGGTGTCCTGCTATGCTATTTGGAGTATGATGAGGCACAAAAAGTTTTGGCAGAACTCCATGATGGTCCAATAGGTGGACACTATGCGGGGGATACCACTGCTCACAAGATCATGCATGCCGGTTTCTATTGGCCTACTTTGTTCAAAGATGCACACGCCTATGTTCAGAAATGCCAAGAATGCCAAAATTTCGCTAATAGAGATATACAACCTTCTGCCCCATTACACCCTGTCACAGTGGAAGAACCATTTCAGCAGTGGGGGCTG
The DNA here is from genome assembly GCA_034641835.2 of Pinus albicaulis. NCBI lineage: Eukaryota > Viridiplantae > Streptophyta > Pinopsida > Pinales > Pinaceae > Pinus > Pinus albicaulis. The sequence continues at coordinate 1,330,787,089 of CM076575.1, read as the reverse complement.
GACGTGATTGGGGAAATCTTGCTGCACTCTTCCAAGGAACATAGATACATCCTCACTACCACAGACTACTTCACAAGGTGGGTTGAAGTGATATCATTGCGTCAAGTCAATGATCAAGAGGTAGTAATCACCCAATGCATCATGATCAAGTTTGGCGTTCCAACCTCCCTTGTTTTTGATAATGCAAAATATTTTTCATCATTGAAATTATATGATTTTGCTCCAGAAAATGGTATAGTGTTGAAACATTCTTCCAATTATTACCGCCAAGGAAATGGGTTAGCCGAGTCAACTAACAAGAACCTCATCTGCATCATCAAAAATAATTTGCTATCCCAACATCAAAATTGGCATAATGCTCTCCATAACGCCCTATGGGTTGATCAAGTCACGCCCAAGCCATCCTTGGGGACCTCCCCGTTTTTTCTTGTGTATGTCAAAGAAGATATTCTCCTCCCAACTTGTCTCTCCCAACCCTTCAGTTATCCCAAGAGACTCATGGCACCCCTTGCCCTGCCTTGCAAGCCCAAATAGACACATTATTGAAGCTGGAGGAGGAAAGGCTAAAAACCCAGGAAAAATTTTCCATCCACCAAAGTCGAATAAAACGATGGTTTGACAAGAAGTCTGCCAGAAACAAATATTTCAAAGTAGGTGACATGGTTCTCAAGTGGGACAAAGCTCACGAGGATAAATGAAAGCACTCCAAATTCTAGGCCCTGTGGACAGGTCCCTTCCAGATTAAAGAAAAAATCTTCTCCCACACCTATAGGCTATAGACCCTTGAGGGGAGAATTGAGGTTCTCTCGGTAAACGGGCACGACCTTAAACACTACTTCACCTGATAGCATTGAGGGGCCGTCATCATACACTATACCATATGTCTATTTTTATTTTGTTTTCTTTTGTTTTGTGTTATTTTTTGCCTTTATTCTTAGTTTTTTTTTTTTTTTCAATAAACCAATTGTTCCCAGTAGGCTCCCATTGACCCTGTCCCCTGTAGCATCCCAAATTTTGAAGGAGGGATGTAGAGGTTACTCAATTGGAAATGTTGTGCTAGAATCTATGCTTGTGAAGAAATGCCCCTGAAACTCAAAAGGGACACAAGCTTGCCTGTGATATGCATTCAGTGGGGAAAACACAGCTAAGTCCCAGGAACCAAGCACAGGTAGCCTGCCTAGCATGCTGGCCCAAGGAATTACAATACAAAAGAAAGTCTTGGTGTGTTTGGTCACTAGATGGGAAAGGGACAGAGCTAACTGAAGGAGACAAAAGGACATTCAAGAAAAAAAAAAGGTCCTCATATAGACCAGGAGAAACCTCTCTTGCAAGTAAAATAAGTCGGGATTCCTCATCCTCCCTAGGAAAAAGTGCCACTATTAAATAAGTGCCTTGAGTACAGTCAAATAAGTGCCCCGAGCACATTTAAAATAAGTGCAAACTAGCACATGAATAAAACACATATTTCATTAAATTTGGAATTAAATAGTGGATCTAGAATTTCAAAATAACCAAAAAACTAAATTCTAGTGATGTCCTTGTAATAATTTTTTTCCAATTTTAATGAAATATGTGTTATAAGGGTAAAGTATCGAGAAATGCTTCCTGCACAGAGAGGCGATGCGATGACTCTGCCAGGGTACTGACCAGGCTTGCTGGCAGCGGAGCAACGTCTGTGACTCTGCCTAGACCATTAGGTTCACTGGCAGCGGAGAAACACAATGAGGACGAAATAATTGTACCGGATCCTGGAAATCTCAGAGGTGACTCCAAACTTTTCCGTCTAGTCTCCTGGAATGAATTGTGGTACGCTCGCACCCTGGGACATGCATATAGGTGGAGCATACATGCAAGGTCCAAGGAAAAAAGTAGTGGGACCCACTAAATGGAAGGGTCAACAGGCTCAGTCCCACCCTTCACTTGATAAAGCACCAACATAGATCCTGGGTCCTACTAGCGAATCGCCATTTGTTGTAGCTGGTACAACACCCTCCAAAATTTTTCTCTCCTTAAATTTTTGAGCCCCTAATACTTGTGAAAAGGAGAAATCATACCTAAGATTCACCTTTACTAAACCTTAGGTTGCTAAGTTGAAAATATGATTAAATTTCCTAAGTTGCGACCTCGCGACCTTGCGACCCCCCCAGGTCGCCAAGTCGCTGGGTCGCACATCAGTCCAAAATCAAACATTAGCAACCTCGTGACCCTGCGACCCGTTAGGTCGCAAGGTTGCACATTTCATTAACAAAGCTCATTCGTGACCTGGAGACCCTCATTAATTTCCCACACATGCGACCTCTTTATATATAGAAGGGTCACATAGGTCGCATTTGACCTGCGTGATAGAGAAAAAAAATGCCTCTGACAAGCCATATGGAGCGCGATTTTCCCGGGCAAGTGCCTGATCCTCCTACTGTTTCTTTTCTAGGGTATTTGTTACTATTTTTTCCTCACCCTAGCCTATTTTAACCCTGTTACGACCTTGGCCAAAGCCATTGACAATCCTTCTGCAAAACTCCCCTCCTTCAGTTTTCTTCTGATCTTGTGCTAAGCTTGCCTACCCCTTCCCCCTTCCTAGGGCCTTGCCTAACTCACCTATGAAGGCTATTACAACCTTTTATGGTGATTTTGTGGACACCATGTGTGTTTTCCAAGCCTTTTTCCACTGTGCATCCGCAAAGCTCTAGAGTGACCCCGCGACCTTGCGACCTCGTTTCTAAGTCGCAGAAATTCTAGGTCGCATATCATGAAAACGTAGAGTGATGGGACCCAGCGACCCAGTCGCGAGTAGCTAAGTCACTAGGTCGCACTTCTGCAAAGTTTCCAGCACGATCCTGCGACCTTGCGACCTAGTCGCAGGTCTCCAGGTCTCTAAGTCGCCCTTCTATTGAGTTTTAAGCCAATGAGACCTAGCAACCCCATGACCCAGTCATAAGGTCGCCAAGTCATAGGTTAGTCCACCTCGTTGGAAATAACTAAGAAGATGTAGAAACATCCCACATATTTAAAAATGATGGCATCTATATTATCGTGGGATTTTTTATGAACATGCCAGGGGATATTGAATCCGAGCTAGAGTGTGTATCCATTTCTTCAGCATCAAGTGACATGGGGCCGCTAGTAGTTCACAAGAGGAACAAAAGTCTCGAGATATAAATCTCAGAGGAGGAAAGAACTATTTTTCTTCCCCCCATTTATGGAGACACAACCCGCATCTTCGATAAGGGGGATAGTATGAGCTGGTACCAGATCTTCAAAGAGTTTACTCAGACTGAATTTCTGGAGGACCTCCCTGACCGACATATATATGTTCAAGTTAAACGATCCAAATTGCACTACGTAGGGGCCCACCCGCCGGTGTTCCCATGTGCCGAGGTGATTGAATGGATCCTGTTATCACTCAGGTTTTCCTTGAAGTTGTGGAAAAGGAAAGTATACCCGAGGTAACCACAAACCAACCTTCAGATACAGAATCTAGCCAATCTGTATCCAGAGAGGGCTCTCTCTTTAAAATTTATCTTTGTTCTTAGAAAGTTTTAGGCTCGTTACAAGTCCAAGAAATTTGGTTTGAATTTGAATGGTGGAATCCACCAACTAAGGGCAAGGTTGAATATTTTTAGGCCATTGGGCTATGGAGTCGAAAGGATGGCTTTACTGGATTAATATTCTACACACAAGATGGCTTTGCAGGGCAAGATAGCCAAACAGAGAACAATTTTAGAAATTAAAGTGAATGGAATGGATTTTGAAGGGATGAAAGGCAATCAAGAATCTTTCAACATGTTTAAAAGAAAGAAAGTGGATGATTACAAATAAAGAGCAATGAAGAATTCTTTACTATAGTAATCAAAATTTTTAAACTAGCGAAGCAAGAGCAATTAAGAATTCGTTGCTTATAACCAATTTAGCAGAAAACATTTAGAATAATCACAATTGAAATCAGAGTACACTTAAGTAAATTCTGATTTATTCTTTTATGTCAATTATTCAGAAATGGAACACAGTGATATTATAAACAGATATAAAAATTAAAACATAGGATAGAAAAGACTTATTGAACTGTAGTCGGACACATGAATCCTGCAAAAAGTTTTGAGTTTCAAATCATCATCCAGCAAGCCACAAAGAAGTTTCTCCAAAGCACTTTTATTCCAAAAGGTTAATGTTACATCAAAGTCATAGAATCCACCCTCAATACTCCATTCGAGGGCTTATTTATACAAAAATGATTAAAAAATATCTTACAACAACCTAGGAAATAATCTAGGGTGACTAATGAATAAGTTACAACATAAAGAGAGACAGATGGTCTCGTAGATAGGATAAAAGGCAACTGCTGATGTGCTGTTTCCTCCTTTTATGCATGTGCTGGAGGCAGGTCCTACAATCTAGCTCAATGCTGTCCTCTTTGGTAATTATTTTCTGACTGCCTTGCTTGTCTGATACTCTTCTATTCTTACTGATACACTTTCAACTGCTAAGCTGATACTCTTTAACCTTTGTTCATCTATTTATCCTTCACACAATAGTAAAAAGGAAAAATTTTCCATATGAAGATGAATTTTACAAAATTTATAACAGGTCTTCCCACCATTTGTCTTCTGCTGTTTTGGTTCGTTGGAGTTTTCTTAATGTTTCATCAGCCTCTGTGTATCTGAAGAAATTGGGTTGGTTTGGGAATAAATATCTTATTTCATGTTCAAGATGAAATAAATTCTTTAATTTGTCATAAATATTCTTTCCTGTAGGCAATGTCGATTCTGATGAACTGATAGAGGAACAGGTTACATTGTGAGCATGTATGTCCAATATATTAACATAAGTTCCCAAGTCCATTATTTTGTCTTCTGAAATCATAGGACTGGGCAACCCGCTGGCTAATAAAACATTAAAACTTTCTTTGAAGGCAATGATCTCTTCTTGAATATCTGAGCACTTACGTTCCAAATTTTGCATAAGAGTTCTCTTAGTAAAAACTCTTTTTATTTCTAAAATTGTACCTTTTCTGTCCTCAATTCCAAGCTCTGCAAGCTGCTGTTTGGTCTGGGTGTTTAAGAACTGTATGAGTTGATTTGCTTGTTCAGGTCTGTCTCTCAATTCTTCTCTTGTTTTGTCAATTTCCTCCAGAGCTATTTTGACCAAGTCATTTTGTTCAAAGATTATTTGAATGAAGGACCAAATATCCTTTATCGACTTAATAATATTATTCCAAAGAATTTCATTGATTTCTCTCAAAGGCTTCTCCAATGAGAGATCATTTTCTAAAGCTTTAACCAATTTCTCCAACCTTTTGATTTCTCTTGTATGGTCAGCAACAGTCTTTTTTGACATATCATATTTTTGTTCCAAATTTATGAGTTGTAACTTTGTAGATTGAAGTTCTGTTACTCTAAGTTTTAAACTTTCCATTTGTTTCACTAATTCTTCAGAACTTAAACTAGAAGTATTCACCTGTGATGGGTCTGTTTGCTAGTCTGCTGCTGTTGTACTTGTACCTGTAGTAGCCTCTGTTGTGGATGTCTGAATAGTAGACTGCTTTTCTTTCAATGCTTGCTCCAGTTATTTTTCTGTTTCACTTAGTTGCTCATTCATTTTCAGGAGCAACTCCATCATTTCTTCTTCTGAATTTTTCTTCAATACTTCATTAGTTTGAGGATGCCTTGAAGCTGGTAATTTTAATTTCTTCCTCAATGCAGAAATGTCATCATCCTTATTTTTAATCAGTGCTTCAATGCCTTTTATATCTTTGGGATTATGACCTAAACTGATGATTATTCCCTCCAAAGATTTTATTCTGTTATCCTTTGCTTGAGAAGAAGCTTTCTCAATCTGCAACTGGGTACTTGTATTATTCAAAGAATCTTGCAATCTATGAGCTGCCATTGCTTTGTCAGTAAGGGTAGAATATATCATTTCTCCAGTTTGCTTGTGTAATTCTATCTGGTCCAATGGATGAATATCTTTTGCTAGGACCTCAAAATTGGTCCTGATGTAATCAGCTGCTGTCTGTGGCTTTGGCACTTTAGATTTGAAATGGCTCATTAACATTTTCCCTTGCTGAATGTCAAAAGCTGACATTAATCTCTCTTGATTTTGTGGAGCCATTTTAAGATACTGATTATACACCTGGACCCTTAATAGATCATTCCTTGCTTTTATACTGATAAATGTCTTTTTTATGTCTCCTGCATCTGTCTTTGGCTGTTTGAATGAAGACACTTCAGTGCTTAACTGTCTTTGTATTTCCTTTCCTTTATGACCTGTATATGTTTCACTAACTGAACCAGTAAGCTGACTATTATCCCTTTCTTCATCAAATATTTCATCAACAGATTCTACTTCAGGTAGTGGATTTATTTTCTGCCTTTTAGCTTGAAGTTGTTGTGAAGATTCCTTAGGAGGAGTAGGATCTTTAACTTGTCTTTCTTGCCTTGGAAGTTTGAGGTTTTTTTGTCATGGTGAATGTTTCAATGACTTGTGCTTCTGGTTCTTTCTCTTTGCCTTTGGATTCAACTGCAATTGATGGAATGTTTTCTTGTAAATTCTGTTGAATAATACCAACAAAAGAAGTACCAATCTCTGGTCTCTGTACATGTGTAAAAGAATCCAAGTCAAGTATTTTTTCAAGATCTTTCATAACATTATTTATATCAACCTGCTCACTATCTTGCTCTATCAAAGTTCCTTCTATCCACTCATCTGTATTAGCATACTTTTCAATTTCAGGGATTCTTCGATGCATGTAGGGTGCTGATTTATTTTTCATCCTTTTGTCACAAATAAATTTGAATGGGTCATAGGGTACCCAATGGAAACTTTTCTGCAATCTGTAATGTTCCTCTAATATCTTTTGAGCTTCTCCCCCTCCATCCCTAGAATTGCAGATAAATGGACCTAGTTGGCTCTTTATCCTGAGTTGAGCCTTTTTCTTGGCATTACAGAAGTGAATTATATCTGAATTGTTCATTTGTATGAAATACTCAAGTGCAAAAAGTCTCATTGGAACATATCTGGGTAACTTGAAAGGGCTCAATTCACATCCATAAATTCTAATTTCAGTATGATTCTGATAGAAGTACCAGTCACTTATCTTATACTGTTTTGAAAGCTGAAGGATTTTCCTGATTTCATTGCTGAGTCTTGGAGGGGCAACTCCTGTCAACAAGGTAGTTGCAGGATGTATGAAAAGGTCAATGAACTCATTATAAGAATAGGGAGAATCTATGGAACAATGAGTAATGGCTGACCAAAAGATAAAAGATCTTGGATTCCCTTGGGCATCAAGTTTTCTGATATGGAAAGGGAAATTTTCAGACTGGTAATAAAGCATGAGATGGTAAATGACAGTAGAATATTTGAATACTTTCTCGTTCTCCAATTTCATGAATTGGTCATGCATTTTATCTGCAATGAAAGATGCAAAGTCATACCTGACAGCAGGAGGCTGTCCAGGGGTGAACATAGATAATAACACCAGGGTTAAATGATCAACATACTCATTGGTATTAAAACCCATTATGAAAGATATCATACTCAAAATATTTTTCCCTTCTTCAGTAAAATAAACACTAGCATAAGGGGGAGGGCCTTTGGGCTGGTACTCTGGCCACATGAAAGCTTGGCAAATACGGGTTAACTACTCATGAGATAATTTAGTGGATTTCTCCAATAACTCTCCCATGGTCAAAGGAGTAAGGGCTTCACCAGGCTGAAAATGTAACATATCATTGATGGAATGAGCAGTTATGGAGAAAAGGATATTCTGGCTTGGGGATAAAACTGCTCTTTGATTTGGGTCATAATTATCATGACAATAATGGATAATTTCAGGAAAGATATGGACTGAGGGGAAAAGGTACCTAGGAAGACCAGACTCCCATAACCCAATAATATCTGAGCCATTCAAATAATTTTCTCTGCAGCGACAATAAAGTCGAAGGGGATTTTCAGTAAACTTCAAGTCCTTTATTTGAAAATCTTTGTCCACTAATGATAAGTAATCCAAATCTCTATGGGGAGCATTCAATGGAGCTACATTCAAGGCTACAAGAACTTCCATTTTTTTGGTTCTTGTGTATTCAAAGAAATGGAAATTCAGGGGTTTTTATGAAAATGGGGCGCAAATTTGCAGGTTTTGATGAGGGAAATCGGTACAATTGCAAGTTCAGGGGCACAATTTACAGTTTTCAGGATCAGGGAATGAACTTAGCAATCAAATTTAACACCATTTCAGTGGAAAAACAAGGAAAACTCAGTTTCTTTCAGAGTTCAGGGCGAAATGGAATAAATACCTGTTTTTAGAGGAAAAACTGTGATTAACAGGTATCAGCTGGCGACAGATGGACGCTAGGAAACTGGACTGGAAGTAACTTTCAGTGGAATTCAGTTGAACAGTAGTTTGGCATTTGATTTTGAATTTCTTCGCACAGAGGGCACAGTCGCTTTCAACACACAGAATGATGAAAAAAATGCGCGAAATTTGTTTTATTCGTAAAGTCAAACGGGGCAAATATTTTATTATTTTTATGGAATGACGTCACAGTGTACGATGGACACGTCATGGGGAATGGGCGGTAAGTGGTAAATTCCGCACCGCTTTTTGGAGCAGGCGATATTTCATGAATTGGTAGCGATTCCATTCAGCACACGACGCGTGGCCGATGTACTGTTTGGAAACCGCTTAGATTTCACGCGTTAAACTTCGTATAAGGGATGGCTAGCGGAATGTTTGTGGGCCGTAGATTTCCAGGTGGATGATCCGACGGTTAACATGACGCGAAGTTGGCGGGGGAGTAAATGAGCGGGGGTCCGAAGTAATCAACGTTAATTAATTATTTCGGGCGGGATTTCATTGGCGGAGGGATGTGATTATTAATTAATCCAAGTGATTAATTAATCTCAATGGTTTATGAATGGTCGGGGTTACGGATGGGTTTCGGGTTTTATTTTTTCCATTTAAAACATATAAAACGTATGTTTTAAACTCTTTTTTCAAATATTTTTTATTATATGGTAATAAATTAATGAAATTTATTAACCATAGGGGGTGGGGATAGTTTATAAGGATATGTTTTTAGCCAAAGGGATTTTATAATGTGGGTATTTGATTTCATCATATGGGTTTAAATACTTTGGCTAAAACGTATAATACAAAGGTTTTTTGGGATATTACATTGGAGTTATATATATAGGAAAAGGCAATTTGTATAAGGATTTAATAATTAAAATTAAATGTTAATATGACAAAGGAACATGGAAAACTCAAAATACTTTACACAACTAAGAAAGTGAAGATTTCTGAAGCAAATTGCATTATATCAACTTCAACACTTAGATTTAGAATAGCAAGTAATTTTGAGGGGCTTTTATGAAATATGGCATGATTTTCCTAAGTAAAATGGGATTTTACTTAGGAAAGGATTAAAAGTGAATGAGTGTAATGATAAATATCTTTAAATACTAAGGTTTTCTCCAATCATTGGGCCAAGGGTCCGGTCCCTCCAAAAGTCAAGGAAATGCCTTGAGCCCCTCTAATCTTCAAATTCCTTAGCACTTGGGGGAAATTAGTAAAATTGTTAGGGAAAAAGTGAGAGGGGAAGTTAATGATTTTGACTTTGCTTTACTCTGAAATTCTGCCAATGTAGTGTTCTCTACACTTGGTGATGAAAGTAAAGGATTAAACACATTTAGCACCATCATTCATCACATGAAACTTTGCAACACCATCTACCTACCCTATCTACTTTACTCTACCATTTTCTCTTCTTTATTAGGGTGCACTTAGGCTGGCAAACCCTTATCAATCTTCTTTTCTTTTACATGGAAAATCTATCTAATTCTACACTTATTGCATCCAAGGGCTCAGATTAAACTATTGAGCACCTTTTATTAACTCTACCTATCTACTTATCTGCCAAGATTAAACTGTTTGGTCAGATATTTATTCACTATTCTACAACATGAAATTGAAAAATGAATGAATCAAGTTTATACAGTTTGAATCTTCATAAATTGTGGCAAAGTTTAACAAGTTGCACACAATTACTTATTTACAAAAAATGAAATAGTAGTGGCATTTGGATTTGCACCCTTTCCTTGGTCTATTTTTGTTTGGGGTTCATTTCTTTCACTTTTTTGACCATTTTATTCTTTTTACCCTTTGATTTTCTTTTAGGGTATACCCTCTTTACATTTTTTAAATTTTTTTGATTTTTTGATTTTTCAAGAATATGGAACACCTTTGCACAAGAAAAAGGTTTGAACATATTGCATAGTTCAACAAGTCAATCATGAAAAATGACACCTATTGGTATAGGAGTCTAACAGATCCTACAAAGAGTCTACCCCAAGATCTGGGTCATTTGGGACCATGCCGAGAAGACTTTCACCAACCTAAAGGGACAAGATGTAGAATTCTACTATGCACTTCCTGCCCATGAGCAGACCTTCAATGATGAATGGGCCACTACTCATGCAGTTCCCATATCTAAAATGTTGAAAGGATGGTGGTAAGACCTAGAAAAATTCCATCTCAAGAAGTATCAAGTATATCAGACAGCGGGTCTTAGGAAATTTTAAAAACTCGTAGCCGCGATGTTATGTAGTATGTATGGCTGCCCAGATGCAACCTTTTTCAACAGCGCATGGGTCTCTCTAATGTACGCCATCACCGTGTACAGTACCTGTTTCAACTGGGCCAACATGATAATAACAGCTCTCAAGTCAAACATATATGTGGCTCTATCACCCAATGAAGGGTATGCATCAAAATTTTACATGGCATCTTATCTCCTAGATGCAGTGTGTGCTAGGTGCCAGTTTTAGGGGTGGTCACATAACTGGGACTCAGAGAATGGCGGTCCAATTCAGAAATAGCTAATGGTGTTTTGGGATTCTATATATAAGCAATACATGGAGTCAATAGCATGTAGCTTCATCCCCGCCGTCTACATGAATTTGTTTGGAAAATACCCCCCATGCATGTCCGAGCGAGCCATGGATACAATAATTCAGGTGGCCCAGTGGTTTCCAAACACTGATAGCACCTTCCTCCAAGTTTTTGGGTCACTCGAGGCCCCCCATGCATTGCCTCGCTTCGTAACGGACAAGCTTCTCCTCCAAGAAACTTGTTATGAGATTTCAGGTAGATTCTCCAAAGTCCTCACTAAAGGTAAGAAGAAACCATGGTCAACCTTGCCACTCACCATCGACGCGTACACAGTAAAGGACTTTAGAGAAGTTGAAGTAGAATCCAAACAGATAAAGGGATTCCATCTACCTCCCTTGGCACACCGTACATATGATCCCGAGAGAATCATCCCCACACACTGCAAGCAGGCCAAATTCAAATGGAGTTATCAGCATACTGACTGCCTGACTGAAGATAGAATAAAGAACTGGTACAATAAGGATAGAGAGGCAGCTCTAGCAGAATCAAGCGATTAGGAGGAACATGACAATCAGAATCTGGAGGAAATTGCTAATACACTGAGAGGAGCCTCATCCTCTAGATCTAAGAAACCAAAGACTGGTATAGGCCTCAACCCTTCCGCCCAACAAAGAGAAATGAAAGCCAAAGCTATAAAAGAGGCCAAAAAGAGGGCAAGAGAAGAGGAGGCCAAAGCTAAATAGGAGGCCAAGGAAAGGGAAAGGGAAGAATAGGAAAAATGAAAGAAGTAGATGAAGGAAGAGCAAAAGAAAAAGCAGGCAGAGGAAAACCACAAGAAAAAAGAAGAGGAACAGAGGAAGAAGGAGGAGGTAGAAAAGGCAGAAGCCGAGCACTGGTTGAAAGAAGATCAGGACAAGGTAGAAGCAGCACTGGTTGAAGGAAGATCAGGATAAGGCAGAAGAAGAGAGCCGGTTAAAGGAAGAGCAGGATAGAGCAGAAGCCAAAGGGAGTAAGACACTGTGCTAAAAAACACAGGGACAAACAGAGTTTCCACCCAGTGAGGTACCTCAGACAACTCCTGCCCGGTTCACCCTCTTAGAACTGGGTACCTCCAAGGATCTAGATGAGGGAGTGCTTGATCTCACTAGAATCATCTATGATTAATTCACTCATAAGATCAGGTAGGAGAAGAGAAGATGTTTGGCACGGGACCCTGCAGTGCCCCTCGCAGTCACTCCATAGAAGGACATAGTCTTGGACACCAGAACTAACCCAGTTATGATTTTTGCAGCCGGTACCGCTTTTGTAGCATCTACCAAAGAGAATGTTAGCAGGATGAGAAGAGAAATTATGTCATTACAGAACATACTACAGGCCTCTGAACTCAAGACGACCCAAGTAGAGCAATAAAATAAGGCGCTTCAAGAGGAGGTCAGACAATTTCAAGCTAGATATACCCTTGTAAATGAAATATCACTCACTATACAGGGAGAGCTAGTCACTTTAGAGGCCTCTATGACGTAGGTCTATGCATAAATGTTTACCATAAAGCAAACTGTAGTGCCTCTACTAAGGGCACAGGCCGAAACTAAAAGGAGGAACATGCAGTTGAAAGAAGCCTCTACTGCATTGGACAAGATATTGGAGTGGTCTAACAGGTATCCACAAGCCCCAACCATGTTTCCTAGAAGAGATTGGATTGCCACCTAGAATGACAAAGTTCAATTTTGGATGAAGGTACAATCCAAGGAAAAGCTCGTCAAGGATCTGGAGAAGGTAATGTTAGCATATGAACATTTGATTAGTGGCATCGACTCAATGGCCGAGGTACACCACATCCCTTCCCTGGGTGCACTCAAAGAAGAGAAAACATGGGAAGAAGTGTCCACTGATATTCAAAATTTTTTACAGCCCATAAGGCAAGCAACCGCCTCACAAGACCTGCCAGCATCGAGAGAAAACATGGTTCAATTCATTGTGACACCAATCCAGATATATACTAAATTGGCCTCCTTATCGAATCAAATCACAATCAAGAGGGAAAATTTGATTGTGAATGCCCTCGAATGTCTTCATAGGTTAAAAGAAGATATGCCTCACATCTCCCAATAGCTGTAGATTATCAGGCTTGGCAGGCCTACCTCAAAGAGTAGCAACAGATAGATGTCCCGAGCCTCGCAGTCACCCAACTACTTCCATGATCAAGTCATAGATAGTAGCAAGTAGAGCAGGTCACAGGTCACAACAATTGAAGGGTCACAGGTTGCAGCCACAGCTGAGGTCGTAGGTCGCAATTTCCCTCAAGTCGCAAAGTAAACCAACAGTCGGGAAGGTAAAAAGTCAGGGATACCCAAGGGTCAATTTTGTTTTATAAATACTCCCTTCCAGGAATTGTAAAAGGGATTTTTTCTTTGGAGGAATCTAAAGGAGCAAAGAATTGTATAGCATTGAATGCACCCTTTATGAATGAATACAAGCACTTGTTTTGATTCCACTCTTGGATCTGATAGGAGTTAATGTGTTAACATTGTGAATATTTTGCCTTATGTATTTGATATCTTGCTGATTTAATCATCTGCATTTTCCGCTTATATCATTTATACATTCAGCTCACTAAATGTTATTAATGATGTTAAGTTGTTCATACAGAAAATGTTAAGCAACTGTGTTACTAACATTTATCTCATCTTTGGAAAACCACTTAAGGAAGTAAAGGGTTCTCTAACCACAAAGAACTGTTTCTTTTGTGGCTCGAACAAATTTTTTACAAGTATGACCCTGATGATGTGCTACTAACAGTACTTCCTTGGTTTCATGCTTTCAAACTCATCTTTCTATTCATAGTGTTTTATGTTCGTTGAGACTCATCAACCATTTGCATTGTATCATCCGGATAGACGTGTGTTCACAAGTCTGCAAAGCTCGTCCATGCCCGAGAAAAGGAGTATTTAGCAGTAGCTGGACCCACACCCCGGATGGGATCCCTATCACAAATGATTAGATTCTAATTGGGAATTTATACTAGGGAGATCCCCTACTGTTGCCCAGACATATTTTCCCATCAACATCTAGCAAGTGTTAGTATGTACCAAGTGAAACCCTATAATAGTTTCCGAGCATTTATGAGAAATAATGGGAGGAGCGAAAATATGTCATGAAACAAGCTCCATTAACGCGCTTATACATCATATAGAATCCCTAGAAATATTTAGGAATTGAATGTGGTTAGTCTACTTTAAGTATATGGTTTCAACGAACAAATTGCTATGGAATTCACAAAATCTATGCAAGAGTAGTGTTACACCATTTTTTGGTCATCTAACCTATTGTCATTAGATGAACCCAAGTACACCATGTAAGACCAATTTTACCCTAAGTAAAATCGCTTTCACTATGTGAAATAACTTAGTAAAACACCTTTATTAAGTTGTTTATGGTCTAGACAGGAAACCCCAAAAGGAAATAATAAACAAATCTATATTTGTTTATATTTCCTCAAGGAATAATTAGTTAAACATCAATTCAATTATTATTCCTGGTCATATTTAACCTAAAACAAGGAAATAAATTAAATAAATCCTTATTTATTTGATTATTTCCTAGGAATAAGTTATTTAATCCTTATTTAAATAATATTCCTAGTTAAATTTGACTAAATCAATTATAAATAATTAAATAAATCATTATTTATTTAATTATATTTCCACCATTTCCTTAAAAATAATAAATAAATCATTTATTTATTTATTATTTATAAATAAAGGATTTTACCCAAGTCAAAAATCCTTTTCCCTCCAACAAATATAATAAAATATTCCTAAAAGGTGGTTCTAGAAGTTGGTTAATAATATTTTATTCATGCACCAAGTTCTAGACTACCCTAATATTTTGTTATAAATAGAAGGGTTTTCCCATTCATTTTTCACCTTTCATTTCCATATTAGATCACTCTGGATCTATACTTTTGGTCTGACTTTGAGCCATTATCATTGTCACATTCTTCATCATTTGTTTTGTGAGCTTCCTTTGAGTTCTATGTTTGTCTGGGTTTTCTACACCAACAAGAGAGAGAAATTTTAGATCTGAAATGCTGAGGACTTTCAAGAACCCATCCCATTGAGGAGAATTGGAAACACCTTTCTTGTTTTCCTCTCAGGTGCCCCTTTAATATAAAAATTATTTCAAAAATATTGTTCTTGTCTTATCTATTGGATGCATGGAGCAACATTTCATTTTTACTGCTTAATGTCTTTTTATGCATAGATCTGGATTTGTGCATCTTTATTTGGATCAACTAACTGTAGATTTGAATATATTGGCAGCCATAGTTGATGTTAGGGCTATTTGTTATGCGTAGCTAAAGTGGTATTTTTTCGATAAAAGATTCATACTAACAATTAGCATTCATAGGTTATAGGATTCATAATTGTTGTTACATAGGACATAATTTCCATGGTGACACATTTATATAGCACAGGGGCTCACTGGTTTTCTAGGAAAATAACAATTCCAATATATAGACAAACATTTTTACAGCGAGGAGAGTAAGTAAGGAGCGAGGGGAGAGTTATTGATAGAACATCCATTCCTCACCCTTGGGATGATTTGGATTTCTTTATTCAGAATTTCATTACTTATTAGAGACATTTTGGGACAATATTTAATTATCATTTTTAGTAATTGGCACATTCGTAATGGAAAACTAATATATTTCCCCTATTATTTGCTAAAATATTTACAACATATGGCAGAGGTGGTGCATATGACAAAAAATCCAAATACCTTATTAACCAACCATGTACTCATCAAGTTAATCATAATTTATTCGCTGCAACAATAGGGAAGCACATGGACTGGTTTATTGGCAAAGTCACATGGATCAACCACTGAAATAGAGGAAAGTGAAAGTGAAGAATAGGAGGTAAGCAGTGAAAAAACACCAGAATATAAAGGGTTTACACCTCCCAGACAAAATAGAGTAGCTACAATTCCTAGAAAAAGAAGAGTGGTTACACCTCCTAGACCTTGTTGCATAAACCCTAAGAGATGGAGTTCCATAAGAACGTTTGCTAGTACATCTGATGAAGGAAAAATAACATGCACTAGTGAACTTGTGGATATATCTAGTGGAACATCTAACGATAATTTTTATGGATTCCCTATTGAGGAAGAAGTGCCAGAGGAAGAGACTGTTGAAGAAGGGGCACCTAGAACAACATCAACAAAAGCAGGGGTTCCTGAAACAAAAATACTTTGAGAATCTAAGGAAGTATCTGAAGAATCTATTCCTGTACAAACTATGGTGAAAAAGAGGACATTAAAGAAGCCATTGGGTAGAAAGAATCCCAAGAAGAGAGTGTAGGTAATTGTTACACTATCAACTGCCCCAATATTTTAGGAATCTATTGATATAGTATAATTGAAGGGGTTCGAGGGACAAAACAATGAAGAGAAATAAGAAGAGTTTTTAAAAGAACAATGAATATACCCTGACACCTGAAGTTCATCATGTTCCACATGAATCAAAGGAACTCGAGGAACACCACAGAGGAGGAGCTCAACAAAGAATAAGAAGGTGTCTTGTTACTAGGTAACTCTTAAACTAACCTCCTTATTCAAAAAATTAATAAATTGATGGAAGAAAATGACAATTTAAGGAAACAACTTACCATGGTTGAAGGGCATCTTCAGTCTAGAAGATAAAATGGATTAGACACTACAAGGAAAAGACCCTCTAGAAGATTTTTTTGAGGAACCCCTTATAAAAATAGCCCAGATATCTGTTTGTAGCAGAGTTTTCTAAAGGAGGTTGGCGGGTGGAGGTTTTTGTAGATGTTTTTTGTCCGGTGCGTTTCTCATCCTACACCGCACCAGTGCGTTCAACTAGAAAAGCACATATGCGTACTACAAATTGGTACACTGAGATACCGTGCTCTCTATACAAATCCTCCTGTTGTGTCTCATTACTGTAGCACACTGGTGCACTACAAAGATTCAGGCCTGGTGCATCATAAAAACCTGCGCTAAACTAAAACAAACCCAGTGTGCTTAGAAGAAATTGCCCGGTGTGCCTCAAAAACCCACGCACTGGAACAGGATTAAATAGAAAAATTTACGGTAAAAAAATCCGCATTTTCACTTCTTTAGTGCTCTAGAGCTCTCAAGCACCGATGCGAATTTCCCTTATGTGAGGCGCCGTTCCATCGGTGCTCCCATTGCATGCACTGCTGTCATCCATTACCAACCATCTCGATTTCGAATTTTGGAAAATGGTGGGAAAATTTAGTTTTGCAAATTATTCAGCAAATATGCATCCTTGACGCCCAAATGTATAGGTATTTTACTTGTTTCTCAATAATTAAAATTTTTAGCGGATTAAATTTGTTAAAAAACTTAAAATTTACCATTTAAAAAAAAAAATTTCCCACGCGATGGCACTCGAGGCGGTGGCTACTTTTGATTTGTTGCACATAAATTTATAGGCCACTCCACTGAAATTATGCCAGCTCTATAGGTTCTAGTGTGATACCCATGGAAAATTTTAGGGGCGAATACAAGGTTTTAAATTTTAATAGGGAAATTTTTTTATATAAACCCATCTTCTGGTTTTATAAATTAGCCCAATAATTATTTTAAAAATAATTAATTATTATATATTAATACAAAAAAGCGCATAAAGGCGAAACAATGAGATTTTCATGATTTTCTTTGGTTGGAAGCGATTTTAAGTGAAGAACACCTGGATTTATAGGGTCGGGTAGTTAGCGATTTCACTGGTTAGCCGGGGTGGTTGGGGCTAAATGAGAGGGGTGTGATTGAATGTTGGTCCTTGGGAGTATTGCATAGGCTCGTAGATATTCTTCTTGGTGAGCGACGATATGGCAAATACCATCCCAAATAGCAATCCCTAGAGCTTATTAGATCAGTTAGTTTAGTTAATTAGCCCTAGAAGCCCAGAAACCCAATATAATTGCATAGGTACTGAGATTCAGTAAAGTTCTGCAGTGTCACCTGTTAGCCTGTAAGCCATGGATTTCACAACATATCTTAAATTCCTGTTTATTCTCACGGGATCTTTGCTGCTGGTGCTTTTTGTTAGGACTTAGGTTCATTTTCCTTCTCAGCAAAGGTTGAACTGGATTTCTCTAAGTATGGGTCCTGTTGCACCTTTAAGAACAGTGCTCCAGGAAGTAGAATGGTGTGCTTATTCAGAAAGGAAAGCCTAAGCTACAGCAGAAATTTGATCACGAAAAAGAAGTTGCAAACCATCCACTGGATCCTTTGACCTTTCAAGAGATCAATAAAGTCCAAAAGATTCTGCAGCAGTCCTCAATTTTCAATCATGGTAAGTTTGCACTTCACTCTGTGGTCCTAGAAGAGCCCCCAAAAGAACAAATCCTTTTATGGAACAAAAGAAGTATCCTTCCAAGTAGGAAGTCCACAATAATAGCTTGGGCTAATGAGCATGCTTATAAACTCATTGTAGACCTTGCATCATCCAATATTGTTGACAATAAAATCAGTCATGAAAATGGGTATCCTGCTATGAAAATGGAGGATATGACTTTGGTCGTTCAAGTACCTCTGAAAAGAAAAAAATTCATAGAAATTATAGGGAAGAGAGGGGTTAACGTAAGTGACCTTTCATGCCTACCTATTTCTCTGGGCTGGTTCGGACCTGATGAAGAAGGCCGGAGATTGATAAAAATTCAGTTTTATTCAAGCGCAGGGACAACAAATTTCTACATGAGACCCATTGAGGGTCTCACAGTTTTAGTTGATATGGATTCTAAGGAGGTCTTGAAAATCACATAAAAAGGAAAAGATATACCCTTGCCAAAGCCAGAGGGTACATACTATAGACTGTCTGCCCAAAAGTATCCTTTGTTGCCCCCTCTTAATCCTATCTCCATTGAGCAGCCCAAAGGTCCCAGCTTTAAAGTTGATGGTCATCAAGTCAAATGGGAGAGTTGGGAGTTCCATCTCAAGCCTGATCCTCGTGCTGGGGTGATCATATCACAAGCAGCTATTAAGGATCTAGACACTGGAAAACTGAGGAGGGTTTTTTCCAAGGGTTTTACCTTCGAGCTCTTCACTGCCCATGGACTATTGATGTGACAGCTTTAAAACCTATGAATCCAGGGTAGATATGGATTTAAGCTGATTGCTATGTCTCTTGATCCATCAATGTTGTCAAAGAAATACCTTCTTCATGGACGGTCGTAAAGCTGGCAACTCCATGAACACCTCTTAGACCCCTACATAGATGCGGATATTTAGAGCGATATCAGAGAGTGGCTTATAACCCAGCGCACATAAAGTCAATTTCACATGGAGGTAAATGTTTTTATTACTTTTAAAATTACTTTCCAATTTCTCAGATTAAAATAAATTCCACTATGTAATCTTTGTTTCCAAACTAGCACTGAAGTCTTCTATGTAGTTTTGCTATGAGTAACTGGGACTATCATCAACTAATTTCATAGGCTTTCTGTACCTGTCTCCAACTTCTCTATCTCTACAGAGATTCTTTGGCCTTGGATGCTAGAAGATATGCTTTTGTTTCAAGATAGAATAGAAAAGGGTTTCCCTCTCCTCCCACTTTTTGTATTCATCCCTATTTGTCTGGATTCTTTCCCTTTAAGATACCTTGGGTTATACTCTTCTTGTTTATTAGACCATATGTCAAATGGTTTATCAAATTTCAAATTCGAGGTTCGAAATTTGTGGAACATAAAAAATTTGAGGTTTGATGAACTTCATGGAGCTTGCTATTCATTGATCAAATTTGAGGTTCGATGAACTTTATGGAACTTTCTAGTCATTGATCAAGTCCACTGCTCGAGCTGATAGCTTTGTGTCACAACTCAAGGTTATAATCTATTGTCACAGTTTCCAAATTTATAATAAAATTTTTAATGTTGAGGTCTTCCTATTTTATGTTATATTTCAGTTTGAAGTAAATATAGATAAAATTTATAGAGAAACATAATGGCAAAGCTCATCTAAACCTCATAAAAACATTCAAATTTTACGTAAACCTAATCATTGCGGAACCCAAACCATGTGACTTAGGACCTCATAGGGTGGAGCTGCTTTTGCATTCCTCTTTCAATTATTATGACTTAGGGTGGAGCTGTTGTTGCATTCCTCTTGCAATTATTGTGACTTAGGAACTCATAGGGAGGAGCTGCTTCTGCATTCCTCTTGCTCTTATTCCACGGCTTTATAATTTGAGCCCTGTTGACTTCTTTTAGAGTTATAGTCTTGTTTGGTATAAGCATGCTTTCTGCATAAATGTTTCTTCTAACTTTTGTTGATCCACGTGACTAGGAATCATTTTAGGAAGTATCAAATCTCCATGGACAGACTATAACTTATGGCGGTAATAAATGTTCTTATAAATACTAGACTTAATATGAATACATCTCATGCTTGGTTGTCCATATATCTCCTTCCAATATCCATAAAATAAGTTAAGATGGGTAAAATTAGGTCATTTCTTGGTACTCAGTAACAAGCTCCTTCGCATTTAGATGTGTGCTTGGCACTTGTATAAACATTGAAAAAAATTGATGCTTTTTCTTGCACCGGTATATTGTTTCCTTGGTGGGTAAGATTAGGTCATTGCTTGGTACTCATTGACAATCTCCTTGGAATTTAGATGTTTGCTTGGCACTTGTATAAACGTAGAAAAAAATATGTTGCTTTTGTTTGCACTGGTATATTGTTTCCTTGGCACATGTATAAACCTTGAAAAAGTTTCTTGCTTCTGTTTGCACTAGCATATTGTTTGTATTTCTAATTTGTGAAATCTATTGTGTGACAGATTCGAGAAGTCAGACCAAAGGTTACCTTAGTAGCCCGCATGGCGGCATCTGTTGCAAACTATGATTATATTGTGGATTGGGAATTTCAGACTGATGGCCTTATCCGAATTAAGGTAGGAAACTCTGAAATCTTTCCTTGAGAAAGCAACTTGTCAAGTTATTTTTACTCAAGCGCGGATTAGAAGGGCTAAGATTTTGACCATTTTATTTGGCACACAGGTTGGACTAAGTGGGATCTTGATGAACAAAGGTACAAAATACGAGAATGTCAACTAGATCAGATCTGAGGATGAGATTCAAGGGACTTTTCTTGCTTAGAATACAATTGGTGTCATCCATGACCATTATATTATTTTCTACCTGGACATGGATGTTGATGGTACAGACAATTCCTTTGTTTAGGTCAAGATGGCCAAGCAAATGGTGAATAATGGACAAACTCCAAGAAAAAGTTTTTGGAAAGCAGAGAGACACATAGAAAAAACAGAGACAGATGCCCAAATTAAGTTGAGCCTCTATCATCCATCTGAGTTTCATGTGACCAATCCATCAAAGAAGACAAATATTGGAAATCCAGTGGGATATAAAGTTGTCCCAGGGGGCACTGCTACAAGCTTGCTCGATCACAATGATCCTCCTCGGCACAGAGGGGCCTTCACTAACAATCAAGTTTGGATTTGGATGCCCTCAAAGTTCGACTAGTTTTTATTGTTGATATTCACACTAAATAATCAAATAGATCTGCCACACATGTCAGTGAAATGAAATCTGCTTCAAAATTTGACTATACCCATTTTAACCAAAAATACTGTTAACCAAAAAAATACATGACCCTTTAAATTAGATTTCCATCTACATAGATTCATCTTAGTGAAGTTGGTAGGTAAAATTATCATGCCTGAGGATAAGATTAGTCGTGGGATTAAATAACATGTAGCAGTCCTTTGCATGCAATGCGCTGCATGTAGATCTGTAAAGATAATCAAATTTGCTTATGCAATCAAGTAATCTCAATGTGTTTGTGTGTTTTTATTGTGTTGAATGATTATCTGTTGTGTTTCTCTTGAGTTTTTATTTTCTCTCTGTTTTCTTTTCAATTGATAGCAAAAATATTTACTGAAACAGAGTACAATTTGAAATATGAGAGTCTAAATACTTCAATTTTAACCCTTTATCTGTTGAGATTTATATACTATATATGTTCTAGGGATCTTGATGTCAGGCTGTCATAGGTTTCCTAGATGTGCAGGTGTTTATTACTGTTGTGAATTGTGTGTGGCACTGAACTGTGATTGAGTTTAATACACATTTCAATGCTTAGATTTATTTATAATCCAGAGCCAATTCATACCTTTGTCTTGTCCATTCTGGCTGCATTTCATGATTGAAAGTAAGATTAGGTCAAGGTTCATCCACGGTGAAAATTGTTTTAGTAATAATTGACTTCATCACATCCATGGAAAACTTGCCAGTAATTGACATCTGGCCAGATTTGTCATGCCTATAGAACAAGATGGTCCTTTGGGTTATATTTTATTTGGACTTATAAGTTATAACTACCAGATTTGAAAAGATGCATATACTGAAAATGTGTCTCTCCTTGTACAAATTTAAAGCAAGACAACATTTGTACAACAATATTAGGAGAGCATTGGCAAGTTCCAGAGTGGACCTCCTCTCCAATCAATGGAGCTATCAGGTAAATACAGGGTCCCACTGCTACTACTTATGGGATTCTGCTAAAAAAATATTCATGGCATGGCATTGGCATGACATGGGGAATTCCGAATGGAGTTTTTATAATGGTTCTCTTCATGTTGATGGTTATAATTTTAACAGATTCAGCAGGGTGGCTACAAATGGCACATATTCCTTTCAATATCCAGATTTTAAAGGCACGAGAAGGAATAATATTTTGAAGAAGTGAAAAGTAGTTCACCTTATCATAGTTACCATGCTAGGTCTTCCTTTAAGAGCTTCACATCATCAAATCATTTCCATAAATATGGTTGTGTAAGAGTTGTGATGGTGTTGTAATGTAAATTATGTTTCCATAGTTGAACATCTGAAGTATTTTGCGATATTGTTATTGTACAATGGCACCTAGATCGGATCCAGTGTTTATCGACACTTTTTTAATAGCATGTTTTCTTTTCTTCTGTTTTTTCATTTCTCCTCCAAAATGTCTCAACCAAAATATCAATTGCTAGTAGTAGCATGAGCAAAAACACTACGCTTAGCAGAACTAGAAGAACATGTTTTCCAAACTGCACGATAACTACTTCCCTCACGAGTCACCATGTGCCATGCTTGGTCTTGGTGGTTCACTTCCTTCAACTCCTGGTTCAACTGCCATATCTTCATTGGAACCAACATCCCGAACTCCACTAGACAACGATTCACCATTTTGTACTAGTGATTTTCCATTTGTCTTGAGTGATTATACATGATTTTACAAGATAATATAATCTACCGTGAGAATTCGCAAAAAAAATATATATATATTATAGTATTAATAAAATCGTCTCTTCCCATTTTTCCTGTCTATCATGGGGATTCGCCCATTTATTATATATATAAATTTAGGGGGTTCTTAAAATTTTCCACAGATTTGATACCATCGCTATGAAAACATATTTATTCATATGTTTCTTTTATTTTATCTTGTTCATTGTCAAAGAACTTAGAGACCATCGCAATCGGCAAGCCAGTGAAAGGAAAAAGTTTAACATAAACATCAAAAGAAGTGTTATGATCATCCAAATAAATACTCTGGGATTGATAATTGATGGTATGGACCAAAGAAAAACACTTCTTCCACATTTGTACTTCGCCAAAATTACGGAAGGAAAATTTCATTCAGTTTCACTTGGTTGGTTGTATGGTATTTAATGGGAAGATGTTTCCAAGAGTTTTCTTCACAACTCCAAATATTCACAATGATGCAAATTTGACCATAACTATAATCCATGATGTGGTTACTCATTGGTCTGGTATTTTTCCTGAAGTTTTGTATTTACAATTAGACAACACAAGTCGTGAAAACAAAAATCAAGTTCTTTTTGGTATCTAAACATGCTCATTGAGTTGGGAATTTTTAAAAAGATAAAGGTTGGTTTCCTTCTTGTTGGGCATACTCATGATCATATTGATCAAATTTTCAGTCGTTTTTTAGTAACATTGAGGAGTAAAGGTGTTGGAAGCCTGCTGTCATTAATTGAATGTATTAAGAAATCGTACATTCTAGAGCTTGTTTTTCATGTGTTGGAAGAAACTATTGACATGCAAAGGTTTATTTTGGGATCACATGGTGAGGAGAAATGCATTGAACAACTTAACGACATTAGCTTCCAGCATCAATTTCATATCAAAAAAATTAATGGGATAACACTTATATGGGGAGAGAAGTATTGACTATTGAAGAATGGGGACCTCATTAGGTTTACTTATTTTGAAGTTGATCCAGGCGTCAATATTTTCATCAATTTCATTTTAATACGATCGATTCTGAGTGAACATAATGTACGAAGACGGAAAGAGAGACATGAGTATTTTGAATGTCTGGGAAATTAAAAAAGATGTATTAGAGATACATATGAGTACTTGATGTTCAGCGTTCAGTTTAGTGAGTCCTTTTAGGTAATCAAATTATAGTTTCAAGATCAATAAATGAGGGATATGCTTTTGAAGCTCACTTTTTTGGTCCCCAAATATACCAATTAGTTATGAACATCGAAGCTTGTGTTGAGCAAGCGCATAAATTATTAGTTCCCCACAAGTAGAGGAAATAGAAATCTATATTGGTTCTAGAAGATCACATGCACAACGTGAAGCCATGGAAGACCTTTATAGGGGTTCTGTGTAGGATCTTAAGGACGGTTGCATGATAGCAGTGTTAGAAGATGAAGATCCACTTGGCTATCCATTCTATATTTCCAAGTATATAAAGGTCATTAATGAAAATGAAGAGATTACAGCTGTTGATGTACATTGGTATGCCACAAGTACCCACCCTTTCAATGGTGTGTACAAGCCAAAGATGGTAGTGGAAAAAAGAATTGGCAGAAAGATAAAAAGAAAGGTCACAAATATAAATCGTCGCCGTAGAGATGTCTTAAAATTGGAGGATGTTGACATACTTGTGTATGACTTCAATTTGACAAAGAGAGGAACTCTTCGGTTGCAGACCATAAATATTTTGAACAAATTTCTACCAGAACAATTATTGTTGAGATGGGACTCTGCAGAATGTAGACGTACATCTACAAGAATTTTGAAATCTGAAATGGTGGGCATGCATGTTGACTCAGATGGAGCACTAGTTGATGAAAGAGAAGAATATGGATCATTTTCATCTGCATCGAGCCATTCATTTGAAGATGTAGGTTATGATGGTGTGCTAGAACCTATGGTTGATTTTGAATAACTATCTAAGAAACTTTTATGTAATTGATGTTTGCATGGTAACTTGAAATAAAAATTTTGACTTCCATCTCATTTTTCATGAAGTTATGAGACATTTCTATGTTTTTTGGATTATATGTTTTAATTATGAAGAATTCATCTCTTTAGAATATCGAAAATGCAACCATGAGTTACAAAAATAATTTATGTTATATTCAATGTACCGATGTTGATATTTTAATTATAAGTAAAATAGAAAATAGAAACTAATACTGAATTTTTAGATTATGCAGTGATATTACCATGATGTTATGTATTGTTACCATTTGGTATAAGATACTTTTAAAATTTTTAATAATTATATGTGTCATTGAAAGGGAACACTTTGTTTTGATGCTTGATTTTTAGGTTTTGGTTGAAATTACATTTAAATTTGTCTTATGCTAAGATTTGAAAAAAGATAAGTTTTTATCCTTTAAAATTAAAATTACTCTTACTTGTTTATGTTCAATGATAATTTTTTCATTTACTTGTTCATTTTTTAAAATTGTTGAAGTCTTATAATTTCTCCATAATTTCATTGTTCAAGTATGTTGAAAACTTTAGATTGAAAAACTTTAGATTTACAACTTGTCATTAAGGTTTTATGTGCTACCAAATTTTATCTTTAATGTTATGGTTGACGATAATTACAATTTTGGGGTTGTTTAGAGTCAAGATATTTTATGTTTAACAACATGGATGAAAATTGTTCGAAATGATAAGCCCTTCAGACATGTATTTGTTTATCTTTAACATCATCTATCAAAAATGTTAGAAATTTATGATTTTAAAAAATATCCTAATATGTTGTCTTTAATTCCGTTGTTACAAGTGTCAAAATTATGACACAATTATTTTTTTGTTATTCCAGCATCAACTGGTTTTGTTTTGAGGGTGTTTTTTCAATCCTTTTTTCAACAAACAATTTTTTTTTTAGCATAATTCTATAAAATGTTGAAATTTGACCTTCAAAAAAAACCAAGTGCGTTCTGGAAGACACACTTTTTGTTTTTGGGGTGTTTTTTCATGTTTTTTGAGACTTTTTGGGCTAGAGTTCCCATTTTGAGGTCAGGTTATCTATTTCATCGGTAACAATGTTTATCCTATCCTCATGATCTAAGATATTTTTCTTAATCTCCTCAGAGGGAGAACCAATTTGCTAATTTTTCTCCTATTTAATTTAGGAAATAAAAAAACTAACTCTTCTCAATTAAAACTTAACAAAATATTAATAATCAATTTTTTTCATCTCTTGCGAGCCACAACATGTGAATGCACAATCAAGTTGCTGGATAAATATGGATGCTCTTGCATCAGACTCCTGGGGAAGAAAATATTGATCCATCAATGTTTCAGGATCTGTATACAACTTTTCTAACTTTGCTGCTATCATCCAACTGGAATCTTCCACTGGTTGTCCCTTCCATTTGACTGGATACTGATAATAGGCCTATCCTCTGGTATTATTTGTTTCTCTTTTCTACAGAATAGCTTCCACTTCTTTCTTTGTTGTCTTTGGCATATGTTCCTTCTAATGCAAAGTCCGGTCCTCCTCTTCTGTAGGTTCTTCTTGTAGTTCTTCATTTGTTCCTTTGTATGGGTACAACATTAAAGATGGGTGATATCCCAACTCCTACTGGTAACTCAATATCATATGCATTTGAGGAAAAATTCCTCAAAATTTTACATGGCCCTATCTTTCTCATCTTCATTTTTCTATAGGTCCCGAATGGAAACCTTTCCTTCCTCAGATAAACCATGACTAAATAATCTACTTGAAACTCCATTTCAGTCCTCTTCATATCAGCCCTTTGTTTATACTTTTTAGTGTTTTTATGTAATCTCTACTTGACATCTTCCTGCAACTTCTGTATCTATTCTGAAAATTCTTCAGCCTTTTCACTCCTTGTCTCTTGTTTGCTCAAATCTCTAAGTTAATACACACCTCTTGGATGCATCCCAGAAACAATTTGAAATAGACTCATCCACTACTCTGGTTAGGAGTATCATTATAGGAAAATTAATCTTGGGTAAGTGCTAAGTCCCATTTCTTTTGATGTCTGTAAACCAAACTCAATATGTTTCCCAAGCTCACGTTCACCACTTCAGTTTTTCCATTCATTTGAGGATGATAGGCTGAATTGAAACCGAGGTTCGTACCTAACTCCTTCCATAGAGTCCTCCAGAAGTGTCCTACCAACTTTGTATCCCTATCTGAAACAATACTCACAGGAAGTCCATGTAATCTTATAACTTTAGAGAAAAAAAATTGGCAATGTGAGTTGCATCACTGGTTTCTTTCAAGAAATAAAATGAGCCATTTTATAAAACCTATCTTTGAAAACATAGATAGAATCATGTTCTCTTTGAGTCTTTTAGTTCCAAAATCCACCTTAGGCTGAAATAAAGCAGAAAAAGGACAATGCCAAACCACGCTCAGCCTCGTAGCTAGCCCTACGAGGACAGGAGAGGGCTCTCTCTGGGTCAATCTCAATGAAAATATTCAAAGGGGCTTGAGATGACTAAAATAACAACTGATATTAGGCTAGATAAACAAATAGGAAGGTTTGATTTTTATTTTTAGGGGTTTTTGTTGGAAAAAGGGAAAAACAATTTTTGGGCTTGGGGATGAGGCCAAATTCTTGCAGAGTTCAAGTTGGGGCAGGGTAGGCAATGAATTTGATGTCTTAGATCAAATGAATGGATTTAAAATAATGCTGAGGAGCTGAAGAGGGAAAGATAGTGCAAGGATCCTCTTCAACCTGACGAAAAACATAAAAAACTAAACAAAAGCTTAAGGCAGAGCACCAACAAATCAATGAATTCTACCTCAATTACTCATTTGTTTAATTCAGAAGCATAGAGAAGGGAAATGGCATACATATAAAATTAATGAAACTTACAATAACATTGATAGAAACATCATCAAAACTCAGAAGCCACAAGGATCCCAACAAGTGCTGCAAAACTTTGGTCTTTCCTTTGCCAAAAATCTGAAATGAATGTACAATGAGGTGCCAAACTTTTCCCAAGTATCCAACCCTGAAAATGTCTCAGAAAATACAATATATAGACCATACTAACCCCATCCCATGCCTCTAGGGGTCGAGCTCATCCTTCTAGGAGTTGTTTCAACCAATTCTAAACATGGAGCTAAAATCTAGGCAGCTAAACAACTTGCCTCTATATGCTAGGAAACTGATCCATTCACTTAATTTTCACTTTTTAGTGAATGAATCCTCTAGAACAAGTAAAAACATGCAAAATTTAAATAATAGTCATCAAATTACATCATGGTAGGTCAATCATCACATGAAAAAGTAAAACTAGTCAAAACTGGGCGAATTTCTGAGCTGAAGAGTGAAAATGAGGCAAAATTTCTCTATGCGTCGCACTCAAAAACTCAATGCATCGCGCCACTTTGGAGGTGATTTGTGGGCACTTCTTGAAGTCCAAATTGAGCTCATGATAGCTCGTTGGAAAGCCCTAGATGTATTCTATCCAACCCAAGTAAAATTGTTTAATTTGGATGTGATTTTCGCCTCCAAAACTGCAATCTCCCAAGACTGGTTCCTATTGGTGCAAAAAGTGGCAAAAAGGCCATTTTCAAGGTGTTTTTGGCCCTTTAGGCAGCCCAGAATTTGATGAAATGATTCGGCCATTCCTGAACATACATAATATATCATGAAAAACCAAAAAATGCAAATTTTTCCTCCAGAAGATGTCCCAATCATAAGCGCGCGTCGGGTGGCGCGACGCGTCGGGCGGAAAAACCTGTTTTGCAACCAAAATTTTCAAAAATGACAAAATCTTCTCCAAATTTGCTGAAATTTGGAGTGAAGGTCTCCCATCATGTCTCATGCTCAACCAAGGAAGCTTCGGCCAATATTCGGAGTGGATCCGGCCTTTTCCGACGTTTCAATGCTTTTCTCAACCTTGCCTTCAGGATCTTCATTTTTTCTCTGCAAACGTGTGTGCGGGCCTAATAGTGATTCTTCATATGTCTGAGCATGTCTTTTTCCCTATTGGCCTTTTCCAAGAGCTTCTCCAGATGAATGTTGACGTGCGTAAGGCAAGTCTCTTGCTCAAATGGTGTCATGTCACCTGGTCTCTTTCGGGCCAATTCACGGTCTTCACGAATTTGCCGCAACTCTATGAGTGTCTGCTGATCCTCCAGTTGTTTATTCCGTTGCTCCAAGTAATTTATAACCCACTGAGCTCTCTGCAAATTCACGGTCAAAGTGTCAATTTCAGCCTTTTTCTCCTAGATGATCTCTTTTAGCTTTGAGCTAGGAGAGCTCGAATCAACATCGATCAATATAAAATCAGTATCTTGGCCTGCCGAGGGGCCCTCATCGTGCATAGGCTTCTTGCCTCTATCCTGTACCTATATTGATGTAGAATATGAGACCCATTCCACGCCATGTGGAGATAGTACTCGCGCTGCTGATGAAGGTAACGGGACCCCTTCCACCCCTGGTGGAGATGGTACTCGTCGTGTTGCTGCGAATAAGGCTCTGTGGCCTCTCTGATATGTCACACACACTGGAGCACTGATAGGCTCAGTCTCAGGAACCTTGAACTGATGTGAAGGATCTGCCTCATCATGAAAAATATTGGGAGGAGGCTGGGGGGCTGCAAAGAAGTCCCAGGAAATGAACTCATCCCATGTGATGCCCTGCAAACGAAACTGATGTACCACAATGATTTTGATGAGCGCATAATGATAAATGCTATTATGTTGCTGCTCCAGAGTCTTCTTCTGCACGAGGGTAGTTATCAGCTCTATGTTTCGGCACATGAAGTATGGAATATTCATCATCCGCACTCTCGTGAAATGCATCAAAAGTCTGATATGATATGCATAAAGGCGCGAGAATCTACCCTCACAGCTGAAGTATCTAATGATGAGCTTCATTAATGGCGCATGAAACTGAAACGGGAATACCCTGCTCAACTGCCTCAAATATCCAGGCCTGATGTAAGGTTCATAATATGCTCTATCCAGTTGCTGTCTCTTATTCCACTTCTCACCAATGTTCGGTATCCCGGTCACCTCAGAAATGGTCTCTAGTGTCAAAGTGAAGTTCACTCCAGCAAGATTTACATGACCATCACGCAAATGTAGGACAAATAAGCGAACTAAATCTGGATGGTGCTAAATCTGAGATATCATCTCGCAATACCGA
Organism: Pinus albicaulis; assembly: GCA_034641835.2. Lineage (NCBI taxonomy): Eukaryota > Viridiplantae > Streptophyta > Pinopsida > Pinales > Pinaceae > Pinus > Pinus albicaulis. The sequence goes on along the minus strand of CM076575.1, from coordinate 1,330,756,736 downwards.
AAACATGAATGTTGCCGAAAGCATGTCATTGCAAGCGGGCAGGCCTGCAATTGAGCCAAAGAAGTGGGCTCCTCCCTGACGTGCCTGCCACTTTTATGAGACCTCCTCAGTACATTTAGCTCTACGGTTGAATCACTGTCCTGCTCATATGATGAATTTGTCTTTGACATGGTGCTGAAAACAAGGTGCTTGAGAAATAGGTGATGAAAAATATATGGTGAAAACAAGAGTTTGTTTGTCAAGACCAAATGTGCCACATATACAATAAGGTGTTGTGGAGAAATGTGACAAGGAATACAATAGACTGTCAAATGAATTTAAGTGTGAGGATAGTCACTGTTTGAGGGACTTAGGGATTTGGACAATTTACAAGTGATATAGGAAAAAGTGATAGTGATGGGGGTATGATTAGGCAATAGATACAACCTTTTAATGCTTTGGAAATTAGGATTTCACCAATGATAGGAAGGGAGGGAGATGATGGAAAATGATAGGGTTTGGGGGTTAACACATGGGCAAAAAAAAAGGTATAAGGGATATGGGACAACAGATATAGGAGAAAGGATCGTGATACAATAGTGTGATAGTACTAGCAGTGATAACAATGATAACAATGACAAGAGCTCACATGAAAATGGAATGAGAGTTTAAGCACCAAACACCTCTTTGCAAACCCTTGGGAGCAAATTGCAATATGGGTATAGGGTTTATGTTCCACCACTTAATTATTTGATATCCTCACTTCAAATGATGCCCAACAGGAATTAAACTCAGATAGCAAGCACACACAACTTACTTGGAGGAAAATGACCTAACTTGATTTGAGTTTTGATGGAGGAAGATGAGTTTCGGCCTTTGGGGCTCTGTGCGCCGTGTGCAAGCCCAATGCGCCGTGCTCAGTGGGTGCGTCGCGCCCTTAGAAATTTTCACTGTGTCTTTCGACTCTATGCACCGCGCTCCATGGATGCGCCGCGGCCTGTCCCAATGCGCCGCGCTGTCTTCAATACACACAGTCGGCCTTCTAAAACGCAGTTTCGCTCTTCAACTTCAAACTTGACTTTCTCTTGGAGATTTTCTCAATAACTCTTGTTGCAAATGAATTAATAATCTTGGGAAATATCTCATATAGACATGGTTTTAATCTTTTCTTCTTCAAAACCAATTTTGTAATGTTTTTGACTTTGGCATTTTTTCATTAAATACAACTTTGTCTTTTGTTTCCTCACTGACTTTCTGGAGCTTGAATGATGAAATTGGTTGATTTTACAGGTATGGTGGCATCAAAACTTGGGAAAGGATGACCAGAGTTTGCATGTGAAGAACTTCATGGTGGAAAAAATACATATTTATTACAATTTTTTTTTCACAATTTCTTCTTCAAAACAGAGTTTTGAAGAAGAAACATCCTTGAGCATATTTGACGATGTAAATCTTGAACTGAAAACTTGTTGAAAACAACCTCATGGCCTGTGGGCATTATTTAACATTTCTAAAGATTGAAACCCTAGACCTAGAAACTAAAATGACTCTTTTGACCAAAATAACCATTTATGACTGTAAATGGAATGAACTGAACTTTGATGAATTTTGAGAAATTTTAACCAACCCAGCAGGTACAAACATGAGGGAAAATGAGAGAACAAAACCCTTCCATCAGAAAATGGCATGCCCCTAATGGAATGCAGATGAATGAGCGGAATGAGACACCTAAACAATGAAGTGCAAAAAGAGGAATGATCTCCGACGAAGGGATGTAAAGACCGACTCTAACAGAGTCTTCAGCAAACCTAAAACAAAATCCATGTTGAAAACATCCCAAGGTCAATTGGGTATTGGAAATGGTTGATAAAACCTAGTGTTTTGGCTTCTTCCTTTGGCATGTTGGCAAATCCTACACTTCTCAACAGAATTTTTGATATTAGTTTGCATTTTTGGCCAATAATAAAAAACACTTACTTGTGAAAATGTTTTGTCCTGTCCAAAGTGTCCAGACTGTCCTCCACTATATTTTTCCTTATTCATATTTTCCCTCATGGAACAATTAGGTATACACAATTTATTATTTTTGAATAACAATCCTCCTTAAATAAGGTAATCCAACCACTGGCTTCTATTATGAATCACATAATTTTTAACGAATGCATATATTTCTTTGAAATTTGTGTCTTCCTCATACATATCAATCATCTCTTCAAACCCAAAACTTCCAATCTTCAATTCCTGCATAACCAAATTTAGAATGCTCAAAGAATAAGTAACTTTATCCGACTTACCATTTGTGTGTTTGATTACAAAGGTAAAACTCTGCAAAAATTCCACTCACTTAGCATGTGTTTGGTTCAACTTCTACTGATTGTTTATGAAATTCAATGTGTGCTTATATGAATACAACACAAATTATTTGGGCAACAAATAATGCCTCAATTTCTTCAAAGCCTGCACAATAGCATAGAACTCCTTATCATAGGATGAATACTTCCTCTTGGCCTCATTTAATTTTTCACTAAAATAAGCTATTAGTCCCTTTTCTTGACTCTAGACAACTCCAATTGCTATCCCAGTAGCATCAATTTCAACTTGGAATATTTTATCAAAATTTGGCAAGGCCAAAGCAGGTCTTTCAATGATATTATTTTTCAAAAACTTGAAATTTTGATTTGCTGCTTCTGTCCACTTAAATGGCTGGATTCTCTCCTGTATTGTTTCAATTATTGGTGAATAGATTTGAATAAAACCTATTATAAACTTTATGTGAAAACTTGCAAGACCATGAAAACTCCTTATCTCAAATACACTTCTCGGATTTGGCCAATCTATTATTACTTGGATCTTTTCTGGGTCCATCTTCAAGCCTTCTTCTAAGACTATAAATCCCAAGTAAATGAGATCCTTCTTCATAAAACTATGCTTCTTCAAATTTATGTGCAGTTTCTCCTTTTGTAAATTATTTAACACGAGCTTGACATGCTCCAAATGCTCTTCCTTACTCTGACTGAAAATCAGAATTTCATCAAGATATACTATCACAAATTCTCATACATACTCTTTCAAGACCTCGTTCATTAGTCTCATAAATGTGCTTGGTGCGTTAGTGAGCCTAAAAGGCATCACTAACCACTCATACAACTCACTATTGGTCTTAAATGCAATCTTCCATTCATCTCCTTCTATAATCCTTATTTGATGGTATCCACTTTTAAGATATATTTTAGTAAAATACTGTGACCCACTTAAACAATCCATCAAATCATTTATGTGTGGCAATGGAAATCTATACCTGATAGTGATCTTGTTTATGGCTCTGGAATCAGTACACATGTGCCATTCACCTCGTTTCTTTGGACTAAGCACGGTTGGTACTGAACATGGGATAAGGCTTTATTTTATCAGTCCTTTATCTAACAACTCATGTACCTGTCTTCCCACTTCTTCATTCTCCCGAGGGGTCATTCTATATGCTAATTTATTTGGTAAACTTGAACCAGGTATTAAATCTATGTGATGACTGATACTTCTGATTGGTGGAAATTTACTTGGTAATTCATCAACAACTATATCAGCATAATAATTTAATAGTTTTGAAATTTCTACAGGAATATTGTCTAAATTAGTAGAATTCAGAATTACCTCGGGTTTACCCAAAACAACAAAATGCATTTCTTTCTGCTTCTTGACTTCTTGCAACAATTCCTTTCCACTAATCAGCATAAAATTATTCCTAGCTGCTCCTTTGTCTGCTTCATCCTTCAAAGGAAGCAATGTGTGCTTCTTTCCATCCTTCTCTATGGTATAGGTATTCCTTTTTCCATCATGAATGGCTTTATGTCAAATTTCCAAGGCCTTCCCAGTAATACATGGCACACGTCCATTGGCATTACATCACACAATATGACATCCTTATATGTATCGATCTGTATCTATACTTTGCACTGTTCTGTCACCAAAATTGGATGTCCCTTATGTAGCCACGACACTTTGTAGGGAGTACGGTGTACAATATTAATCAACCCCAATTTATCAACCATCTCTGTGGAAACAAGATTATCAGTGATTCCATTGTCAGACACAACTTTGCAGCACTTTTCTTTAGAATTGCATACAATCTTGAATAAACTCTTCCTTTGCGTTGGCTAATTTTCTTCCTTCTTTTCCTTAAGCAATAATATTTTTAGCAATAAATACTCTCCTTCCTCTGGTGGCTCTTATTTTTCTGTAACTTGAGGATTTTCTTCCTTTGCCTTAGCAATAATCACATTCTGTTGATTTGTTGGTTTGTTATGAGGATAGTCCCATGATCCGTGTCCCCATTCTCCACATGTGTGACACTGAATTTATCTTCCTCAGCCTCTACCTCTGGGTGCAAATATCCCTCTACCAAAGTATCTTCTCTACAACGGTATGCTACTCAAACCTCCTCCTTAATTATGAGAGTGCTGAAATCTTGATCTAAAAGTTCCTCTTCCTCTTGCTGGACTTTTATCTGTATTCTTCTAACTTTGTTTCCTCAAAATTTTCTCCTCTGCCTTCAAAGCTGCTTGATAGGCATCCTCAATCATCTTTAGACTCAACAAACTATTTTCATCCTGTATTTCATACCTTAGACCATTGATATATCTGGCTACTTTCTCCATATCATATTTAGCATGTTCTTCTCTAATGCTTAGCTTGTAAAACTCCTATGTATAATCCTTGACAGTCATTCCTTTCTGCCTCAAATTATGCAATTGTTTGAAAATATTCAATTGATAGTATTTTGGCATAAACTTATTCTTCAACTTACTTACCATTTTATCCCATTTCTTGACCTTAGGCTTTCCCTTTCTGATTATGGATTTCTGTAGTTCATCCCACCAGATAGATGCATGGCCCTTCAACTTGGTAGCCGCAAAATTTACCTTCTTCTTATCTTCGACCTCTTCTAAGTCGAATACTTATCCAATGAAATGATCCAATCTATCAGCTCGTCCAAATTAATGTTCCCCTCATATGAAGAAATATCCATTCTTGGTTTTCCACTAACCTTTGCTAATATCTTGAAAAATTTAGCTTCCTCTCTTTCTGCCTCTTCTTCTTCCTCAGAAGATTCTTCTGCAACACTGAAACTTCCTTCATTAGGTGCTCCCCTCTGATCAGTCTCCATTATATCCATTCTTGTATGAAGGTTTTGAATCTCTTATAGCAAAACTGCATTGGCTACAGGTCCTCCCCGACCTATGCCTGCTCCTCTCCTCGGTGGCATATTTTCTACAATCCTTGAGAACAGAACTCAGTTTCTGCTGTGATACCAAATGATGCAGGCAAGCTGTGAATTTTAGAATATGTGTGCATACCTATGGTTTATGGGCCCACGCTAATCGTTGACAAATCGCAGTGAATCACACACTTTTCAACTTTTCCAGCTTACCTCCCCGCAACTTCTCTACTTTATAATTTTCGCAATATTGCGAATTTACGATTTCACATTTCATAGCGAACTCCCCATTGCCCGTCGTAACTTTTATAGTTTAGCAATGACTGTGCCCCTTATCCTATGAGATCTGTGATCACATCACACCTTCCTTGTCTTATCGCAACATAACTCTTTACCAGACCACAAATAAAATAACTTACCATACAATGTTTTAAACATAAAAAATAAAATCGCCGAAGTGCGATCGTCGATGTATGACTTCGAAGCTTGCTTGAAGTAATAAATTCACATAAAAATTTTACATAGAAACCCTGTTGTGTGCGGTGCGATATCTATCATTCAACAGAGGAATAAAACAAAATCGATAGCTTTAAAACAAACAGTCGAATTAAAATAAAAATACACTTGGAATTAATAGGTAATGAAAAATATAGAGTCGAGTCCTTAATGACTAATTTTACATTTCTTCGCCTCTCTGTCCACTCCTCTGTCACACCTATCTCACACTTCTCTCACACTTCACACTTTTCTATCTCTCACCTTACACCTATTCATGCTTATATATCTATCTGAAAGTGGTTCTTCTTGTCTTTTATTAGCGTTCTGTTTGAACCACTCTAATAAACAAATTATATCCTATCCTCATGATCTAATCTATTTGGCTTAATATCCTTGGAGGGAGAACCAATTTTGTAATTTTACTCCTATTTAATTTAGGAAATCAAAACAAACTAAATCCTCTCAATTAAAACTTAACAAAATATTACTAATCAATTTTTTTCACCTCTTGTTAGCCACAACATGTGAACACACAATCACATTGTTGGCTAAATCCGGATGCTCCTGCATCACCAACCATTCACCAACTACACTACAATATTAATTGTATTTGGCCAACCTTGAGTCAGATCCAAAGTATGAGGGGATGTGTTAGGAAAAATTCACAAAAAATATTGGTAGACACCTTCAATATGAAGTTCAATATCTTCGTGGTTTAACAATTGCTCTCTGTTAATAAACACCACAATGACTCACTTACTATATTAGTTCAATCACATAGCTTCATCCAAAGTCCAAATGAGTTATTTCTTAGTCCCACAAGATTTAATCCAATGTTTAGGTGGTTTCATATTTGTCCTTTCATAGCAAGCATTGTAAGGATCTCTAGTTCATTGTATAGGTGTTTTACCAACTCTTCCAACAAGCACCATAGTGGTTCATATTGATCTATCCAAGTCGTTTAAAAACCTTACAACAAACACCACATTGATTTGATCATCCACTAAGCTTCATACTGACCACACATGATTAGACAAACAGTCTATTGACCTCAAAATAGTCACATATAATAACTCCTGGAATTTATAGTGCATAGGGGCTAGGCAGCACTCCCACATTCCTTCTTGATTTTTCTCTACTAGTCAGTATGATTTCACTCAAATATCTAGCTACCATCATGCTCTTCTATCCCAACATTCATTTCCTAATATTCTCTTGTCGCATTCCCCATTGACTCCCATATTTTCTTCCTAATGCAACAACTCTCCTCACCTCAATCCATGAAGGGGACTAGGATGGATGTAGTTCTCTTCCCATATAGTTGAATCTTGATCTCATAAATTCTATCAGCTTGGTGATTTGGTTTGTTAGATATGGATTTAAGAATTCTAATGTGGTAAAATATGTCCTACTCAACGAACAAAAAAATACCTCCCCCTTGGGCTTTGGATATGTATGTCCACTCCTTCAGTTAGCTACCAATCACATTTACGTTATTTTCATGTGTTCAAAATATTTTTTTTGGCTATCTGTGGATCCCACATTGGTTCTTATAGAGATATATTTACATATATAGACTGAAATTAAAACAAGTTGTTAAAAAATCCAATGGAATCAATGGTTTTCCCACGACAGTCATAGTCTTAATTTTATGGCTTGTTCCAACTTGCTTCCAAGAGACATTTGGGGAAAATTGATATCGTGAATTTCTTTCAGGGGTATAAAATCCAAGATGTATCATGAGTCTCTTCAAGCCTCTCTTGTTTATTTTGCTTCTAGAAAATGAATTTTATTCTTGATTTGGCTTTTAACATTCATTGCTTGATTCCAAATGAGACAAGAGACAAATAAAACAATAAGAGAAAAATATTGTATGTAAGTATAAATTTTAATCAACATTTTTGTAGTTATAATTTGAATTCATCCTTGCATGGGGTTAATCTTTTGGACAAAAATTAAAATAAGTGTGGGGATTTTAGATCAAGGTGGAAAAGTCATTATACAATTTGAAAGCTCTATTTTTATGAAATTTGAAAACCATAATACTGTGGAATTTGATAACCCTAGTTTTATGAAATTTGAAAAGACTAATTGGTGGCTAAAGTTTCTTATTTTCATGGATTCCTTGTCAAGCACTTGGAAAGTATCACTTGTTTCAACTTGTACTATGATAAGGTGACTAATAATAAGTGTAGAAAAACTAGTTGATGGCTCAGGTAATGTTTGGGTAACCTCATTTTTTTCCTAAGAGATCAACATAAGCTTTCTATTTATGCAAATTCCTTGGGATGTTATATTTTTTCTTTATATATTTGAATGTTATGAAATAATGGAATGTTTTAGGGATGTAATTGTCATTTATACCATTATGAATAATTCATACCCATAAAACCATAAGATACTCCCATAAGTGACACATATAAATTAAGTAATTAAGTGATATCTCATAAGAAAAGTACATAAGTGATACTCTTAAAAGTGAGACACATAATCAACATGCCATAATATATCTACCATAAATGACATAGTTAGGAATAAATACACTAGATAAATGCATGAAAGCCATGATAGACCATATTAAGGGTCACATATAAGTGATGCATCTTAACTAACAAGCTCCAATTTGTATTCCATAGTACCAATATTTTGCAACACTTTATAAGGACCATAATACTTTTTCAATAATTTATTATCCTTCTTAGCTTTCTTGAGGGACATTTGTTTGTATGGTTGTAGCCGTAAAATTACCTAGACGTCTACCTCAAAAAATATTTTTCTATGATGTTGATCAACCTATTGTTCCATTTGATTCTGTGCCAAAGTTAGGTTATACTTTAAGAGTTGGAGAACTTGTTGTTGATGCTTGATTTGATATTCCACTCCTTGAACCTTAGAATTTTCTTTGAAAGAATATTTCAATTGTAGATTTCAGATTTCTGTGGTGTGAGTTTAGAGTTTCTGGGTTCAGAATCTCCACAGTGAGCATTCTTGTGTCTACGTTTCTGGTCAAGAACAAGACCCATCATCAGGACAAATCCTGTAGGAAAGGGAGGAGGAAAGATATTATAAATATACAAAGCGTGCAAGATGAAGTCCGACCAACCATAAATAAATTGATATTTTTTATTTTTAAATTAAATTAAATCTCTACTATCCCCCATAGTGGCCATATCTCTTCATGGGAAGATTTGAAAAAAGGGCCCTGGACTCGTACCCGCTTAAACCCAAATTATGGATTAGATTTGTGGATGATACCAGTGTAGATTGGCCTCATGGAGATGATGAGATCGAAAAGTTCCATAACCACCTCAACAACTTATCCAAGGATATACAATTTACCATGGAGGATGAAGATAACAACCATATTCCATTCTTGGACATACTTTTCATCAGGAATGAAGATGGTTCTATTGGACATAAAGTATTTAAAAAGAGGCACACATAGATAATTATCTCCATGCTAACTCACACCATCATCTGGCACAGAAGATGGGGGTACTCGTGACTATTTTCATGCAGGCCCTTAGAATTTCAGATAAAAACCACTTAGAAGAAGAAATTGCATACTTAAGAAAGGCATTCACTAATATGGGATAAAAAAAAAGGGACATCATAAATTCCATACAAAGAGCCAGATCCAGAAACAAAAGAAATCCTCGTGATGAAACCATAAAATCTAAAGCTTACCTCCCTTACATCCAAGGGGTCATCGACAAGCTAGCAAAGGTCCTAACTAGAAATAACATTGAAACCTCATTTAAGCACCTAATGACAATCAAACAAAAGATGAAATCAGTCAAAGACAAACCAAATCCACTCCAGCATAAAGGTGTTTACCGTATAAATTTCTCATGCGGTAAATGTTATATAGGAGAAACGAGAAGATCTTTTAAAATTAGGCTCAAAGAGCATGGAGATGACATTAGAATTGGGAGAACCAAAACCTTGGCTCTGGCTGATCACTCAAACAAAACCCTCCACCACATCTGCCTAGAATATGCTAAATTTATAGCCAATGAAAATCACTATTACAAAATAAAAATGCATGAGGCCCTTGAAATCATCAAGCATCCGGAAAACCTCAATAGGAATGGTGGTTTAGAAGTCAGCAGAAATTGGGGCCCCTTATTTTCCCACTCTTAAAAAATTCTTTTCCCCTGTTGGCACCCTTATCTTCCCCTTTCTCCCCCTTCCCAGAGCCTCCCTAACATTCCCTTTGACCCCTGATGAACTCTTCCCTTGCCTGTATAAAGCACCTTTCTTACTCACCCCGTAGGTACTTTCATCTTTCCCTTTCCTCTCCTTTTAACACCTTTTCTTCCCCTATCATTAACCCTTCAAAACCTTTGCCTTACCTTATGGTTCATTTAAGAATTTGTGTTCTTAATAATGATTCTAATTTACTAAACTTCATATAGTTAGACATTATCCCCCTGCTTATAATTTATAAAACCCTTAAACTGGATCTAATATCATTCCCTTACAAAAAATCCCCCCTTAAACCTTCACTACCCTCTTAATAAGTATTAATAATTTTTAATTCATTAATATCAATTTTAAATATAGTATATATCATTAGTAATAGTTACATTAAACTATTCCTAATTTTATTAAATTAAAATTGACATTTTCCCCCCTTTTTAAAGAAACTTTAATTAAACAATATTAAAACTAGTGAGCTCTTTCTTTCACCCTAATTAATTAATTTAGTATCCATAAAAAGAAACTTTTACCTTGTTAAGATAAGCAAATTAAAATCAACTTCCCCACCATAAAATCTCTTGAATTTACAATAATTTATTACTTTAATACGAATAAAATATTAGAAATTCATTAATAATTCATGTTAATAAATAGCCTATCAAAGGATAAATTATTCTTAATTTAGGTATATTTAACCGCTAAATGAATTATTATGACTTAACTATACTTTGTTTATTAATAACCTTCCTTGTATTTAGAAACCTATTTAATTTTATTTAATTTAATTTAAAAATAAAAATTATCAATTTATTTATGGTTGGTTGGCCTTCATCTTGCACGCTTTGTATATTTATAATATCTTTCCTCCTCCCTTTCCTACAGGATTTGTCCTGATGATGGGTCTTGTTCTAGACTCGAAACGTAGACACAAAAATGCTCACTGTGGAGATTCCGAACCCAGAAACTCTAGAATATTTCAATGTTTGAAACTTTGGTGAGAATACTTGTGAAATTACACCTCATTGTTATTTCTTTAGAATATTTTTCATGCCATTACATTTGATTATATTTCTGTGTTTCCCTGCAATACCCCTTAATTCAACTGGCTTTTCTTCCTAAAAATATTTCAAGAAAAGTTCTTGAAAACAAAAGTTATCATACCCAAAGATTGTAACCATTGAACTCCTAGTACAACATCAACACCACCCATTGTAATGGAAATAATTTGGCTATTCAATACATATTATCCCATGTTTATCTTGATATTATGGTACTTTCCAGAGAAATTTATAGTTCCTCCATTTGCATCCATCACTTGACACCCTGGTGTTGGATATGGGAAGAAATTGAATTCCTTGGCTATCTTACAATGAATAAAATTATGGGTACTACCTAAATCAATCAACAGTATTAAATTTTTCTTCTTGATATTTATTTCTATCCTGAGAGTTTAAGGAAAGCTAATTTTGGCCAATCCATTACAATATATGGTTGGATTCATTTATTCTTTCTCTAAGGTGGCTTCTTGGTGTATATCCTCTTCTTTTTATTTTTCTTGTTCCTTTTCTTCCTCCTCTTCACAATATATGTAAACTAGTTTATTCTCAGCACACTTATGACCTTCAGTGTATTTTCTATCAAAACTATAACAAAGCCCTTTTGATATTTTTTCTTCCAATTGTTGTGGTGTCAAACTTGTAGGCTATGGAATGATAGGAGCAACAAAACTTCCATATTTATAGTTGTTAGTGGTAGGCTTCCTTGTTTCCATAATTTTCCTTTCAAATTTTCTTACGAGCCTGAATGCCTTCTCCAATGAATCACATTCCTAAATGAGAACCTCATGTTGTATTTTATCCTTTAAATTTCTTATGAATACATCAATCCTATGGTCCTCGGGAATATCATTTACCCTTGTATTGAATTTTTGAAATTCCTCAATTTTCTCCTCCATTGAATCCTTTTGTTTGAGATTTATCAATTGGCTAAAGAAGGTGTTTCTCTTTGTATATTTATAATGTGTTATCATTTCCTTTGTAAAAAATCACCAAGTGATAAGTGGTTTACAAGAACAAAGCCATAAATACGATACAAACTAATTGGGTTCTAGATATAAAGTTGCAATGTGTAATTTTTGTGTGTGTTTCACATTATGGAGATCAAAATATTGCACCATCTATAGTATCCAAGTTACTAGACCCTTGCCATCAAACTTCATCATATTGATCTTTGGAATATGATGGCTCTTTAATCCAATGTTAAGTCTATGAAATAATGATTAAAATTTATTTTGTTCTCATCATGAGTTTTATATAATACCTTTTCACCATTAGGAAACATTTCTTGTAGCAAAATTTTCAAACCTTCCTTCAAACCTTCCATGTCTGCAGTTAAACCATTCTTCAAACCTTTCATGTCTGATTTTAAACCATTCTTCAAACCTTCAATATCTATTTTTAATTTATTTTTTAAAACATCCATCTTAGCTTCCATTTCATTTTTGGTTACTCTTTGCAACAATGACATTTTTTGCACTTGGTATCGTTATTTTGATATATCATGTTGCATTTCTTCCTCTTCTTCATGCGCCATAGTAGAGATTTTTGGTTGCTTAATAGGTGTTTCTATTTTCTTGCTTCAAATTATTTTGGAATGAAACAATGATATGTATGCTTCACTATGCCCCTTGAATCACTTCAAACTTATTATTTAAACAAATCTTATGTAATTAAAAAAAAATGCACACGTTTTTCTTTTCTTTGTAGGAGCTCAATATTGAATCTTTTGTACCTCTAGAATTTTGGATCCCCAAGATTTTAACTTTAGTCATGTAGTATCCCTCTGAGTTTTCTTTCCAATGCCATAGGTCAAACCTAATTTTGTTTCTTCAATATAAATTTATCCATGATCTCCCACAATGGCCTAAATATGGACTAGTTCAGTAGAGAGAACTTGTATAGCATGCCCCTTGTCACTGTTTCAACCTTCAGCTCTGAAATTGATATAAAAGAAACTAAAGTACATGCACTTTTGGAATATTTTTATATAATTCAAATTTGATACCTGAAACGAAAGTTATATTGATTTTCCCTCAGTCACTTGTTTGATATGAAATTTTGGACCCTACAAAAACCCTAACTTTCTCAGATCATATCTCTGAAAATATAGCGAACAATGATTTGATTTTTTTTTCTAAGTAAGTCTGTTTCTATTCATGTAACATAAAAATACAGAGAGGCACAGGCCTCAACAGTGCAGGCCCAAGTACCGGGCACGAGTGAACAAAAAAACATGAAACTGGACTGCCCATGTTTGGGAAACAAGTCCCCGAAAGAGGTTTTTTGCCGCCCACGCAGGGGAAAATAGAAATATAGTTAAAAGACATATATCCTTGTTTATTTTAAAAAAAAATTACTATTCAGGAAAACAAAAAAGGGATCCAAATGAATTAGGACCCAAGACCATAGACCAAAAAAAACGAAAGTGTTTACTTGTAATTTGTAGGAGAGGGTGGTTCCTCCATGATTAACCACCTGTAATATTCACTGCTTCCAGCTTCTACACCATATTTTTCACAGGTGGGAACGACAGTTCAGATGGCGTTGTTAGCGTTGGAATATTCATCATCATCCCCAGGCCTTTTTCCAGTGATGTCGTCCCTGTGACCACCTTTGCGACTGGGAGCCCCTTTCTCAGTGCAAATAGAAGTGCTGGGATTCTGTAGATTGGGGGTGTCGAGGACATCAGAGCAGAGAACTTCCTCTCAAAAAGAGAATGTAATGAAGGTGGTGATGTGAGGTCTATCCATTTTGCAGACGAAATGAAACTCCGCAAAGTGAGTGGATTGGTGAATGACAACCTGTGAGGGAGGAGTGGAAGCGACTGTGGCAGTAGGAGTGGAGGCAAGTTGCGATGGAGAAGAAGTATGAGAAAACAGAGAGCTAAATTGCAGATGCGTCTGACTAGAAGACCAGTCTCTGGCTCACCCACTTTGAGTTGCATGGTAGCGACCATTGGCATACCCCTGAGAAGAGGAGGAAGTATCAAAGTTTGAAAAAGGTGGCGTGTGAATGGCTCTGCCACAGCTGCTGCCGCGGTGGCAGCGCATTTGATGCCTTAAGCGAGGCATAGTATCATTGGAACAAGAACGAGATTAGTGATGCTCAGGCTTAAGTGGGGAGATATATTCAGGAGGCAAAGAATCTGAGGTGAAATGCATGTGACAGTGTAGACTCTGAAAAAAGTGTGCTCCAGGAGTAATCTCAATACCGCCAAGAAGGGTGCAACACCTCCCGATATGCATTCAGGAGCTCGACTCCGAGCTACCAGGGGGGAATTTGTAGCCCTGCAAAATAGGAGAGGAGCAATTGGGTTGCAAAAAACCAGATTGAAATGGAGAAGAAGACCTGCTTGGTGGGTTCATCTTGTAACAATGGAGTGAGCATCGGTGGGAGTGCAGAGTTAATGAACAAATGCGTTCGTAGCTGGTATAATTTATGTTCATACGTATGAGCTTGTGGGTGGCCATATGGCCAGTCCATGTGCCATGCTCTGGTTTCCACCAAGAACCATCCTTCCAAACCTCGTTAATGTGCACCCGCATCCAGAAAAACAAAGATCTGAAATTAATATAAGAGTTTCACAAATATTTATATTCCATGTGGTTTCAATTTCAGCTTCTGAATCTTCGTAGAAAAATTGTTATAGAGAATATTCCAAGATTACTTGTTTGAAGAAGTGAAACCCTAGAATCCAAATCTTTCATACCAAATGTTATGCAAACAACTCAAAAAATAGAATAAAAGATAGATCAAAGAGTTAAAAATTATCCAATTCGATGGGTAAACCTCATTTACATTACATAATCTTGGATGACACAAATGAAAAAACCTAATTTCTATATATAGGAGTCTAATGGGTCACAATTTAATCAGAGCCTACATAAAAATAATAATTTAAGGGCACAATAATAACAATAGTGGGCCTCTATGGGGGAAAAAAATAAAAATATGGGGACTACATGGGAACAACAATAATGATAAGGGGCATACACTAACAATAACAATAAGGGGATACACTAGTATTATATGGACCTAACTGAATCCTTCTCATGTACCTCAAATGCATTAGGTTTCTCCATGTACACTTCTTCCTAAATCAATCCATTGAGGAAAGTGGTTTTTACATCCATATGATGTGATTTTCAACCCATAATAGAAGCATTAGAAATAATAGTTCTAATAGAAGTGTATCTAGTGACGTGTTATGTCTCTTCATAGTCCTCTCCCTCTTTCCAGGAGAACCATATTTCCATGAATCTCACTTTGTACTTCTCTATGTTTCCATATACCACATGCTTGATATTGTAGATCCACTTGGAAGTCATCACTCAGTTTCCCTTAGGCATCGACACAATTTCCCACACATCATTCTTCATGATGAACTTATATTCGTCCACTATGACATCCTTCCAAAATTTCTAGAATTCTTCCTTGTTATAGTTGGATGGCTCCAAATTAATGATGTGACTCATTAGTTCCACATATAATTAGTACTTATTAGGATGTTTTATTTCCATAAAGGTGCCACTAGGAGCTGCATTCCCCTCTACATCCTTCAAAGTACTTTGAATCCATGTTGACTTCTTCTTGGATTCTAGAACAACAACCCTAAGTGGGTCCACTCGCTCAATGAGCCCTTAAGGGCCTTTCTGATGATCTAAAATATGTTCCAGAAATACATAAGGACTTGAACCCATATCCTTGGGAGCCTCTTGCTCCTCATCATCATGAGAGACCCTTTAGATCTGCAGTCATATGAATCTTTCCATTCTACCGGATTTTTTGCTCTCTCTAAACTAGAAGCTCTTTTGTTCAACTAGAATGGTTCTATATGTTTGTACAATTTCTCCATCTAGAACACAAATCACTCTTGCTAATTTTATGCTCAATCCTAGGAGAATAATTTGATATTCCCTCTAAATATATTAGGTTAATCTCTAATGAACACTAGTGTATCTATGTTGCTACACACCCCACACATATTATCTAACCTCACTCGTGTTATGAGGATCAATATCTCTTCATATTAAAATTTGTATTTTACTCTAATGGAATTAGGCTATACTCCACCCACGTATTGTTTTAATTTTTTAAATTGTTCCTCCGTAATTTGTGTAATTATTTTCCTAAATTAAGCTAGGAGTAAAAGTAAATATGTTGTACATAAATATTATAATAACCCCAAAAATTTACACTTCCCACCATAATTTATGCTGTGATAGCACATTGATTTTCTAGTGCTAATTGGAAAAGTAAAATTTTCTAAAACTAATTATTACTTCCAATGATATATGATATTATTTTAACACACTCTAGAACATCATTAAGAAATTACACTCAGAAAATTCGGTTGGTCAAACATTAAATATCTTAGAAATTTGACTCAGAAAATTTGACTTCTTCCTTAGATATCTTCCCATGTGTGGGAGAGAGAGACAAATGTTAGCAATGAGTGAGTGGTGAGTGTGTTTGAAAATGAGAATTTCAAGTGTCCTTTTATAGTGATTTTAGGGTGCCCACGAGGCATGTCTCTTTGCAAAATAAATTTGAAATTAAATTAAATTTTCTTTCTTGTAAATTAAAACTTAAATTTTCTTTCTTTTAACTTGTGTAGTTAGGGAATACCTCCCACAAACACCCAAAAAATCAAAATCTTCCGAATTTAAACTTGCACTAGCCACTTCATTTGGTCCCACCATCATTCCACTTTGAGGTTCAACCTCTTAAATTCTTAGACAAGGATTTCATTTTGGACCCACCATCTGATTCCCATAGAATTTCGAAAAATATATATCACTGGAAAAGAGCACCAAACATAGAACTTTGGCACAAATCCATATGTTATCATCTACCATTGAACATTTTTTTTATTAATTCCACATGGTTTCCTCCAAGTGGTGGCATATGTCGCACATATTTGGCCCACTTTTCCATTCGAAAACTCCAAAATTCGATACGATATGTCACTTGCACAAAGTATCACACCATCATCCATGCATATTTAATGCCACATCACTAGCCACATCCTTCTTCCATATCATAAACCTATACATATAGGAATAAGGTTGAGTTTAGGCCTTTCTTTGTGGTTTTAGTAAATAAAAAAATCCCAAACACCTAAGCTCTAAAATAGTCAACTAGTGAAAATATCTTGAATGGACTGAAAAACTGAAATACCTTGAAGGGGTGCAGGGTTTGGCCCTTTTTGTATGCACTTCTTGAGTTTCTTTACATGGAGCCTGAACCTCCAAACTTCTTCAACAAAGGTTGATCACTCAACTTCAATCTATAATATCTCCTCAACCATTAGAAGTTTTGAAACTATTATATACCATTGGGAAGGTTTCTCTCAGGACCATCCAACCATGTAGTTTTCAAGGGAATTCGACTTGATCTTCCACAAAAAATTTTCCTTCAACCAAAAAGTCATTTAACCATTGATCCAATAGCTTCAGTCATAATGTTTTTTAAGGATTATTCAACAGTTTTTCTACTATGATGGTTCTCTACCAATGAGCTAAACAACCAACTTGATGTTGCTCTTTAGATGAGTGACTATACATCAATCTCCAACATCAATTATAGGTGCCAATAAATGACAACACTATGTCCAATAGTCATGGTGGATATGCATTTAAGTTTATGGATAGGTAGGAGCCTTAATAATTTTTGGGTGCATGTGTAATACAATTTATGTCATCTAAAAATAAGATTTATGACAATTTTATTGGTGGACATTAAAGTACAAATTATGGTATATTAAAATTTTAAAATGCGATTAGATTCTACCTATTAAAACCATATAAAAAATATATGGCGAAAATCAATATTACAAGGCTTGTGTTTAAATACACTTCTAAATGCATTCTTTTAATGCCCCCTATGTATGCCATCTTTGTCTCTCATCAACATGCAATCCGTTGAATCCATGTGTCATTAACTTAATCTATCACCTATATTTTGAGTCCCATCTTTTCAACCATCTACTCGAATACCATATCATCCTTAAAGCTACTTAGCATATAAATCTAGAGTAGCATAAGGCATATTACTAGGAGTTATGATACTAGCTTTTAAAATTCCTCCATGAGCCTTTCAATCTTGTACTACATAAAATTACTATATGAATAGGAATACACCATTCTAGGAGCATTGGTTTCAAATCAATAATATGATCCATTTCCCTCATGGGTGGATGTTTCCATGTGTGTAATATCTCTTATAATATCTCTTAGGCATATATACCTTTATGCCTAAGAGATAAGTTTATTAAGAAAGGATTTCCATCCACACAATATGAGAAGTTCATGAAATAAAATAGCCCTACCTAAAAAATTTGTGATATTTTTCTATCAATGTTCTAGACGCTCCTAGTTCATGTGCATCTATTACACATTGCATGCTAACTTGATCCTGCTTAATCAAGTGTACATTTCTACTTTGTTATAGGGAATGAATATGGCCTTTATTTAATGTTTAAATCCTTCTCCTCCCTCTTGAGTGATTAATTCATAGAATGAAGAATCATGACACATTGGTTATTTTCCTTACAATAAGTGCCCCATTTCTTCTACATTTTTTAATTTAATTTATTTATTAAAAAAACAAGATAAAACATTGTAATTGGCACTCACACCAAATTGGATTTTTTGAGAAGAAAAAATGGAAAAATTATTGCAACCATAAAAATAACTAAAATCTAAACAAATATTAAGAGATGACGTCAAGCATAAATGAAGACGTTGGCACATCCAAAGGTCTCTTGCACCTACAAATTTGAGTAATGCAAGAATAAACACTATAAAATAGTTCATTCTATTGATAATATGATAAGATAGATACACATGAGTGGGAGGAAACCTTAATTTATAACAATAATGATATAATAACCATAAATTAATAATCACATTATGAATTAAGACATTGACCCTTATTATATTAAATCATTATTTTTACAAATATAACATATGAAAGAATTTAAGCATGTAATTATAAAATAATTCATGTACATAGAGTTTGATATGTACTAATTTTTTTTCTAGGTACACAAAATTATTATTTAGGTATCTAATCTTTCTCTATATCATGCATATTTAAAATCCTAGATAGTGACAAGGGTGACATAACTTTTGGTTCATTAGGTTATTATGTTGTCCTATTTCATACTTTCACTACTCTTTGTATTGTATTGCTAATATATTATCGTTTTGATCTAGTTATTGGTGTTAATTAAAGTCCTAGGGAATTTTGTGATGGTTTCCTCAAGTATTTTGGGTTTCATTTCCTTGTTGTAACTTGGTTCATTCAGATGGTTTCCCTCTCTATCCTATGTTTTGTATTGCCCTATATTGTATCTATTTCTCTACTAATGTTTTCTTAAGTGAATTTTTCCATGTCAAATGATATATCTAAGAAGAATATTCTTATATTTGAATCCAATAACTTTCATGGGTCGTTCAACATTGAGGATTGTAAGATCTACAAAGTTGTCATTTATTTTATTTTATTTTCAATATTGATGCTTGCAACACCTATGTTATTACTACACAGTCTTAGGGGATTTAATTTCAAAATTGTTCCAATGGCCTAAGATATAATTTTAAAATAAAATGTTTAACCTATATTACTTGTGATTTTGATGTAGTATTAAGCCATCGACTAAGATTCCATCATGATTATTGTTTCCCCATATTTTGGTATGGAAAAAGGCATTAGGTTGAATACAAGTATTGGAAAAATTATCATAATAGATAGTCGTAAAACCTAGCACCTAAGATGAAGGAATTTCATGTTACAAAATTCAATGTACAACCTCAAAGTATATTTTAGAAAGAAATTACAAAATCATTATAAATGAACCACCATTTTTTATTGACAACAATATCTAAGTTATTATGATCAATGAGGTGGATATTAGAAGACCCATATCATCGAGAACAAAGTCTAACTCATATTTCATTACACCTTGGGGACTATTGTCACCATTTTATTATTATTAAGTTGATATGAAGACGACATTAAATCTTCCATTTTTCCATTAACAATTCCATAATTTAATCTTTGATAGTTGGTATTTACCCAGCGAAATCCAGTAAATCAAGATTTAAGATATGAAAATTTTATCAAAATATTTTCAAAGAGAATGAATGTAGAAGCTTCAAGAGAAAATATGAAGTCAACTTGCATTCCTGTGAAAATTATACCCTTCTAGTTGTTGCACATAATGTTGTCATTGATCAAAACAAGTTTCATTGATGTCAAAGAGGATGTCCAAGGTAGCAGTAGTGTCATTCATGAATCAAAGGAAGAAGTATGATAATTTGATCTCTTGTATTCCCTTATCAAGAGAATTAAAAGAGGCATGAAGCTTATTGATTATTTTTCAAAGTTATATTGTCAAAATGTCTTTATGGATGACATTTTTGGATAGTCCTCTTTGAGGCCTTTCCAAAAAGATATTGCACTTTGAAAAAATCCTCCTAAGGGATAAACTATGGCCATTTGAAGATCAAAATTAGTAAAACACCTAAACTATGGGGACAAAACCAATAATTTAAATTTTTTTTAAACAATGTGCATCTTCTAGGTAGATCTACCATTTAGTGATCCAATATACATTAAATATCACATAAATTTGCAAGAAGTTTAACACGGATAAAGGTCAATCATGTTTCTGATGTCAGATGAATACAATAGTTGGATGCACAATTTAAATGGAAGATAGTATTACAACTTGTGTGAAGTTCAACCAAGCTCATTGGCATGTCACACAATGACACGTGGAAATTATTGGTTGGATGATATGGAAGTGACGTGTCCCCCTGCAGAGTTAGCTATGACATGTAAATGAGTGTGATGTGGTTTAGTTTGGTTGTTGATATGAGGTAACATCCATAGGATTGTGTAGAATCTCTAGGGATTGCCATGTGGTAGGTACAATTGTTAGTTTTGGTAGTATTTTGTTGCTCAAATGGTAAAAAATGGATGACACATGGAACCTGTTAGGTCCCTATAATACTAGTGTAGCCCGCCTATTTTTATTTTTGGTGCAAATATAGCCCCCATATTGTTATCTTTGTGCCCCATAGAACCCCAAAATTTTTATTATTGTGCCGTTACAATATTATTGTTATGTAGGCTCTGATTATATTTTGACCCCTTAGAATACTATATATACCAAGGAGGTATTTTCATTTGTATCACCCAAAAATTTGTCATTTTTGTGATGTAAAGGAGATTTACCCCTAAAATAGGATATTTTTCAAGTCATTGATCAATATTTTATTACGTTTTGAGATTTGGTTGCATAGCATTTGGTAGTAGAGCCTTGGATTCTAGGGTTTCACTGCTTCAAACAGGTCACCTTGGATTTTTCACTTTAATTTTTTTCTATGAAGATTCTGAAGCACAAATGTCTACCACATTGATTTGAAATCTTGGTGAAATTCAGGTAGAAATTTCATATCTTGGTTCTATATATTTTTTGATATGATTTGAAGAAGTTACGATTTTTGCATGCTCCATATTTATGTCTGAAACATGTTACGTAGGGAATATCGTCATAACTTTATCTACAAGAATCATTTTTGAATTTAGGAAAAAATTACTACAATCACACATATTATAGTTTTTTTTACCACTTTCAGGGACAAAGGTTGAAACAATGACATATGGAATTTCGTACAAGTTCTCTCTACTGAACTAGTCCATAACTAGTTCATTGTGGGAGATTGGGCATAACTTTATCTTGAGGAATCCAATCTTAGTTTGATTTATGGTGTTGGAAAGAAGACTCATCTGGAAACCATGGGATGAAATTTCTGATATTGGAGAGCTTGAATTACAGAGGTACAACCATTTCAAGATCGAGCTCCTAAAAGTAAGAAAAAGGTGTTTATTTTCTTAAAAATTGATTACTTTTGTTTGAAAATTCAGTTTTAAGTGATTCCAAGGGAATATTGAAGCATATATATCATTATTTGGTTATAAAATTCCTCTCAAATGAAATATTTCTAGACCCATTAATCCCTCAAAAAGCTCTACTATGATGCTTGAAGAGGAAGAATTGCAACATGATATATCAAAATTACGGGACCAGGTGGAACAAATTTTTCTCTCACAAAGAACAACCAAAGGCGAACTAAAATGGGAAATGGATGGCTTAAAAGGGGAAATGCATGTTTTAAAATCATAAATGGAAGGTTTGAAGGAAGTTTTGACAATGTTAATATAAGAAATGCTTCCTAATGGAAAAAAGTTATTCCATGAAATTCATGATGAGAACAAAAGGAATACTAATCATGATTTTAGAGACTTTAAATTTTGATTAAATACTAACCAAATTTCAAAAATTGATATGAATAAGTTTTATGGAAAGGATCTACTAACCTGGATACTACATAGGGCACAATATTTTGATATGCATGATGTGAAACACACACAAAACATACGCATTTCATCATTATGTTTAGATCACAAGAAGTTTGTATGGTATCGTTGGATTTGATCTCTTAAACCACTTGTCACTTGGTCAATTTTTATGGAGGAAATGAGAGCACATTATGAGTATGCAAAGAGAAACACCTTCTTTAACCAAATGATAAAACTCAAACAAAAGGGTTCAATGGTGGAGAACATTGAGGACTTCCAAAAAGTGAATATTGGGGTAAATGATATTCCAAAGGAGGATAATATTGATGTATTCATATGAATTTTGAAGGATAACATCCAGCATGAGGTTCACCTTTGGGAACATAATTCATTGGAGAAGGCATTTAGGGTGGAAAAAAAAGTTGAAAGGAAAATTATGGCAACAAGTAAGTCTACCATTCACAACTATAAAGATGGAAGTGTTATTGCTTTTAGCCTTCCATAACCTAGAAGGTTCACACCACAAAAAATGGAGGAAAACATATTGAAATGGATTTATTACAGTTGTGATAGAAAATAGACTAAAGGTCATAAGTGTGTTGAGAATAAATTATTTTACATAGATTGTGAAGAGGAGTAGGAAAATGAACAATAAACATCAAAAGAAGAGGATATACACCAGGAACCAACCCCAGATAAAGAAGAACTGATGTTGAACATATCTTGTAATGCATTCGCAAGAATTATCACTCCTCTAACTCTCAAGATAGAAGGATATATCAAGAATAAAAAGTTAATAGTGCTGATTGATTTTGGTAGTACCCATATTTTTATTCATTGTAATATAGCTAATGAATTGAATTGTTTTCAATATCCATCTCCAAAGTGTCAAGTGATGGTTGCAAATGGAGAAACTATAAAATTCTCTAGAAATTTTCATAATATAAAAATAACTGTGCATGAATATGTATTCAATATTCAAATGCTTTACATTCTAATGGGTGGTGTTGATGTTGTATTAGGAGTCTAATTGTTACAATCTTTGGGGACAATAAATTTAATTTTCAAAAACTCTTCTTGAATTTTTTGGGGAAGGAAAGGAAATTGAATTAAGGGGTATCATAGGGAAATCATGGAATATAATCAAATCTAATCGAATGACAAAGAATTTGAAGAAATAACAATGGGGCATAATTTCACAATTATGCTCACTAGTGGTTCAAACATTGAAATCATCTATTTCTCCAGATCTCCAAAAAGTATCGGACAATAATTCCAAGGTATTTTATATTATCAAAGGTCTCCCACCTATTTGTGATTATGATCATGCTATTCAATTTATTATAGGAATTTTTCCTTCAAACATCAGGCCTTACATATATTCCAATGCCCAAAAGAGTGAAATTGAACGTGTTGGAAATATTGTCATTGATGGCAAAGGAGGCAGCGCTGAAGCAAAGGAGGCAACGCTGAAGAAGAGAGGCAGAGCGACAGGAGAAGCAGAGGCAGAGGCAGAAGCAGAGTCGTTATAAAATTCCAGGAATCGCACTCTCCAATCGGCATTATACATATAACTTATACAAACATTATTCCGGGAATCGCTTCACTCCAGCGGCAAAATATATAAACATATATATCAGTTATATGCAAGCGGAGCACATATAACATATACAAACATAATTCCGAGAATCGCCCAACCCGGAGGACAGATATATAATTCCGAGAATCATAACCCAAGCCGGGCGTTACGCATATAATGCAAAACCAAATTCCGGGAATCGCACACTCCAACCGGCGGTATAGAATTAACATAATACATAAACATTATTCCGGGAATCGCCTAACCCGCTGGCGGACACATATATATAATATCCATCACAATACATATAAATGTCACGCATTTCATATTCTGCAATGGTCCAAAGCATATATATTATGGAGCGCATAAAACAAAGTTTTATAAGGTTGGACCCCTCCCCAATAATATCGGAAATTGTGAAGAGTCCAAAGGTGGAAGCGCATTGCAATTATCGATTGGCAATTTCCGATTGAATCGAAATCGGAGCAATATTGGAGCTGCAATAGTTGAGTAATATCAATTCAATCGATTGGCGATTTCCGATTGAATCAAAATCGGAGCACATTGGAGCTGCAATAGTTGAGTGATATCAATTCAATCGATTGGCGATTTCCGATTGAATCGGAATCGGAGCAGGAGCGATCAATCGCAATCGGAGGAGAACCAATGCCTCGGAAAACATGTCAGGTGGGCCCGAAAGAGCATTTGTTAAGTATTATCAAGATTATTCATTGATTATAGTAGAAGCAGTAGTTGTTTGTTAAAACCTTATATAAGGATGTCGAGAGTTGATTTAAGTTGTATCAAAAGGCGCTGTTATATATATAAAGGGCGATTGTATTAAAATATGCCGCGTGGTCTGTAAACCCACGGGCCTCGGCTTAAGGTGGAGGGCGATTGGTAATATAAAACGAATGTTGTAACTGTATTGAAAAGTGCCGTGTGGTCTGTAGACCCATGGGCCTCAGCTTAAGGGGAGGGCGATTATTAATATACAACGACTGTAATATATGTTTGTTCCGCTTGCGGAGCTTCCACATCAACAAGACACTAATGACATAAAAGGGATTGGAGTTCCTCCAGATTACAGTCAGCAGATATAAAATCAAAATTACACGTATGCAGCAGTTACACCACAACAGAGGACAGAAGAGAAAACAAAACCGAAAGGAGATAAAACACAGTCACAGAAAAGACAAAGACAGCCAAAGAAAAGACAAATGCGTACCAATTCAAAAGACTAAATGAGTTGAGCTGGAATTGACATTGTAATCCGAATGTAAATGGTTTAATTGTTTTTATTGTTTGTGATGCATTGGCAAGTCTCCGAGAGAAAACAAACTCCCACTATAATGTACAAATTGACACCTACAGTTATAATTTCTGAGTAAGCTGATAAAAGGAGTGAGAAGGCAGAAGGCAAAGAGACATGACTTTCCATTTCGAATTCCAAGCAGAATACAGACAGTCATGTGAGGAAATCTATAAATAATATCATCTTGATATACAGAGTGAGTTTTTTTTTGGAGAGCAAGGGAGAGAGCATATATAGAGAGAATGCAGAATATAGAAGGTAGAGAAGATTAAGAGAAGCTACAGAACAGAGCTGATATCTGAAGAAAATCAGCAAACTTTCAGTTTGATAAATTGAGGAAGTTGGAGATTCCCTATCAAGTTGCAGCTTGATAGTCGTCAGTTGTAGCTGACTGAGGTTGGGCCTCCCGTAGGTTGGTGCTCGCAGAACCGAAGGAGTTATGCTTCCTTGCAGGTTGTAGCTTGCAGAAATGAGGTAGTAGCCTCGTGTAGGTTGGAACCTATGGAAAATCAATGGTGAGAGGGAGTTGGAGCTTGCCTTTGCATCACGACAATAATAAGATGTGGTTTTCTCCCCTATGGGTTTCCACTTATATCTATTGTCTATGTGCCATGATATTTATGTATTGATCTGATATGTATCATTTGCTTAATACCGCTGTTTCACCAAGTCTACTGCTCTATTAAACTAATACTTTCAGATTACATTCTAAGATTACTCTCACATCAAATAGAGTTTGAAATGAAGGTGTAAATAGGTTTATTGAAAAGTTTAAAAGATCAGGAACGTATTAAACTGATTCACCCCCCCCCCTCTTAGTTTAATTAGAGATTCAACAATTGGTATCAGAGCAGGTTCCTTTGTACAAGTCTAACAACTGAAAGGAGATCCTAGGTTCCCAAGATGGCTAGTAAAGAAGGATGCTCAACCAATAAAGCCCCTTTCTTCACTGGTGAAAATTATGCTTTCTGGAAAATCAAAATGAAGACATACATAATGTCACTAGGAGTAGAAGTCTGGGCTGTTGTGCAATTAGGATATGCCCCGAAGTCAACTGATACAGAGAAAGAAGCTAAAGAAAGCTTTGTAGCTAATGCAAAAGCCATGAATGCCATCCTGAATGGATTATGTGAAGAAGAGTTTATTAAAGTAATGCACAAAGACACTGCCAAGAAAATATGGGATACTCTTGAAGACATACATGAGGGAGACCAGAAAGTAAAAGCTGCCAAACTTCAAGTATATAGAGCCCAGTTTGAAAACTTAAAAATGAATGATGATGAAGATGTTGGCAGCTTCTTCTTAAAAGTTGCAGAAATTGTTAACAATACGAAAGCTCTTGGAGAAACCATACCAGAAAGTATAGTTGTGCAAAAGATTCTAAGATCACTCCCATCGAGATTTAATCCCAAGGTATCTGCAATAGAAGAGACAGCGGTTTGGGAGACTTTGACCATGAACCAGCTACTTGGAAATCTAACAGCCTATGAAATGAGGCTCCCACAGAAGAAACCAAGTTCGAGGGAAGTAGCCTTTAAAACAGAAAAGAAGAAAGAAGAAGAGGAAGAAATATGCTCTTGCTCAGATGAAGAAGAAGCAAAATTTGTCAAGAAACTGGATAGAGGCTCAGGTAGATACAAATGTAAAATTCCCTTCAAATGCTTTAACTGTGGAAGAGTTGGACATTATGCTGCTAAATGTCCTCACAAGAAAGTAAGAAATCAAGCTCAAGAATCAGAGAAAGACACATCAAAGAATTGGCAGAAAGGAAAGAAATTCAGTAGAAAATCCTTCTATGCACAGCAAGACAGCAGTGCATCTGAAGACTCAGATGAACCCTCAGGAGAAGAGGGAACCTCTGAATTTCTACTAATGGCCATAGAAGATCCTGAAGGACTCTTGCTAGAAGAAGAAGAAGAAGGGGAAGTCGATCTTGAGGGGGAGCTAAGAAGTGCTCTGGAGGAGATTGAGAGACTCAAACTAAAATGCAGAAAACAAAAAGATATTCTCCTCAAATGTGTTAAAGAAGAAAAAAATTCAGAAGTCCTCATGCTGCTGAAGGTAAGGCTTGAAGAAGCCAAGAAGATAGAAGATATGTTACTTCAGCAAATTAAAGATAAATCTCGAGAACAAGAGAAGCTGGAAGAAGAAATTCTATGTATGAGAAAGAAATTAGAAAAGGCTCAACAGAAAGTTTCTATATACCCTTCTCAAACAACAAGCTCTATTAAGTTGAATGAAATTTTGGTTGCTCAAAGATCCCCTATGATAAAGACTGGAATAGGCTACGAAGGAGAATCAAGTAAAGGAAAAGAAAATGTTGACAGAGAGATTACTTTTGTAAAAGCAAAGAAGGATGAGGAAGTAGCTCAAATAATTCCTACAAAAGAAGATATCTGCAATAAGAGAGACAGAGAGGAGAAGAAACCTCTAGTAACAAAGAATATAATGAATACTAAGATGGCAGAAAAAGAATCATATGCCCCTAAGTATATCAAATTTGGAAGTCATCAGAGGAAATTCTTCCCTCCTATGAAGAATGCCACCTGCTATGTCTGCCACAAGCCAGGACACATTGTTGCATATTGTTATGCAAGGAAGAGTAATTCAGACCTGCAAAAGATGCAAACAGTGAAGAGGCTATCTCAAACAAACAAATGGAGAAAACAACCTTACATCGGGTATGCAAATAATTTCTATGGTTATTGTTTTTATTGTAAGGAATTTGGCCATAAAATTATTGAATGTAGAAAGTATAGACAAAGACTGATGTTCAATACCTCAAGGAGGTTGATGAGTCAAAGAAATTTTGTTCATGCTCACAATTCTGCAAAAACTATAATCAAATGTTCAAAAGGGGGCCTCCAGTGGATAAAGAAGGTGAATAACTGTGACCTGGCTCTAACTGCTCAAGATCTGAAAAGCCAGTGGTACTTGGATAGTGGCTGCTCCAAACACATGACTGGAGACAGAAGCAAGTTTATAACTCTTGATGAAAAGAAATCTGGCAATGTTATTTTTGGTAATGATAAATCAGGAAAGATCAAGGGAAAAGGCTCAGTCAGCATAGACAATGGCAGAGGAAAAGCCCAAGAGGTACTATTTGTGGATGGACTGAAAGCAAATTTACTGAGTGTCAGTTAGATGTGTGACAAAGGCTGTGAAGTTCTTTTTAGAGCACAAGATTGTGTAGTCAGGTCAAGCACAACAGGAAAGACTCTGCTCAAAGGTGTTCGAACAGAGAACAATGTATACATAGTGAAAGAGGAAGATGAAGCTTGCCATCTTAGCAAACTTGAGGAGTCATGGTTGTGGCATAGGAGATTGGGACATCTCAGCTTTGACCATATCATCAAATTGAGCAAGAAGAAAGCTGTCAAAGACATGCCAGAAATAAAAAGGCCTTCAAGTACTATATGCAAATCTTGTCAATTGGGGAAAGAGACTCGCAAATCCTTTAAATCTAAAGAGGATTTGTCAACAAGAAGACCACTCCAGCTTGTGCACATGGACCTGTGTGGACCTGCTAGAACTAGAACACCAAGTGGAGAATCCTATTTCATGCTGATAATAGATGACTTCTCCAGAATGACATGGGTTTCCTTTCTCAAAAATAAATTAGAAGCATTGGAAAAATTTAAGATATTCAGAGCATTAGCAGAAAATCAAACTGGATGCAAGCTGAAATGTATCAAATCAGACAGAGGAGGAGAATTCACAGATTATGACTTTGCAGACCTATGTAATGAACATGGAATAAAGCAACAATTTACTATTGCAGGGACACCTCAGCAGAATGGAGTAGCAGAGAGACAAAACAGGTCTCTACAACAAATAGCCAGAGCTATGATGCAAGAGAATAACATTGCTCAAACCTTCTTGGCAGAAGCAGTACACACAGTAGTACATATCCTTAATAAAGCTCACTTAAGGCCAAGCAGTGAAAAAACTCCATATGAACTATGGCATGGGAAGGCAGCTTCAATAAAAAATTTCAGAGTCTTTGGTAGCAAGTGTTACATAAAGAATAATGATGAAAACCTTGGGAAATTTGATGCAAGAGCAGATGAAGGGATTTTTCTAGGATATGCTTCCAAAAGCAAAGGGTACAGGTGCTACAACAAGATCCTTCGGAAGATAGTTGAAAGTATTGATGTGAGATTTGATGAAGAACTTCCAAACAATACAAGAAATACAGACTGCTGCAGTCCATCAGACAACCATGAAGAGGAAGACAAGGATGATGATGAAACAAGCAAGACAACAGATAATGCAGAGCCGAGCTCGAAAACCCCCTCAAGATACACTCAGAAGAATCATCCTGAAGATCAGATCATAGGAGACAAGAAAGCAGGAGTCCAGACAAGAAGGCAGCTAACAGAACAAACAGAAGAAGTATACATAGCCATGTTATCACAAATAGAGCCAAAGAAATTTGAAGAAGCCGGCAAGGACAAGTATTGGGTAAAAGCAATGAATGAATAATTGGACCAAATTGAGAAGAACAATACCTGGGAACTAGTTCCTAGACCTATTGAGAAAAATATCATTGGTTCAAAATGGGTATTCAAAAACAAAATGAATGAGCAAGGACAAGTAATCAGGAATAAAGCAAGGCTGGTCTGCAAATGATACTCACAAATAGAAGGACTTGATTATGATGAAACATTTTCCCCTGTAGCTAGAATGGAAGCTATCAGAATGTTCCTGGCATTTGCATGCTATCAAGACTTCAAGGTATATCAAATGGATGTAAAGTTTGCTTTTCTTAATGGAGATCTAGAAGAAGAAGTGTATATGGAACACCCAGAAGGCTTCTCATTGACAGACAAAGAAGACTATGTGTGCAGACTGAAGAAGGCCCTATATGGACTGAAACAGGCTCCTCATGCTTGGTACTCAAGACTGGACAAATATTTGCAAAAACAGGGTTTTAAGAGAGGTGGAGTAGACATCAATCTATACATAAAAGCGCATGAAAATGAACTCCTAATTGTTGTTGTATATGTTGATGACATTATGTTTGGAAGCAACAAAGATGAACTAGCAAAAGGATTTGCTGATGAGATGAAAACAGAGTTTGAAATGTCTATGATTGGAGAACTCAGTTTCTACTTGGGACTGCAAATTCAGCAAAAGAACACAGGCACATTCATTTCTCAAGAAAAATACTTAAAAGAAATGTTGAAAAAATTCAAAATGGAGGACTGCAAACCAATGACAACCCCCATGATCACGGGATGCAAGCTGTGTGCTGATGATAGGTCTGCAGATGTAGATCAAAAAATCTACAGATCCATGATAGGAAGCCTGCTGTACTTGACAGCTTCAAGACCAGACATCATGCTAGCAGTAGGACTAGTGGCAAGATATCAAGCAACACCTAAACAAAACCATCTTCTGGCAGTAAAAAGAATACTCAGATATCTACAAGGAACTGCACAATATGGGCTTTGGTATCCTAAAGGCAAAAGATTCACCTTGACAGCATACACAGATGCAGATTGGGCCAGCTGTGTGGATGATAGGAAGAGTACAAGTGGAGGTGCATTCTATCTAGGAGAAAGTCTGGTGGGATGGCTAAGCAAGAAACAAACATCCATCTCTCTGTCTACAGCTGAAGCAAAATATATAGCAGTAGCAGCATGTTGCACACAAGTCATGTGGATGAAGCAGACACTTCAAGACATGAAGGTAAGCATTAATGAACCTATCTCAATCAAATGTGATAATACAAGTGCTATAAGTATATCTAAAAATCCTGTGCTTCATTCAAAAACTAAACATATACCAATCAAGTATCATTTTCTTCGAGAACAAGTGGCTCAGAAGATAGTTAAACTGGACTATGTATCAACGAAAGAACAGATAGCAGATATATTTACCAAACCACTTGCCAGAGAACCATTCGAATACTTGAGAGACAAACTAGGGGTAGTATCTGTAGATACTATTCTCTATTATGAAGAGAAAGTACAGTCTCAGGGGGAGAACAAAACGAAGATATCATTCCAGGGGGAGAACAGCCAGCAAGATAAGCATAAAACAAGTCCACAGGATCAGCATTATCAATATTATCAGCATTCAGAAGCAACAAGAACCTTTCAATCATAAAATGCATCATCTCTGTCTGCAATCTAGCACATATTACAGGCACTACAAATGAAACACAACATAGTCCAATTTCGGCAGAAGAGGACCTAAACGTAACTCAGAGAAAGGAAATACAACGACAGAACCCATACGGAGGGATGAGGAGTCATCCTTTGCCATTGATGTCAAAGGGGGAGGAAGAAAAAATAGCAAACAGGAAGAGCAAGCAACAAGAGAAAGAGAAAGCAAACAAAGAAAGTGGATTTCCATCAATGCCAAAGGGGGAGACTGTTGGAAATATTGTCATTGATGGAAAAGGAGGTAGCGCTGAAACAAAGAGGCAGCAAAGAAGCAAATGAAGGCAGAGGAAACGAATATAATAGAGGCAGAACCGTTATCTCAGCAATAGAGGCAGAGGCAGAGCGACAGGAGCAGCAGAGGCAGAGGCAGAAGCAGAGCCGTTATAAAATTCCAGGAATCGCACTCTCCAACCGACATTATACATATAACTTATACAAACATTATTCCGGGAATCGCTTCACTCCAGCGGCAAAATATATAAACATATATATCAGTTATATGCAAGCGGAGCACATATAACATATACAAACATAATTCCGAGAATCGCCCAACCCGGAGGACAGATATATAATTCCGAGAATCGCCCAACCCGGAGGACAGATATATAATTCCGAGAATCATACCCCAAGCCGGGCGTTACGCATATAATGCAAAACCAAATTCCGGGAATCGCACACTCCAACCGGCGGTATAGAATTAACATAATTCATAAACATTATTCCGGGAATCCCCTAACCCGCTGGCGGACACATATATATATATAATATCCATCACAATACATATAAATGTCACGCATTTCATATTCTGCAATGGTCCAAAGCATATATATTATGGAGCGCATAAAACAAAGTTTTATAAGGTGGGACCCCTCCCCAATCGGATCGGAAATTGTGAAGAGTCCAAAGGTGGAAGCGCATTGCAATTATCGATTGGCGATTTCCGATTGAATCGAAATCGGAGCACATTGGAGCTGCAATAGTTGAGTGATATCAATTCAATCGATTGGCGATTTCCGATTGAATCGAAATCGAAGCACATTGGAGCTGCAATAGTTGAGTGATAACAATTCAATCGATTGGCGATTTCCGATTGAATCGGAATCGGAGCAGGAGCGATCAATCGCAATCGGAGGAGAGTCAGTGCATCGGAAAGCGTGACAAGGTGGGCCCGAAAGAGCATTTGTTAAGTATTATCAAGATTATTCATTGATTATAGTAGAAGCAGCAGTTGTTCGTTAAAACCTTATATAAGGATGTCGAGAGTTGATTTAAGTTGTATCAAAGGTCATATATATAAAGCGATTGTTAAAATGGCACGCAGTGGTGCGTCTTCCCACGAGCTGGAAAAACTACGGTGGAAGAGGTGTGACCGTATGAAAACAGTATTGCGGCTGACATTGAAAAGTGCGCGTGGTGCGCGGGCCACGGGCCCTCGACGCAAGGAGAAATTAGTAATATACAACGGCCCTTAAACATATGTTCGTTCCGCTTAACGAGCTTCCACATCAGCAAGACATAATGGCATAAAAGGATTTAAGTTCCTCCGGAATTACAGTCGGCGGTCTTAGCTGGATACACGTGTACGACGGTTACACACAACGGACAGAAAGAAGCAAACAAAGCGACAGGAGATAAAACACGATCACGGAGAAAAAAGTGACTGACCAAAGAAAGACAAGTGCGTACCAAATTCAAAAGACTAAATGAGTTAATTTCAGAATTGACATTGTAATCTAATACAAAGTAGTTTAATTGTTTTTATTGTTTGTGATGCATTTGCAAGTCTCCGAGAGAAAACAAACTCCCACTGTAATGTTAAAATTGACACCTACAGTTATAATTTCTGAGTAAGCTGATAAAAGGAGTAAGAAGGCAGAAGGCAAAGAGACATGACTTTCCATTTCGAATTCCAAGCATAATACAAACAGTCATGTGAGGAAATATATAAATAATATCATCTTGATATACAGAGAGAGTTTTTTTTATGAAGAGAGAGTAAATCGAGAGAAGGCAGAATATAGAAGCGAGAAGATTAAGAAGCTACGAACGGTGATATACGAAGAAAGTATTCAAACATTCGGTTTATAAATTGAGGAAGTTGAAACTTCCTATCAGGGAGATGCTTGGTAAATGGGTTAACCAGCTCAACGAGGTTGGAGCCTCACCTTGGACATGGTCTTTCTTGAGAAGCGAAGAGTTAATTGTGCTTCCTTAAAGTTAGCTTGCGAATTGAGAGTGAAACCTCTTGTGAGTTGGTGTGGAAAAAAAAATAGTGGTGAGAGGGAGTTGAAGCTTGCCTTTGCATCACAACAATAATAAGATGTGGTTTTCTCCCTTTATGGGTTTCCACTTATATCTGGTGTCTCTGTGCATGATATTTATGTATTGATCTGATATGTATCATTTGCTTAATACCTGCTGCTCTCAAATTAAGTCTACTGCTCTATTAAACTAATACTTTCAGATTACATTCTAAGATTACTCTCACATCAAATAGAGTTTGAAATGAAGGTGTAAATAAGTTTATTGAAAAGTTTAAAAGATCAGGAACGTATTAAACTCATTCACCCCCCCCCTCTCAGTTTAATTAGAGATTCAACAGAACGTATCGTTGGAGAAACACTAGAGGGCAGTATAATTCAACCTAGTCAAAGTTATTTCTCTGATATAGTAGTATTGGTCCACATGAAGGATGGATCATGGCGTATGTGTTTATATTATAAGGAGATCAACAAGCTCACTATTAAATATAAATTTCCCATTCATGTCATTGATGAATTTTTGGATGAATTCATGATGAATTACATGGAACAATTTACTTCACAAAGCTTGATCTTCATTCGGATATCGTCAAATTAGAATGAAGACTTAAGACATTTAAAAAAAAAATTATAACTCATGAAAGTCATTATGAATTTTTGGTCATGCGTTTTGGCCTTAATAATGCACCTTCCACATTTCAAGGTTTTATTAATTTCATTTTCAAACCCTTCCTTAATTTTTTGCTAGTATTTTATGATGATATAATAATATACAATAAGTCTTGGAAGGATCATTTTCAACATGTTTACAGGTTTCTCTAACTATTGGAGGATAAAAAATTATATGCAAAAACCTTCGAATGTTTCTTTTGAGTACATGAGGAGGAATATTTGGGTCATATTATATCTCATGAGGGTGTGAAGGTATACTCTCAAAAAATTAAATCCATTAAGAAATACAAAATCCCCACAGTCCTAAAGCATCTTCGGGGATTTCTCGAGTTGACATGGTATTATCCAAAGTTTGTTAAGAATTATGGGATAATAGAAACACCTTTAACAACATTACTGAAGAAATATGCATTTTATTGGACTCCAAAACAAAATAAGGAATTTTAACATTTTAAAGAGGAAATGTGCCCAACACCAGTCTTAGATACACTATACTTCACAAAAATCTTAATTATGGAATGTGATGCCTCAGGAAATGGAATTGGTGTTGTTTTAATGCAATAAGGAAGACCCATTACCTTTTAAAGTTTTCCAATCAAGGAAAATTATTTACAAAAACCTATTTATGAGAAGGATATTTTGGCAATACTACATGCACTAAAACAATGGTGACCTTACCTAATGGGAATACACTTCATGGTAAAAAAAAAAGTCATGATAGTCTTAAATACATTTCGGAACAACGATAATCTTTAAAAGAGCAAAAAAAATGGGTGACAAAGATGTTGGATTATGACATTGAAATAATCTACAAAAAAGGGAAGAAAAATATTTTTGTAGATGTAGTCTCAAGAAAGAATGAGGATGTGGAAGCATTACTTTGTTCCATTTCTATTATTCAACCTGATTGGATAAATGAAGCAAGGGATGAATAAAAGAATGAAAAAAGGTGTGGACAATGACTCAAAAATTAAAAAAAATCCTAATACATTTGATACATTTATCTGGAAAAACGATTCATTATGGTACAAATATCGCTTATATCTCTATAAGAATTCCCAACTCGAATAAAACATTCTTTTGGAATTACACACCTCCCCCTTAGGAGGGCACGCAATATTTTTAAAAAATTACCACAGGGTCAAGAAAGGATTTTTTGGGGATGGCCTTAAATGTAATATTCAAAAGTTTGTGGCAGAATGTTTGTTTTTCTAACAAAATAAAGTTGAGACAATTAAGATCTTTGGTTTGTTACAAACTTTAGCCATTCCAAGTCTATGCTAGCAAGAGGTCTCAATGGATTTCATCACAGGTTTACCTAAGCCTAAAGGGAAGACTTCCATCATGGTGGTAGTTCGTATACATACCAAGTATGCACACTTTTGTACATTATCTCATCCTTTTAAATCCAATACAGTTTCTACTTCATATATGGAAACAATTCAAAAGTTACATGGAAACCAGAAGATTATTGTAAGTGATACATATGCCATTTTCACTAGAAATTTTTCGACAAAATTATTTTATTTTCTTGGTACTTAGTTAGCTCATAGATCATCTTATCATCCTAAATCTGATGGGAAAACTAAGATAATGAAAAAATGCTTGGCAGGGTATCTTTGTTTATTTGTATCTGATAAACAAACATAATGGGTCAAGTGGTTACCTCTAGCTGAATGGTGGTATAACACTTCCTTCCATGCTGCATAAAAAATGACCCATTTATGGAAATTTATCGATATCATTCACTGTCCATCATATCATATTTAAGAGAAAATTATAAGGTTCAAGAAATGGAAGATCACATCGAGCATAAACAACAAGTTCTCGAACTTGTAAAGGATAACCTCACTCTGGTACATAATCAAATGAAACAACATGAAGATCAACATTGCAATAAAATAATTTTTGATGTGGGTTCCTGGGTATTTTTAAGGATACAACCATACAAACAAATATTCGTCAAGAAAGATAAGAAGGATAATAAATTATCAACCAAGTATTATGGTCCTTACAAAGTGTTGCAAAAGATTAGTACTATGGTATACAAATTGGAGTTTTCGGCATCTTCCCAAGTGCACCTAGTTTTCCATGTTTCATGATTAAATAAGGTTCTTGATGACAAGCTCCCAATTCAAAAAATATTGCTATAACTTGATGAAGGAGGAAAAGTAATATTATAGCCTGAATTAGTCATGGAAACAAGAACCCGACAACTATGTAACTAATCAATTTTAGAGTATCTCATTAAAAAAAAATAAACAATGTGCATATTCTAGGTAAATTTACAGTTCAATGATCCAATATAAATCAAATATCACAAAAATTTGCAAGAATTTTAACATAGTTAAAGTTCGAGCAACTTTCTCATATCAGATGAATATAATAGTTGGATGAACAATTTAAATGGAACACGCTATTACAACCCGCGTGAAGTTCAAAAAAGGTCATTGGCCTGTCACACAAATTAGGGGAATTTTTAGGTCTAATACGGGCATCCTAAGGAAATTATAAAATAACAGTGGAAATAATAAAATAAGGTTTTATTACATCACCAAATTTTAGAGGGAAAAAATAAAAAAACTATTTTTTCAACTTGTATTTTCAACTTATTTCCTTAGGGGTTTACTCAAATTTTGAGTGGGAACACTATTTGGATGCATAATTTGATTCCTCATCCAAATAGTACCCATGTTGCATAATTTCGATGGACCTTGTTACACTAAAAATGAGAAATACATGAAAAACGTGATTGCAATAATGATTTTTCACGTATTTCTCATTTTTCGTGTAGCATGGTCCATCGAAAGTATGCAACATAGGTACTCCTTGGATGAGAGTTAATTTTTACATCCATTGAATAATCCTACTTGAAATTTGAGTAAAAACTTAAGGAGATAAGTTGAAAATACAAGTTAAAAAAGTAGTTTTATTATTTTATTATTTTTAAATATTTTTACCTTTTAACCCCAAAAAAGGTAAATCATCCCCCATGGTTGACATCATCATATTGAATCCTATTGGTCCTTATAAATTTTATTTTGGTTGTACATTTTTCTTGGGTGGCCCATTTTAGACCTTAAAAGTTCTCTAATGAATCACACCTAGCAGTTATTGGTTAGATGATATGGAAATGACATGTCCCCCTACATAATCATCCATGAAAAGGAAACAAACATAATTTAGTGTAGTTTGGTTGTTCATATGACGTAGTGTTAGGAGGATGATGTAGCATCTCCAAGGACTACCAAATGGTAGGTACAATTGGTAGTTTTGGTTATTTTTGTCGCTCAAATGGTCAAAAATGGATGAAACGTGGCACCTCTCACTCGATGCCACATAGTATGATGATCTCATATTGACATCATCATGCAGAAGACGACAAACCCCTAAGGAAAACATGAAATAACATGGTAATATTGCAAAAGAAAAGGGATTGAGCCATAATCTCAATAAGGTCACATCATTTTGGTTATATCGTCAGCATCATTGAAGCGCTAATATGGGTGACATTGTATTTTGAATGAAGGTTAAGTCAGAGCATTGACCCACCTTGAGGTCAACCCTCGAGCCTCAGGCCCATGTTAACACATATATAAACCTAAATTGTGACTCTCATCAAGAGCACATTTGATTAATGATATCTCTATTCTCTAGCCTCAGGTCAAGCTCTATAGTGATGGTAGATTTAGTCTCTTATGTGATTACTAGTGGATGGTTTGAGCCTTCAGACGTTTTGTTTTCACATGCATATATATAGTGTTCGGTGAAATCTCCTATGAGATATGAACAAATGATACCCATTATGCTTTTTGGACCTAAAAATTGAATATGTATATGTTTTTCTCCCACAGACTATGTTTCAATGATCAGGTTAATGTTTTGTATTGTATGGTTTGCTTAGTGTAGGTCACGGGTTCGAGTTTGATCAAACTTGGTCAATTTTTTTTTTTTATATGGGTTTATTGGCACTCGTGATTCAACCATTTTGTTGAACAGTTAGACATATTTTAGATCCCATAAATTGATATTTTGTATAATGCACCTTGATTGTGCCATTCTATAGAATATTTTATAAATTTCCATATGGGTTTTGGAGGTTTATTGGTTCCTTTTAAATCCAAATTGGGTTATAGAAAAATCATGATGATAGGGGTTTAGTTGTGAACAATTATGAAGGCATGAAAAGCCCCGATGATGTATTTTCATGTTCATATTAATCAGTGTTATGTGTTTTGAGGGCTTATGAACAAGTTCTAGTTAGTATTGTGTATATGGAAACAACAATTTCCAATAATTATTTTATGTGAAAAATTGGATAAATAGGTGGTAATAGTGTATGGATAGGATATGATGGGTTGATGAAAAAATTATGAAAATAAAAACATGATTGGTTTTGAAGACTTATATTGAAGAGTAGGTGGATCTAGTTTGAAATATTATGAATAGTGGTTCACAAGAAGTTGAAGAATGAGGTGGGTGCCTCCACTAAGGTTGATGCCTCAATTATGTTGAATCCTACAACAAGTTAAAGCTTGCTTATCTCTAAGGTTGGTTCCTCAATCAATTTGTAGTCTATTGCAAGTGGTTGGTTGCACATTTTATAGGTTGGTACCTCAATTAGGTTGTAACCTATCACAAGTATTTACTTGAATATCTTGGGGGTGGCTGCCTCCCGCAAGTTGGTGCTTTTAAATCTATGTAATGAATTAAATAAGAAGAAAAAAATTTGGTTTTATCCCTTATGGGTTTCCACATAAATTCTTTTCTCCTCTTGCGATGATGTGATGATGGATTTATAATGCATGGTTTTTTTTATTTTTATGATATTAATTTTTTTCATACATTTTTCATGATTAATTATTAATGAAAAGTGTTAAAATTACAAATTTATTGTTACATTGATTCACCCTCCCCTCTTGGTTCGATTTTTGGTCCATAAAGTGGATTTAGAGGAGGTGTCTTTAGGAACTATTAAATAATAGAACATCCATTTTAGGAAAAATGTCCATGAATAGAATAGAAGGAAAGCCTCCTTTGTTTGATGGATCCAACTACACTTTTTGGAAGTTAAGAATGGATACCTGTCTCTTTTATTTGGGAGCTTATGTTTGGGAAATTGTGGAAATCGATTATTAAGTTCTAGATAGTCCTCCTAAAAATAAATAGAGTAAGGTTCTCTATACATATAATTCAGTAGCCCAACATGCCGTTTTAAGTGGTTTTTGAAATTATGAACTGTCAAAGTAATGCAGTGTAAGTGAGCTTGTGATGTATGGAACAAGCTTAAACATTATTATGAAGGGGAAAAGAAGGTGAGTATGGAAGACGATGAGGATATTACTTCATATTTTCTTCAAGTATACAATATTTTTAACTCTATTGCAGGTCTCAGTGAATAAATCAAGGATGGTGTTGTTTTTCGAAATATATTGGTATAATTTCCATCAATATTCAATCCCAAAGTATCATACCTTGACTATTTTACAGATGTAGATAAAATTTCCATGATGTACTTCATCGAAATATCTAAACATATGAGCTAATGATAAATGTCGAAAAATCATGAATCAAGGGAACAACAATTTAAATAGAAAATTCCAATTCTGATGAAGAAGAAGCCAAGTTTTTCATAAATCTTAAAAGAAGAATACATAATTTAAAAGGTAAGCTTCCTTTCAAGTGTTTTGAATGTGTAAAAATAGGGGATTATGATTCTAAATGTCCTATATGAAAAAATTATTGATAGTGATGACAAACCAAGATTAAATTCTAAGCATAAAAAGAAGAAGCAAGCTAACGAGAAGAAGAAATTCCTCTCAAAAGAAGAAAGTGACTACAAAAGTGATGAAAGTGCGAATGATGACGAAAGAGGTGAAATATTCTTTTTAATTGAAGCAAAAGAACCCGAAGAAAAAATAGAATATGAAGGAGAACTTAGAAGTGCATTAAAGGAAATAAAAATCGTTAGAAAGAGGGAAGTTCAACTAATGTTATAACTCTAGGAAATCAACCTAAACGAATAGACCATTCTTGCTCTCAAATTTGAACTAGAAGAAGCTAAAAGTATGAAGGATTTTTTTTTTAAGAACAACTAAATGAAAAGGAACAAGTTTGTGAAAGGTTAGAAGAGGAAGTTATTATTTTTAAAGAAGCATTGGAGCATCTCCAAAAAAATTAAATTTTCACAAAGGGTATGAATCTCTAGATCTCATTCTCAGCATTCAAAGGTCTCCTCTGATGAAAAAAAAATATTGGTTATCAAGAAAGTTGTGAGATATCCAATAATAAATCTCTTCCAAGAAAATAAAATGATGATCATCCTAAGAAGAGCGATCAAACATTTATCGCACCCAACAACAACTCATTTGACTATCCTAATCAAGTGATGAATCATTCCAAGAATGTTTATTTCAACATTTCTAATGATTCTCAAAATGGTGCTAGCCGTTAGTAGGGTATACTTAATTCACAAAAGGAATGGAACCATAATGAAATAATGGAACAACACAGGACTAAATTTTTTAGAAAATGATCCACAAATGGAAATGAAGAAAGAATTAGAAATCTAAAAATGAATGTGTCTCTTCCAAGGAATAAATTCAAAAGATCAATATCTCCCTCCATACATCAAAACAAAATTTTTGGTTATTCGTTTTCATGCACAAAATTTGGCCACAAAGCACAAGATTGTAGAACATAAAATGGAATCAAGTATAGAGGGTATGATCAAATACCCATGCCTAGATATATGGATCAAATTAGATATTGATTATTTTTGTCAATGTTGAAGCTAAATGTTGTATGTTAAATATGTCGCAGTGAAGGGCATGCAACACGTAATTTTAGACTCCACTTGAGATGACACAAGATTGAGGGACTCCCTATTAATCCCATAATAAACACTATGAGATGGAGAATGAAAATGGAAGAATTAAGGTTATATTTGGCCCCTCATATATAATCCCTCAGTGAATCTTTTTTCAAGATTATAGCTATTTGATTTGGAACTTGGAAAGGAAAGATCACGAAGGCATAATTTTCACTTGCAGGAAGAAGTTATTGTTATGAGGCAAAAAACATGCTAATAGGAATTAATGATAGGGGATATTCACAACAAGATTCTATTTGTAGAGCATTGATATACTTTTAGTATATTTTTAAGAATCAAGTGTATGCAAAATGGAAGCCCGAGTTTTCTGCAAAAGGTTATGTAGTCTTTTGAATGTGGTATCATAGTTGTAGAAGAAGTAATAGGTTGATGAATATAGTAAAATAATATTTAGAGAACATTGATATGAAGCATGGTTTTTTGGGGAGACTCCATCAGAGCCATATATTCACAAGAATGAGACTCCATCATGTCTACAAGTCCACGAGAAATTTTAGTTGAAAAGCATTTATAGGAAGCAAGGTTTCAGGGGTAGACTCTATCAAATCCACGAGAATGTTCAGATATAGTTGGAGAGTATTGATAGGAACTGACATATAAAGAATGAGATTATGATCTCAGGGGGTGACTCCATTTATAATATGATTAGGTACACATATTTTTAGGTCCCTATATTACTAGTATAGTCCTTTATTGTTGTTAGTGTAACCCCCTTATTGTGATTTTTGTACCCCTATAACCCCATTATTCTTATTATTGTGCCCTTACATTATTATTGTTAGGTCATCTAGGATTATATTGTGATCCCATGGAATCTTATATATAGAAGGAGGTTTTGTCATTTGTATTATCCAATAATTTTTCATTTATGAAATGTATTGGAGGTTTCCCCCTCGAAGTGGCTGATTTATAAGCCATTGATCTCTCTTTTCTTCTTTTTGGAGCTGGTTTCATAACATTCAGTATCAGATATTTGGATTCTAGGGTTTCGCTGCTCCAAACAGGTCATCATGGAATTTTCGCTATAACATTTTTTCTACGAAGGTTCAAAAGTTGAAATTTTTAAAGAGTGAGGCCAAAATCCTGAGGAACCATCACGGAAATTTTGAGGTTTAAAATGGGCCTCCTAAGAAGAATGTACAACTAAAATATACTTTTTAAAAACCAATAGGATTCAAGATGAGGATTTCAACCATGGGGGATGATTCACCATTTTTGGAGTAAAAAAGTAAAAATAATTAAAAATAATAAAATAATAAAACTATTTTTTCAACTCATATTTTAAACTTATCTCCCTAAGTTTTTACTCAAATTTCGTGTGGGAGTACTCGTTGAATGTAAAATTTAATTCCTCATATAAGGAGTACCCATATTGCACACTTTCGATGGACCCTGCTCCACGAAAAATTAGAAATACATGAAAAAACGTGATTGCAATCATGTTTTTCATGTATTTCTCATTTTTCTTGTAACAGGGTACATCAAAATCATTAAAAATAGACACTCATTGGATGAGGAATGAAATTGTGCATCCAACGAGTGTTTCTACTCGAAATTTGAGCAAACCCATAGGGAGATAAGTTGAAAATACGAGTTGAAAAAACATTTTTTCCTTTTTTCCCTCTAAAATTTGATGTTGTAATATAATATTATTTTATTATTTCCACTATTATTTTATAATTTCCTTAGGAGGCCCATTTTAGACCTCAAAATTACCCTAATGGTCATGTAAAAATTTCATATCTTGGTTCACAATATTTTCGGAGATATGATCTGTGGAAGTTAGGGTTTTGTTAGGCTCCTGAATTTCACCTAAAATAGGTCATCGTGAAAGACACGCCATAAAAAAATTTCTACTAGGGCTCAGAAGCTGAAATTTTTATAGAGAAAAGCCGCAATTCTGAGGAACATCATGGAAAAATTTCAGGTCCTAGTTCGTAACATTTTCAGAGATATGATCTATGGAAGTTAGGGTTTTTTCACGCTCCCGAATTTCATCTCAAAGATGTGACCATGGGAAAATCATCATAACTCTCTCTCTGAGCATCAGATTGGAATTCTATAAAAGGTGTCTACAAGTACACGGAATGTAGTTTCCTTTATATTAATTTAAGAGCCGAAGGAGGAAATAGTGACACGTGGCATGAGATACAAATTCACTCTATTGAATCAATCGATAATTAGGTCATTATGGGAGATTGGCCATAAATTTGTCTAGAAGAATCCAAATCAGGTCAGACCCATGAAATTTGAAAGAAGATTTATAGGGCTACAATAAGGACGAATTTCACATATTCAAGATTCACAATTATAGAGATAAAATTATTTTCATGTGTTATTTTGTTTTTTCGAATCGCATAAGTCTCGTGTGAAAAATCAGTATGAATTGATTCCAAGGGAATATTGTAGAATAGATATCAGTATTGGGTTCTAAAATACCCCCTAAAAATATTTCAGAACCCATTAAGCCTTTATAAGGCTCTACTATGACTCATGA
Source organism: Pinus albicaulis (assembly GCA_034641835.2). NCBI lineage: Eukaryota > Viridiplantae > Streptophyta > Pinopsida > Pinales > Pinaceae > Pinus > Pinus albicaulis. Next base: position 1,330,713,024 of record CM076575.1, on the reverse strand, counting down.
ATATGAAGAACTGCAACATGACATGTCAAAATTACAAGAGCAAGTGCACCAAATTTCGCTCTCACAAAGAGCAACAAAAAAATAGATGGAAGTTTTGAATAAAGGCATGGAAGCTAAGATGCTAATGTTTTACAATGGTTACAATCTTTGGGGACGATAGATTTTAATGTTCAAGAATTTTTCTTGAATTTTTTTTCGGAAGGAAAGGAAGTCAAATTACGAGGTATTCTAGGGAAGCCAACAAAGATAATAAGCTCTAGTTTCATGACAAAGCTTCTAATGAAATAAAAATGAGGCATAATTGCACAATTATGCTCACTAGAAGTTCCAACATAAAAATAATCTATTTCTCCAGAACTCCAAAAAGTCTTAGACAATCATTCCAAGGTGTTTAAAACTCCCAAAGGACTCCCACCTATGCATGATCATGATCATGCTACTCATTTGATTCCAGGAAGTGTTCCTCCAAACATCAGGCCTTACATATATCCTTATGTCCAAAAGAGAGAAATTGAACGTATGATTGCAGAAATGTTAGAGGCTGTTATAATTCAACCTAGTCAAAGTTCTTTCTCTGCTCCAGTATTATTGGTGCACAAGAAGGATGGATCATGGCACATGTGTCTGGATTATAGGGAGCTCAATGAGCTCACTATTAAAGATAAATTTCCCATTCCTTTGATTGATGAATTATTGGATGAATTACATGGAGAAATTTATTTTACCAAGTTGGATCTTCGTTCAGGATATCATCAAATTAGAATGAACATGGAAGATATTTCGAAAATAGAATTTCGAACTCATGAGGGTCATTATGAATTTTTGGTCATGCCTTTTGGCCTTACCAATGCACCTTCTAAATTTCAAGGGTTAATGAATTCTATTTTCAAACCTTTCCTTAGAAATTCTTTTCTAGTATTTTTTGATGATATACTAATCTACAGCAAGTCTTTGAAGGACCATGTTCAACATGTTGACATGGTGCTCAAACTATTGGAGGAGAAACAATTATATGCAAAAGCATACAAATGTTTCTTTGGAGTACAAGAGGTGGAATATATGGGTAAGATTTTATCTCACGAGGGTGTTAAGGTAGACCCTAACAAAATTAAATCCATTAAGGAATGGAAAGTCCCATGACCATAAATAAGTTGTGAGGATTTCTCGAGTAAACAGGGAATTATCACAAGTTTTTTAAGAGTTATGGGAGAATAGCAACACCTCTAACAACATATTGAAGAAAGATGCATTTTCATGGACCCCTGAAGCAACTAAGGCCTTTGAACATCTTAAAGAGGAAATGTGCCTAGCATCGGTCTTAGCTACACCAGACTTCACAAAAAGCTTTATTGTGGAATGTGATGCATCAAGGAAAGGAATTGGTGTTGTTTTAATGCAAGAAGGAAGACCCATTTATTTCGAAATTCGTCCAATCAAAGGAATTTATTTACATAAATCTATTTATGAGAAGGAAATGTTGGAAATACTACATGCACTAAAGAAATGGTGACCTTACCTAATGGGAAGACACTTCAAGGTAAAAACTGATCATGATAGTCTTAAACACTTTTTGGAACAAAGATTATCTTCAAAAGAGCAGTAATATTGGGTCACAAAGATGTTGGGTTATGAATTTGAAATCATCTACAGAAAAGGGAAGCTAAATATTGTCCAAAATGCACTCTCAAGAAAGGATGAAGAGGTGGAATCATTGATTTGTGCCATCTATATTATCTAACCCGATTGGATAACCGAAGCAAGGGATGAATGTAAGAAGGATGAAGAAGTGTGGACGCTCATTCAAAAGTTGCAGCAAGATCCTAGTACATCTGATACATTTAGTTGGAAAAATGATTCCTTATGGTAAAAATATTGCTTATATCTTTGTAATATTTCCAAACTAAAACAAAAGATTCTTTTGGTATTTCACACTTCTCCTTTAGGAGGACACTCAGGATTTTTAAAAACTTACCACAGGGTGAAGAAACAATTTTTTTGGGATGGTATTAAATCTGATATTCAAAATTTTGTGGCAGAATGTTTGGTTTCCTAGCAAAATAAAGTTGACACTATTGACCCTTGGTCTTCTATAACCTTTATCCATTCCAAGTCAACGTTGGGAAAATATTTCAATGGATTTTATCATAGGTTTACCTAAGTGCGAAGGAAAAAGTGTCATCATGGTGGTAGTTGATAGACTTACCAAGTATGAACACTTTTGTGCATTATCTGATCCATTTAAAGCAAGTACAATTGCTACTACATTTATGGAAACAATTAAAAAGCTACATGGAAACCCAAAGATTATTTTAAGTGACAGAGATCCCATTTTTACTGGAAATTTTTGGACGAAATTATTTTCTTGTTTTGGTACTCAACTAGCTCATAGCTCATCTTATCATCCTCAATCTAATGGTCAAACTGAGATAGTGAATAAATGTTTGGGAGGAATCTTCGTTGTTTTGTATCTGATAAGAAAAAACAATGGGTCATGTGGTTACCTCTTGATGAATGGTGGTATAACACTTTCTTCCATACTGTAGCAAAAATGACCCTATTTATGGCACTTTATGGATATCATCCACTGTCCATCACATCATCTTTAAGAGAAAATTCTAAGGTTCAAGAAGTGGAAGATCACATTGAGAATCAACAAGAAGTTCTCCAACTCTTAAAGGATAACCTAAATTTTGCACAAAATCAAATGAAACAACAAGAATATCAACATCGCAGCGAGAGATGTTTTAATGTAGGAGATTAGGTATTTTTACGGCTAAAACCATACAAAAAAATGTCCCTCAAGAAAGCTAAGAAGGATAATAAATTATCGAAAAAGTACTATGGTCCTTACAAGGTGTTGCTAAAGATTGGTACTATGGCATATAAATTGGAGCTTCCTGCTTCTCCACGAGTGCATCCAGTTTTCCATGGTTCATGCTTAAAGAAGATTATAGGTGACAAACTTCCAGTTCAAACAATATTGCCTGAACTTGATGAGGAAGGAAAAATAATATTGAAACTTGAAGCAGTCACAGAAAGAAGAACTTGACAGTTATGAAATCGATCAATTTAAAAGTATCTCATCAAATGGAAGAACTTACTCACTAAAGATTATACATGGGAGGATGAGAATTTTATATGGAAGCATTCAAAGCTACTCAAGTGTTGAAGACAACAATTTTTTGAAGGAGAGGGGCATGTTAGGTCCCTATATTACTAGTATAGCCCCTTATTGTTGTTAATGTAACCCCCTTATTGTTATTGTTGTACCCCTATAACCCCAATATTGTTATTATTGCGCCCTTACATTATTATTGCTAGGTTGGCTAGGATTACATTGTGATCCCATGGAATCCTATATATAGAAGGAGGTTTTGTCATTTGTATCATCCAAGAATTGTTCATTTATGTAATGTATTGAAGGTTTCCCCCTCAAAGTGGCTTATTTATAAGGCGTTTATCTCTCTTTTATTCTATTTTTGGAGCTGGTTTCATAACATATATATTCATGGAAGCATTGATAAACAACCATGTCCCTTTTCCATTGATGTTAAAGGGGGAGAGAATGCAGACATTGATGCAAATATTGATATAGACTGACATATATTGAGCATGAAGATTGGAGGAGAGAATGTGGACATGAATGAAAACATTAACATACATTAACAAGAAAGACATTGAATAATAAATAAATATAAATATTCATAGTTAGACACGAGGAGTCCTCCGCATTATGTTAGGGGGATTTTGTTGCATGTAAAAGAAATTTTGGTTTGATACATGTAAAAGGGAGCTTGGCCTATTGCCATGTCTACTGCTGTTTTCATCAATGAAAAAGGGGGATATTATTGAAAAAAATATTTGCATTGACGAAAACAAGTTTTATTGGTGTCAAAGGGGATGTCCAAGGCCGTAGCAGTGTTATTCATGAATCAAAGAAATAAATATAATAGTTGGATCTCTTGCATGCCACATCAAGAGTTGTCGACGAGGTATGAATTTTCTTGAATTTTTTAAAAATTATGATGTATTAATGACTCTATGGATGATATGTTTGGATGCTACTCTATGATATCTTTCCCGCATTATATTACACTCTTAAAAACTCCTCCCGAATGAGAATTTATGGCAATTTTAAGATTAAAACTAGTAAAATACCTAAACTATGGGGCCAAAACCCACAATCACCAAATTTGTTAAAAAATGTGAATCTTTTGGGTTGATCTATGGTTCACTTATTCAATTTATAGTGGATATCACATGAAAGTACATGAATTTTAATGTAGTTAAAGGTCAAACATCTTTCTCAAATCGAACATATATGGTACTTAGATGAAGAATTTAAAAGGAAGATGTTATTACAACCTACAATATGTTTAACCAAGATCACTGGCCTATCCCGCAGTGACATGTGGATACTATCAGTTAGATGACATAGTAATGATGTGTCCCCTTGCAAAATCAACTATGACATTGCAACAAATATGATGTGGCACATATTTGTTGGTTAGTTGAGGTGATGTCGAAAGGATTACATGTAATCTCTAGGGACTATCTCCTGGTAGGTACATATAGTAGTTTTTGGCTAGTGAAACAATGAAAATGGGTTACATGTTTCACCCCTCATTACTCACCATTTGGCATGATGGCATCATCTTGAAAATGACTGTGGACCCCTAGTGACATGAGCACATGGCATGAAAATATTGAAAAAGAGGGGGTTTATTGTTAATCTCAATAGATTCACATGGTTAAGGTCACACTGTTGACATCATGGAAGGGATAAGAACCATATTATACAAGCGACATTTTATTTGGAACGAAGGTTACTTTAGAGAATTGGTCGTCCCTAGAACCCCATGTACATGTTAATGCATATATATACTTATGTCGTGACTCCAATGAGGAGCACATTCGATCAATGATATCTATGTGTCCTAGCCTGAGGTCGAGTTTTATAGTGGTAGCATGTTTGATCTATTATGTGATGACTAGTGCATGGTTCGAGCCTTCAGAAGTTTGCTTTGTCACGTATGTATATAATGTGTTCTCTAAAATCTCCTATGAGATATGAAGGGTTGATACCCATTATGGTTTCAGGCTCTACGAATTTGAATATGTATATGTGTTTCTTCAATATGCTATGGCTTAGGGATCTAGTTTGTTGGCTATATGGTATGGGTTTCTCTGTGAATGTCGTGATTTCGAGTTTAGCCAATTTTTTATTTTATTTTATTTTATTTATTTTTATATGGGGTTATTACTGTTCCTGATTTGACCATTATTTCGAATAGTTAGACATTCTTTAGGGCCTATAAATTTCTATTTTGTGTAATGTGCCTGTATTGTGCCATTTTATTGAATGGTTAATTTTTGTATAGTTGCTATATGGATTTATATGGTTTTTGCAAGTTTATGGGCTCATTATAAATCAAAATTGGATTTTGGATGAAGCATGATGGTTAGAGCTCAATTTTGAATAGTTATGAAGGCAAAAAAATCCTTGGTGATGTATTTTTTATGTTCAGAATTAGTGATATGTGTTTTGGGGGATTATGTGTAGGTTGCAGTGAGTATTGTGTATATGGAAAGAATAGGTTTTCGAGAAGTATGTTATGAAACTATATTGATGAACATGTGGTAAAAGGGTATGGACAAGATATGACAAGTTGATGACAACATTATGAAAGAAACAACATAATTAGTTTTGAAGACCTATATTGAAGAGTAGGTTGATCCAATTTGAAATATTATGAAAAGTGGTTGAAAAGAAGTTGAAGAAGGAGGTAAGTACATCCAATTAGTTTGGTACCTCAATCAGGTTGAAGCATGTAGCAAGTTAAAGATTAATCATCTCTAAAGTTGGTGCCTCTATCAGGTTGTAGCCTATTGCAAGTGGTTTCTTGCAATTTTTTGAGGTAGGTGCCTCAATCAGGTTGTATCATATTGCAAGAATTTTCTATCATATCATGAGGGTGGGTGCCTCCATTATGTCGGTGTTGGAAAATTTATGTAATGAATTGAAGAAGAAGACAATGTAGAACTTCTCGTTTTCTCTTGTATTGGTTTCCAAGTAAAATCTTGTGTCCTCTTGTGTTGATGTGATTATGGCTTCTTGATGCATGGTTTCTTTTATTGTTATGATGCTAAATCTTATGATACATTATGCACAATTAATTATTGATGAAAAGTGATAAAATTTCAAGTTTGTTGCTACACTGATTCAACCCCTGCCCTCTTTCTGTGATATTTGGTCCAACACTAATTATATTATTTCAAGTATTTGTAATAATTATGAAAAAATTTCATACACTCTTATTTGTAGAAGGGATCCTTGGAATGCATGATATATGAGTGGGTGCACACTAATCATTTTATCTCATGGAAAATTAATGAAAATGAAAATATAGAAAAACAACAGTGTGATAGTTTGGGGGGAGAATTAGAGGTACTCACACAATGAATTTGAATATGGCGTAAAATGATGAAAAGTAGGAAAATAAGCTAGGTTTCTAATTATGTAATTTCTATTTAGAAATTCTCTCTAACTATGTGAATTTTGAGATTTCCTAAAAATGGTATGCTATTTTTGACGCAAAATATAATCCATATGTTTTTTCTAGTGCAAACTTTTAGTACCTTAAAGATGGAATCTTGCTGCAAATATTAGTATATTTGTAGAAAACTTAATTTTTCCTCTGCACAACTATTTTTCTAGAAATATATTATTAATTTTATATATTTTTGTAGATTATGAAATGTATTATATCCTTGGAATTACACACAGTGACTTCACTCAATTAACCTCTAACCTATCGCGTGCGTTCGTGGCATATTAAACAATACCTTTAATTTGACTACATATTGGAAAATACCCCTAAAAACCACATTATTTAACTCCCTACCAATACGAACCCAATACACCTTCCTAATTCAAAAAACCCCTACTTCCACTAAATGTTGTAGGTATCCACTTTTTCCTTAACATTTTTTATACCCCTTTATATATTTTCATTAACTTTGAGATCCATTTTGTTTACTTGCTAATATAAAAACCCTTTACCCCCTATATATCCCCCAATATATTATGTCATTTTTTCCTCAATATATATCCCCCAATATGAACCCACGTGGTATGGTATTGCTCCGCCAGTGAAGCCCCTGTGGAATTACAAGGTCTTTCTTTAATGCAACCTAAAAGGGTCTCAACATTATCAAAGAGTCCTTCCATTTTTAATTGTACGTCTTAATTTCCTCTAGTGAACCATATAATATTTTTCCAAATTATTAAGACCCTAAAATGTTATAGTGGAAGTAGATGATGGGTGTGTTTTAAGATATTAATACATGTCCACGGAAAATTATATTACAAATAGTAAAGACTATAAAAAATTCTTACAAAATTGAAAGTAAGTATATATATTTTGATGCTCTCATGTATTTGTAGCACAAACTACCACTACCAGCCTGGTGATCTTGAAACTATATAAGAAAAGACGAAATTATCATGCATGTAAGATTAACCCCAAGAAAATTTTAAATTTTAAATATTTGATGCACATTCATTTTAAATATTTGATGCACATTCGTAGTAATATAAATGTTTGCATACTTATATCACTAAAATGTGTGCACATTCCTAGCACCAAAGATGTGTGCACATTTCTAGCACTAAAAACGCACGTGTTCTCATAACTAGTGATTTTAAGACATGGGAAGTGGTTGTAGTGGAGTTTGTTGGCATTATGGCTATATATTGTTCGTGATGGCAACCAAGCTGATTTAACAAAAAATTCCACAACGTTCAGAGAAACACTATAGGTTTCACAAGAACAATATAGGCGTTGATCTTCATGGTATTATTTATTTTGGTTTATGTTAGTTGGTTAATACAAATTGGGCCATGTGAATTGGTAAATTGGTTTGATATTCTAATTTGGTTATTACGATCGTGGAGGTGGAGGTTATAGCTACTACTATTGGACCAATTTTTAGAAGCCATAACGGACTCTTGAAATCAAATTTAAATTTGGTGAAAATAAATATTTATATTGGATTTGGTATTAGTCGGGTGGGCATTCGACGATTGAGGGCATGTTAATAAAAAACAAAAATAATTTTTTGAAGTCGGCCTTGAGTAAATCATATAGCAAATAGATATATAAATTGGATATGGTCAAATACCGTAGACCCTTCAACCGTGCAATCCCATGACTTTGTCGTTTCTTCCAATCTATAAATTTCGACTTCGAAGAGGCGGTTGGTGTGATTGATTTGAGATCGATTTCCCTTATTTTGTGAAGGGTGCGCACTTCTTAGATCAATTCAACTCGTGGTTAGCTTCATAAAGTTTTCAAGGGTCATTGATATGAGGCTCCATGGGTAATATTGTTCTTTGCATTAAAAAACTGAAGGTCATCATGGTTGGATCTTCTTCTTGAGGCGCAGCATAAATATACAATTTTTTTGTTTTTGTTGATCGAATAAATTGGTGAATGTGTAAAGAAGAGTCTCATTGTCACTTATATACATTTGTCTATGTTATACGTTGAATTTTCCTTGGTGTTAATATTATTATCCGCATGCCTCTACATTAATATTTAATTAGCTTTACGTTGATATCTGTGTTAATCTATATATATTTTTGGTCCTGCGTTGATCTTTGCGTTGACCCTGCATTGATATATTTATGGATTGACGTATTTTGCCTCTACATCGTCTTTGTGATAATATATGTCTCTAGTTCAACGTCTAAGTTCGAGATGAAAGATACAATTTCAGTTCTTGGGATTAGAAGTGTGGCAAAAACTTGGTGAAATATTATTTGGTCAAGGGAAGTATAATATTACTAAGATCCATCAGTGATATGGGATGATGGAATCCATTTCCATGACCACTATCATGGTAACCCATTTAAATAAGCTCAGAGTATATGAATCGTATTTGAAAGATCACTCTATATGTCAAAAATTATCAGATATTTGATGTATCTCGTTAATACTAGATATTTTTTTTTGTAATGAACACTCTAAGCAAATTCATGATGGAACCTAGGCATGTATATTGGATTGTGAAAAAGGTTATGTTGAGATATTTGTGTGGTATAGCTAGTTATGGGTTGAGATATTTGTCAAATGGTGAAGTGTTGCGATAGGGATATTGTTTATGGTGTTGGAAATCAGTCGACCAAGGGGGTATCCCTGATGTGAAGTCCCAATTAGACATCACACCATTTGGAGTAGGAACCTCAAATGTAAATATGATTGGTTTCCACTGTCCTTCGACATTTACCTTGGATTCATTTATTGACATAAGAGGTTATACAAACATTCTTTTAAACAAGAAAGTAAGTTAACACTATGAGACATACAATTGGGATGTATATAAGGTACTCTCACTCAAGAGAAAGAGAGTGAGCCTCTATAACAAAAGTAATAGTACCATCCTAAAATATACACACAAGAGCACAAGAGGATCACAAGTTAGTTTGCAAAGTAGTTCACATGCCAACCATCATCATAAAACTAAATACATCACATGTTAAAAAAGATAAGTACCAAAGCCACTGAAATAGTTGAATTTCCTTAGTATATATGAATGAAATGGATATCACAAACATCTAAAGAATAGTCCTACGATATTCAGGATACATGAATGAATATTTGTTGGCTCATAGAGCTCCATATATTAGGTGGAAGTGCCAAGATATGAAAGTATAATGTTTCCACAATAGCATCAATAATGGAACATTAAGTCACCACTTGCTCCTCCAAAGAAATATCTTCTCTTCGATGACAAGATAGATAATCCAAGGTGAAAGTTCACAAGTCCCAAAAGTCTCCTTGCTTGAGTTATGAGGGTGTATTAATAACAAATGAAGTGATTTTCCACCTCCCGTGTGACTCTTGACCTCCCTCATGACTCTTGAGCTTCTACAATTACTTTTCAAATTCATTCATGACTTTTGAGCTTCTATAAGACCTAAGAAATCAATAGTGACTCTTCATATCCCATGTGGGGCCTTAGTATTCCACACATTCTAAATTTTCTCATTTTGGAGAATTACATTATTACATTCCACAAATGATGTGGCAAGACACTATGAAACATGTGACTCTTGATATGACTCTTGAAAATGATTGACATGGAACTTCATGATGATGTGGAATTTCTGAGCTTCTCCTTTTGCTTCTTTCTTTGCATCTTCATGATGGATATTTCATGTGATTTGTATTCATACTCTGAAGGGATGATTGATATGGAGTCTTCATGCTATGATGATATTTGATCTTATGTCAGAAGATCGTGTCTATTCATCTTCTGTTCAATGGTAATCTTGTCTTCTAACTCCAAAGGTGTCTTCTAGTAGGGTCTCCTTGTTATTTCCATTCACCATCATCTTGTCATGAAAAGATATAATACCGAAAATCATAAATTACTCAAGATAAGACGCCATCATTCTGGAAAAATCCTAATATAAAATACTTCATGAAATCACTAATTAAGGCTAGAACTAGATGTTGGAATGAGATGCAAGCTCAGGGAAAGGGTAGTGCATAGTTCCATAGGTAAGGAGTGAGGACTTAGGCTTGATATTTTGTAATGCGAAGCTTAGGGAGGCCTAGGAAAGATTACTACATAGTTGAGGAGCTCAATGAGGCATTCTTGAGGCTTGGAGGTTCCCACTACGAAGTTATGGAGAGAGAGAGGCCAAGGGATTTTATAGTTGTGTATTTCAAGGAGGTGGGATGGAAGCTTGAGGCTTGACACTGCACAGAGCATAGAAGAAGGATGAATAAGAGTTTTATATTCTAAGTTGTGGAGCGCAAGGGGCCTTGGTTGAGCACTGAGACTGCATAATCCAAAATTCTGGAGGGAAGGAACTGTGCATTGTGTAGTTCCAAGAAGCAAGGGCTAAGATTGAAGGTTGATATTGTGTGGTGCATAGTTCTAGAGGGCTGAGTGAAGTAATCATTAGGGGAATCTTGAGTTCTAAAATGGGACTCCTAAGAAAAATGTACAACAAAAATAAACTCTAAAAGAACTAATAGGATTCAAGATGATGATGTCAACCACGGGGGAAGATTCACCATTTTTGGAGTAAAAAAGTAAAAATAATAAAAAATAATAAAATAATAAAACTACTTTCTCAACTCGTATTTTCAACTTATCTACCTATGGTCTTACTCAAATTTTGAGAGGGAGTACTCATTGGATGCAAAATTTAATTCCTAATCCAAGGAGTACCCATGTTGCATACTTTTGATGGACCCTGCTACACGAAAAATGATAAATACATGAAAAGATGTGTTTGCAATCACATTTTTCATGTATTTCACATTTTTACTGTATCAAGGTCCATCGAATTTATGCGACATGGGTACTCCCTAGATAAGAAATAAAATTTTGCATCCAATGAGTGTTTCCTCTTGAAATTTGAGTAAACTCATAGGGAGATAGGTTGAAAATATGAGTTGAAAAAATAGTTTTTCCTTTTTTCCCTCTAGAATTTGATGATGTAATAAAAAATTATTTTATTATTTCCACTATTATTCTATAATTTCCTTAGGAGGCCCATTTTAGACCTCAAAATTCCCCTAATGGTTGCTCGAGTAAGAGATTTTGAGAATTTGACTAAGTGTGGAATCAATGATGTCAAGGTGAGGAAGGATAAAAATTGAACATGATCACATACTGATAATAATTGATGACAAAAAATTGATCACTTACAACACATATATAACAATATCCCATCAATGTGGTAATAATACAACAACTTCCTCCAAGTGTAACACTTACGATACACTTTGCGACGATAGTTACGACAATGCATGAAACTTTGGGAATGAGTTTAATACATGTATTTATGATAAATAAGACCCATTTGCACCCAAATTACCCCTTTAAATGAACCATAACAATGCTTATGTGATATGAAACACTTACTATGCCAAAAGATGACATTTGTCGCAGTGACAAAAAAGTGAAAACTCCACTTGCAAAATGTGAATGACATTGAAAGAAACATATTCCATAGTGAAGATAAAACAAAAATGACACTTATTATAGTGAAGGAAATCAAAAGTGTCAGTCGTAAACATGAAAGAAAAACTTGTGAAAGAAAAGGCGCACAAAATTGATAGTTGGAAAATATCACCAAAATAGAAGTACAATCACAACGAAAAGTGAAACACTGCCAATTGAAAGTGCACACTGACAGTTGACATAGGTTGAAAATTGCACCATCACTAACTTGATGGAATGTGTTATTCCTAATCAATCTTGCATAAAATAATGTGTTCATGAAATTATTATGGATTGAAAATGTGTGAGAAAGTGGCTTCAACACTTAGAAAGGGAGAAGAATACTTAAACACTTAGTGTAGCATTAATCGATCAAGAAGCAATTATGGGATGATTGATCGCTAAATCCTTAATAGGCTCCAAAATTCACATGTAGGAAAATGTTTAGTGGGTGTTGATGACAACATCAATACTTGACAATACATTGGTAGACTTCATCTTCTTTGTTCCAGTTTTATTATTAAGTGCATGGTATTATCCTTTCAGGAAGTATTAATTTTCCATATATATTATCCTGACTTTGCTCTTTTCTCGGTTAAGGGGATAGCATCCCCCATTCCTTTATCATCTTCAAAAACATCAACATAATACTACTCACACCTCAATTATTTTGATAGGGGAGAAGGATAATAATTATACAAATATTTTAAGCACATTCCATGGTGTTTCTCTGCTTCTAGTGAGCCTAAAGAGTACGTCGACTGAGTCACCTCAAGGAAAAAAAATGATTTCTTCACTACCAGTGAGCCTAAGGAATACCCCAAAGAATTTACTTGCTTCACATCTCTTGCATGAATAAATTATCTTATTCACCTTTTTATTCAATTACTAATAGTTTGTGCAAAGCTACATATTTATTTTGATGGTGGAAGAGGAATCCTGACTTATTGAGAGGAGAGGTTGGTTCCTTGTCTTAAGGGATATGAAAGATAAATAAAGTTTTATTCTCATTTTAATTTTTTCTCCTTTCCATTCCCTATTTGGTCGGGTTGACATGTCAAAACCCTATTCAATATAAGGCTGAGTGAGGAATGAATATCCTAATAAATATACAGGCTCATAGTTTGACCAAAGATTTTTCGTCTGGAACTAATCATATTTTTTGTTAAGAAATCATCAAATTTAAAGATATGTATAAACCCAAAATACATAATAGGATATAGATAATCCAATAATTTCTCTTCAACCCAACTACCCTTTTTAAGTTTTTCCACATTATCTTTCGAGCCAAGCGAGAATAGTTTTCATGAAAAATTTTATTAAATGAAAAATGAAAGAAAATTCATGACAAAACAAGATAAAAAGACAAAAAAATGAAGAATAGGATTAAAGGAAATATGCGAGACAAAATGAGAGGGAAAAATAGGTGCAAATATTAGTTGGAGAGCAAGTGCAGGGTGAGTTTGGAAGTGAAACTAACATGAAAATAGACCTACTCATAACCTAACTATCTATAAGGTGAGGGCTTAGTGTAATGGAATTTCCATTGTAGCCACCGTAACTACTCCCGAGCTAAAAACACAAAGATAAGAATGATCAAAAGAAGTATAAATAATTGTTAAAAATAAAATAAAACAACTTTACAAACCTGCACAATGAACCAAAGGTCTTTCTTATCAACAAAAATATGTTCCATACTAACTAGATTTAAACATTTTCGAGCTTTACATTGTTATTTGAAATGATGATCATAAAACCTACAAGGCTGCTCACAAAATTACATTCATTCAAGTTTTTAGATTATGCAAACATTAAGAAAGATTGAAACTTATAATTTGTGGTGGATTTTTCTAGGTATGGTTTATCTAAACATTAAACAATTGGATCATGATATTCAAAACAAATAATTTGAAAACCCTGAGACTCATGAGAAAATAAATTTTCAATTAATTCATTCAAATCACAAGGAGAATATTCTGAGGGGATTTTGAGATGATCTCATTTAGAAGTATTCTCAAGATGGCGAGGGCCTAACATAACCATAAACTCATGCTGAAGTGCCTAAACCATCTAAAAAGTGTCAAAATCATTAAATTATAAACTATTAATATCAGTGGATATAATCAATGTAAGAGAACTATAATCATAGATCCTAATAGAACAATGATTGATTGAGAGACAGATGTTAGAGCCAACATCATGATCATATTGGTGACTATACGATCCTTGATTCTCCATTGATTCCCTTTATATCTGATTGAACATCATGAAAACAATATGGAATCTTAATGTATTTAAAACAATCAGTGACATTATAAATTCATGAAACCAGTTAGAATACCAGGTTGGCGAAATATTGGAAGCAAGGGTGAAACAAAACAAATTATTCATATCAACACAATAATCTTCATTCTCTAATTTACTCAAGAATTTACCATCACTCAATAAGAAAAATTATGAAAACAAGATGATTAGATTCATGACATGCACGAAAATATAGGAAGGTGATAGGTATCATAACTGTTTGACAGGGGGGAATATTTCAACCAAATATGACCTTTGTGATGATAATCAGAATGAGAGGCTTTGAAATTGTTTGTATCCATAAAAGGCATGCCCCCTAGTTGTGAGTGTGATGCAAGGATTCACATGATGAAGAAGTAACTAAACAAGAATATTCAATTTGATCAAAGACCCGATCATGAGGGTTTATAGAATTCAATTTAAAATTATAAAATTCCATCAAGAATAAACTCACTTTCAGTGGATAAATGTTAAGGAAATAATTATGCGTGAAAATATGGATCCATGTTAGTTTGGAGATGTCAACGGGATTCGAAGAACCTAACATAACCATAAGCATGGGTTAGAGTGTCTCAACTTCCTGATAGGTCTCTGAAGTTTCTGTTGGTGGATCATCAAAATTTGGTGGCTTAAAAAAATCAATAGTTAGAAATGCACCACTATCATCATATATATCGATGACAATACTATTATTAACACCAGTTTGATCAAACTCAATATTAAACATATCAGATTCTTGATGGGTGGAAAATTGAGATGCATCAGTAAGAAAACTCACTTGATCATTTAGAATTGTAACATATTCCTCTTGTCATATGAAAAATTTAAAATTGAACAAATAATCAAGAATGGATTAAATATTTTCATCCTCTAATGGTCAATCACACCATCCTATACTTGATTGCAACCATGACCAACTGGATAAAAATATTCTCGTATAAAAACCTTATCGCACATATCTGGGTACAATGGGTAGTGTGTTATAGGTGAGGGATGATAAAAAGACTTAGGAGGAGAAACACCAGTTGTAACTAAATCATATTGAGTTGGTAAGAAAAGTGAATCAACATGGATGTTTTCTTCCATGAGATTATCTTCATCATCATCATGATCAAAGAGAGATATATCAATGTAAAACTCATATTGATCTTTCTTTTCTTCAACAAATAATATTGAATATTCAGAACCCAACAACTTACCTTTTAGGGTTTTTTATCTGAAGATGTGCGGATGAAAGAAAAACTAAAATAATTATGAAATGAAAGAGAATCCCATCACATAAATGTAGATTGAAAACTATGAGAAGCTTATTTTAAATTGATACCTTGCAAATTTCAGACTTCAAAAGAAGAAAATATATCATCCCTTGTACTTTGATATCCATCCCCACATGTGTTAATGGAAACAAGGATGTCATGGTGATGGTTTTCCAAATTCTCAACTTGAAATAAGGGCTTGAAATCATTTGAAATGTTATCAACATTTTTAGATCAATGACCAACCATAAATGCAATATTTCCATCATGGAAGAGGGAATAAATATGAAACATATCTTCACCGCTTTGCTTCTGTACTTATGAAATGAAACTACCTTGTATACGATCACTGCTTGAAACAAAAGGTTGAACATATTTCCTGATTGAATTAAATTTATCAAGTGTATCAGGAAATAATGAATCATGAGATATAGATGGTATAGGTTGAAAAGTATCCCTTTAGGAAATTATGTTATCAATTGGATCAGATTCAAGATTAGGATTATGTACATTAATGTGATCTTGATAAAATAAGGTATCAACTTTTACTTCAGGTTACATGTTATTTCTAAACCATTCCAAATTGTTGTCAATACGATTTGAATCATGGGAATTTGGTGGAGGTTGAATGGATGGATCAACAATTTGATTTTAATATTTCCCAAATTTAACATCATCACCAAGAAGAACTCAAATTGGTACTGGAAAAGGAGGAGGACAAGGAACAACTGGAATAGTGGATTTGTCTTCACAATTTTCAACTGTCTCATGATTAGCATGATTTGGGAGAGCTGCATCATCCAAGGGTTCAGATTCAAAATATTTTGAGACAAGAACTATGCTCTAAAAATTTTCACTGATAAAATATGAATCGACCACTCCCTCATGAAATTCATAGCAAAGGTGAAAAAAATGATTATGAAAATCCTCTCCAGATTCACCAAATTTCATTTTGAGTAGATCAATCATATTACATGGATATTGATAATCATACTTATCAAAGGCTTGATGCATCTCCTTGACAAATTGATTGAATGAATGAATGTAAATGGATGGCAAAGTCTAACACCACCTCTTAACTCGACATTCAAGAGTGAGCGTCAATAATATACAAAAAACACCTTCATCATAGATTTCATTAGATTAAAAAAAAAACAAGAAATTCAGATATATCTTTGGCTATGAATGTACCACCCTCACCATCAAACCTAAATTGAGACAAGTCATGAAATCATTCCTCAAAGATGAAAAGTTTACTATTGGATAGGTTAGAAATTTTTTTTGGGATTATGATTTGGGGAAGATTCATTTAATATTAGATATTTAAAAGAAACTCAATGGTAACAACTTGTCATCTAGCCCTCCTTGTATTGCCAAACTATTGATGGTGCTGAAAATTCACCAATTAAGGGGCTCTCCCCAATGTGATGTCCCAAATAGACCTCACACTGTTTGGAGTAGGAGCTCAAACCAGAAATATGACCAGTTTCCATTGTACTTAGGGATTTTACTTTGATTCCTTTATTAAAATAAGAGGTTATACACACATTGTTTGAAATAGGAAAGTAATTTAACACCATGAGGCACACAATTATGATTAAAAGAAGGTACATTCACACCAGGGATGAAGAGAGTCAAACTCTAGAAGAAAAGTAATAGTACCATCCTAAAAGAGACACACAAGAGCATAATATGCTGACAGGTTATTCTGAAAAGTATTTCACAAGCCAACCATGATCATAAAACCAAATACAACACACTTGCAATAAGATCAGTACCAAACCCACTGAAATTGTTCAATTTCCTTAGTACATGTGAATGAAACACATATCACAAACATCTAAATAATAGTCCTATGATATTCATGACACATGCATGAAGATGTGTTGGCTCATCGAGCTTCATATATTAAGTGGAAGTGCCAATACATATAAGTGTAACGTTGCCATGCTAGCCCCAATAGTGGAACATTAAATCACAACTTTCTCTCCAAAGAAATATCTTCTCTCCTATGTAAAGCTAGATAATCTAAGGTCAAAATTCAAGTCTCAAAAGTCCCCTTGCTTGTGTTATGAGGGTGTATTTATAACAAATGAGGTGTCTCTCAACCTCCTAAGTGACTCTTGACCTTCCTCATGACTCTTGAGCTTCTACAATTATTTTTAAAATTATTACATGACCTTTGAGCTTATTGACCTTAGAACTGAAGAGTGACTCTTCATATTCCATTTGGGACCCTTGGTCTTCCACACATTCTACATTTTATCATTTTTGATAATTACATAATTAAATTCCACAAATGATGTGCCAAGACACTATGACACATGCAACTCTTGAGATGACTCTTGATAGTGATGAAATGGAACTTCATGATGATGTGGCATTGCCAAGGTTATTATTTTGTTGCTTTCTTTACATATTCATGATGGATCTTACATGTTTTTTGTATTTATCCTCCAAAGGGATGATTGATATGGAGTCTTCATGAGGTCCTGATAGTTGATCTTCTGTCAGGCACCAATGTCTCTTCATATTCTCTTAATGATCAACTTGTCTTCAGCTATAAAGGTGTATTGTAGCAGGGTATCCTTCTTCTTCCCATTCACCAAAATCTAGTTATGACAAGATAAAATACCTAAAATTAGAACTCACTCATGAAAGGAAAACATAAGTCAGGAAAACTCATAATATAACATATTTCATGAAATCACTAATTGAGGTTGGAACTGGGTGCTATACTGAGATTCAAGCTCAGGGATTCCGGAGTGTGTATTTACAGAGTTTAGGAGGGAGGAATGAGGCTTGAGACTAAGTAGTGCGTAACTCAAGGTGGCTTCATGGGAAATATGACTGCACAACTAAGGAGCTCAAGGAGCTAGTCTTGAGTCTTGACGTTTACCACTGCTCAGTTGTGGTAGAGATAGGCCAAGGTATTCTGTAGCTAGAAATTTCAAGGAGGCAGAATGGAAGTTTGAGGCTTGAAATTGCACAATTCACATAAGAAGGTTGATTGGGAGGCTGATCTGTGCAGTTACAGAGCTAAAGGGGCCAAGGTTGAGTACTAAGACTGCACGATCCGTAGTTTTGGAGGGTAGGAACTACACATTTTATAGTTTCAAGAGGTAAAGGCTAATCTTGAGGGTTGAGACTACAGAGTCCACGAGTCTAGAGGGCTGAGTGAAGGACTACTTCTCGGGAAAGAACCTTTTACAATTTGACTAAGTGTGGGATCACTGAGGTGAAAGTGAGCAAGGATAAAACTTGAACATTATCACACACTCAGAAAAATCGACGACACAACAGTGATCATTCAGAACTCAAAAACAACAAGATCCCTTCAGTGTGTGATAATACAACAAATTCCTCCAAGTGTGACACTTAAGATACACTTGGCGATGATAGTGACAACTATTGTATGATAGTGCATGAAGATTTGGGAG
Source organism: Pinus albicaulis (assembly GCA_034641835.2). NCBI lineage: Eukaryota > Viridiplantae > Streptophyta > Pinopsida > Pinales > Pinaceae > Pinus > Pinus albicaulis. Next base: position 1,330,694,000 of record CM076575.1, on the reverse strand, counting down.
GGAGTGGAATAGATATATGATAAATAAGACTCATTGGCGCCAAATTCACCCCTTGAAATGAAGCATAAGGCTATTCTTATGTGATATGTGACACTTCCCATTCCAAAAGACTACATTTGCAATTGTAAGAGAAAAGTGCAAATGAAAATTGTAAAATTCAAATGACATTGAAAGTGAGACATGAAAGAGTGAAGATAACATGAAAAAGAAATTATTAAAGTAAAGGAAATCAAAATTGATATTTGTTAACATGGAGGCGACACTTGTGAAAGAAAAGGTGCATAAAAGAAACAGTTAGAAAAACTCAATGAAATAGAAGTAGAATCACAACTAAACATGAGAGATTGCCAATCGAAATTGCGCACTAGCGGTCGACATAGGTTGAAAAAAGCATTGGAACTATCTTGATGGACTATGTTATGTATGTTCAAGCTTACATAAAATAATGTGCTCGTGAGCTTATTATGGACTGAACATACGTGAGAAAGTGGATTTGACACTTAGAAATTGAGAATAAGACGTAAATACTCATCGTAATATTAATCAATTATAAAGAAAATATGGGATGATAGATCATTAGATCCTTAGTGGGCTCCAATATTCACATGTAGAAAAATGATTGGAGGGTTTTTATCGTAGTTTCAACACACACACACACACACACACACACACACACACACACACACACACACACACACACACACACACATATATATATATATTAGGTAGGAAGTTCCAAAGATTGGAAGAGAACATCAAGACGTTGCTTTAGTTTGGTTTCCCCTATGATATCATTAATGAGAAGGAAGAACACATTTTTCGTACTCAACACTATAGAGGCTAAGAATATTAGAGCTAGTTTTCCCAGTTTTTAAGAAGTGTGGCTTCAGAAGCTGCTCACAGGATTTTTTGATCAAGTGCTGGAGATGAATGTGATACATTGTGATAACCAAATTTGTGTGAATCTTTCAAAATATCCATTTTTCCATGAAAAGTCAAAGGACATTAAGATAAAGTACCACTATATTCGAGACATGGTATATAGGGGAGAAATGAGGCTCTGATACATTTATATGGATGAGTAGTTTATAACAAACTCATAAATCCTTAGTCTTGAATGAATTTTCTATACTTCAGGTACAAGCTTGGAGTGGTTGAGAATGTCTCCCTCACTACGAGGGAGTGTTGATTTTGTAGCATATGGGTATACATTCTTCCTTCGTTAAGGGTATTATTTAAGTTCTGTGTAATGTAGCTAGGGAGAATGGCCCGGGTAGCATAAGGAGCATTAGTGCTCCCCTATTTAGAAGGAGTCTTACCATATTACCAAGGGTTAGTTGGCTAGTGGGTAGAGTGAGTTCCTCAAAACATTGAGAAAGTATTTTTACCTTTCAAGTGTTATGTCACGACATGGGGGAATGGAAAATGGGCCTACGATTTCACCATTGGTTAGGGAAAATTTACTTAGTTTGAAGTGATGAATTTTCTAGTTAGTGATCTAGGACTAGTTGTTTTTTTACCCCCATTAGGGGGTACCCAATCATATCGCCATAGGGTATTTATCTAGTGGGTGATTATATCCTTTTCATAATGCTAATGTATGATTATTTCTTTGAGGATATAGAATGGAACATGAAGTGGATGGATACATTAACATAAAAATATCATGCAATATTTTTTTTGGATAGAGATTTTTTTTATCTAAGTGGACATCTTGAGGAATTCAAGGTGAATACCTCCCTAGATAAGAGGTAGTGTTGATTTTTTGGTTATATGCAGGAGGTATTCCCCAACTAAACAAGTTAAAAGAAAGAAAAACTAATTTTTAAATAAAAAGAAAGAAAATTTAATTTAATTTGCAAAGAGACATGCATCTTGGGCACCCTAAAATCATTACAGAAGGAGAGTCAATGTTTGGCCAATTGAATTTTCTGAGTGTGTTAAAGTAATATAATATATCGTTGGAATTAATTTTTAGTTGTAGAAAATAGTGTTTGTCTAATTAGCACAAGAAAATAAATAGTAGAGACCAAGTGGGACCCAAAAAGGAATTATTTTGGTAGCTCGATAGTTTGAGAGTTCATATTTTTAGTGGTTTGTCGGAGCCTAGCAACCAATATGGCCCAAACCCAAATAGGAGAATAAGAACATTTTTGGAAAAGGAAGTGGTCACGGTCATAGTCTTGTGGAAGAAGGAGCTAAAACTATCAGGAGATTGTATTGTTAAAAATTTGGCGTTGAGATTAATTACAAGATAAAAAAGTTCATTATATAGTTAGACAATTAAGAAAGGCACAAATGGGGATATATTATTTTCTCATGCGAAGTGATGGATAACGTTTAGGAGAAATAATAACATAATATTGATTTTTATAGATGGTGAAATCACAACTTAATATTGATAAGATTTAAATGAAAAGTGTGGTTGGTGTTTTAAATATAGATCTACCTGAAATTTTAATGTGAAGGAATAGAGTGTCAGAGGAGATCTACAACAAATTGCGGTTGGAATGAAATAAAAAACTCCTCGAGCTTAAGATGAATTAATTGGAGTACATGTTATCAAGTGGTGTGCAATTGTAGTGAAAAGGAAGAGAAACAAATAAGTGAAGTGAGTTTGATAAGAATTATTTCACATAGTAGAGCAAAAGAAAATTGAGAGTAGGAGAAACTTATAGTGTGTGAGTACTAGAATAATAATGTTGTAGATTGAATTTTTGTGGGTGTGATTCAGAAGAGTGAGGAGCCTGATAAGGCATGTGTGAGCTACATAAGTTGAAGTGACTGTGTGCGAGCAATGACAAAAAATTTGTAAATTAAATCAAAGAGCACCATAGGAGGTATCAGTTTCAAAATCCCATGAAATAGTAGATAGAACTTGTAGAAATAGGTTTGTGCCTGTGCAGATCTAGGGTTGGTGCCTTTAATAAATTTGGTGGTTGTTTATATGATGGGGTTGGTGCCTTCTGAGAGTGGTTTATCACAAAATAATTGATGTAAATAAAGTAGGTGCTTTGAATTTACATCATAACAAAAACAAGATTTGGTGGTTTTTCTTGAGGAAGTGTTTGCATATTAAAATCACTATGTACGATTCTCAATGCAATTTATTGTGTGACTATGTCATTCTTTTTTTTAAATAAATACAAATTTATAAATACCGATTCACCCGCTTCTTATTAATTCTTCATTTCCAACAATTGGTATCAAAGATGGTTCCTTCGGGAACAATTTAATCATGGGAAGGTAGATCCATAGGGAATCATTGAAAATTAGGATATATACATTAGAAAATTACTATATTTTTATGGAGTCAATTATGTATTCTCAAGAGTCAGAATGGAATCTTACATCATGTGTCTTAGAGTGGATATATGTTGTACAACAGAATCTAGAAACATAGTTCCAACAACTCCACCTATAGATCCTAATGAAAAGAGATCATGCAACAATAATGCAAAGGCCAAGAACACAATTGTAGTTTCTCTTAACCAATATAAGTTGATAAAGGTGATCCACTACAAATCAACCAAGGAAGCCTAGGAGAAGCTCAAGAAAAGCTATGAAGGAGATGTAAAGGTAAAGTAAACTAAACTCCAAACATTTAGAATGAAATATGAAAGTCATATGATGAATGAAGAAGAAAGAATTGTTTAATATTTGCTTATTGATTAAGTATCCAATATGATTAAAGGACTTGCTAAAGACATTAAATAAGGGTCATTTGTCCAAAAGGTTTGGAGATCACCCTCAATGAGATTTAATTCCAAGATCTAAGCCATAAAGGAGATGAAAAAATCAGAGACTCTAACTATGGAGCAGCTACATGGAAGTCTCACTTCCTATGAGATGAGAATTAGATTAGATATTTTAGAGATTAAGGAAGAAACATTAAAATCCTCAAAAAAATTCAATGAAAACAAAATAAACCAAGGTTTTTCGACTTGTGACTCAATGAGAAGATGGCTCAAACTATAAGAGAAATAGAAAAGGGTTTGGGGAAATACAAAGGTAAACTATCATTTAGATCTCTTGGGTGTTGTAGAGTAGGAAATTTTTCTTCTAAATGTCAATATAAATAGAGAAGAAAAAGAAGGAGAAAGAAAATAAGAGTCAAGAAAAAGCTGATAAATATCAAAGGAAGAAGACTAAAATTGAAACGAGTTATTAATCTAAGCAAGACATTGAGTCATCCAAGCAAATCAATGAAGAATCCTCTGAGGGAGAACAAGAGGAATTCATGATCATGAAACTATTGAATTAGAGACTAAGTTTGAAGGAAAATCATATTTTGAATAGGGAGTGGTGGATCTCAAAGTAGAACTATCTAGTGGACTAAAGGAGTTGAACAAGACCAAGAAGAAGAAAAAGGTGTTGAAAGAGAAAATTATGAGAGTTGAAGAAGTTATCTATAATTCCAACAATGAATATTATAACCTTCAAAAGTTAAATCTAGAAGAAACCCTCAAGGTTAAGGAAATTGTATCTCAATAATTAAAGGACAAACAAAAAAGTCATGATAGAGTAAAGGATGAAAATGAAGTCTTAATGCTAGAATTTCCAACAAGGCAAGGAAAGGCTACTTTGAATGCATATGATGGAGATACCATTTCTATTAAAACTCATCTTGAATAATTGAGTAGAAAATATAATATTCTTATGATCTAGGTATCTAAATGGGAAAATAACTACAAAGAGTTGGAGGAAAAAGTTGCATCTTTGAGAACATATCTCGTGAAGATCAATTCTAAGATGGATTTACACCTTATATTTACTAAAGTTTCAAAATAGTTGGATGATACCCTTAATGCACAAATACCGTAAGCAATAAAATCTGGTCTAGGATATAAAGAGTCTCAACAAGCTTTGAAAGGAGAATCAAATTCCAGGCCCATAGGAAACAAGGAGCCCTAGATCTATGCAGATGAACTTAAAGGAAGAGATGGTATGGATGAAAGGGTGACAAAGATTAAGGAAAATATCAGAGGTAACAATTCTTCCAATAAAAAATTACCTCAGTGTATATGTGTTCACCAGCAAGCTAGCGAGTTAAATCTTAATAGATCTACTTGAAATCAACAGGTGCACTACCTAAGGCACACAAAATTATTTATGGTAACTATTATACATGTAATAACTTTGGTCGTAAGGTTGTTGATTGTATATTGTTGGACACCTAATCCTCTATGGGTAGGGGTAGAAGACGAACAGACATAGGAAGTCCAAGAGACCCTCGAATATGGAATCCAAGGGCCACTTCATGTATGATAAATATGTATCATTATGAGTAATAGTGCATCAAAGGTTTTATCTTTCTCATGTGTCTTGTGTATTTACCATGTTCACCATTGTTGAGTTTAACATGGTATCAGAGTGGGTGATTGTTGGCCTTGCTCTAATTTGAGCCACTCGTATTTGTGGCCATTTCATTCCTGCCATTCTGGCCATGATTCTCTGCACATCTGACTGTGTTGTGACTGTGTTGAGGTTGAACTTTTGAGAGGTTGGGAATTCCATAAATATAAGCACTCCTGCATTCTCTGCCATATTACTCTTGCATTATCTGTTCATGTACATCGTTTCCTGATTACTTGGTGTGATGGTAGCACTTGTAATTAAGAAATTATGCTTTTTTGAAATCAGAACAAATGGGAAGAGTAGTTAGAAACGTCTCTGCACACTAGCTTGAATTATCAAATTTTTTTCCTCACCCTTCTACCTCATGCCGTGGAGGACTAACTACCTGTCTATAGCTCCAAGCTCTATTCCTACCTTCGACCCCTCCACCTTCCAGACAGCTCGCTTGACCCTCTGGTTTACGATCTCCCACCATGGCATCTCACTCCTATGCACAATCATCCACAACCACACCAGTATAACATTGTTGGAGATACTGCGGTCTATGTGATGTTGGCCTACACACTCCTATGCACAATCATCTAGAACCACACCAGGATAATACTGTGTTTAGCGAGGTGACAAAGGCATGAATTCTCGACCTACGTTTGTGCTCCCCTCCATAACATACACTTCCCACACCGGATTTTGTAGCATATGTTTCACAATTTTTGGATCAAACAATCTGGCACCAGCAAAACCAAAGTGTGATTCACAAGTGACATGGCAGAGCCCTCCAGTGATGGCAGGGAGTATCATTAGCTCCATTCCACACTACGAGCAGGAGAAGGTGTTATAATGGACATTGCCCTATGCTGGAACCTCATGTTCATGTCATTATTGAATCACCTACACCTCCCTCGACACCCTTGTAGAAAATACGACATGCATGCTCTTTTCTTATACGAGCAATACGAGAAATGATTTTCCAAATATCTAACAACTATTTTTTGATAAATTCAGTGCAAATGTTGTGGTGGATGGAAACACTATGAACCTTGGCTTGAGGGATACAACAGGTCAAGAGGACTACAATAGATTAAGACCTCTGAGCTACAAGGGAGTAGATGTTTTTATTCTATAATTTTTGCTTATTAGTAAGGCAAGCTATGAGAATATTACCAAAAAATGGCTTCCTGATTTGAGGAATTTTCCACCTGGTGTTCCAATAGTTGTCGTTGGAACTAAGCTAGATATTTGGGATGAAAAATAGTTTTTGCTGACCACCCTGGTGTTGTGACGATAACAACTTCTCAAGGGGAAGAGTTGAAGAAGCAAGTTGGTGCTTCTGCATACATAGAGTGCAGTTAGAAAAAAACACAATAGAATATCAAAGCCATCTTTGGTTCAACAATCAGAGTGGTGCTTCAACCTCCAAAGAAGACGAAAAAAAAGAAAATTGAACTTGCATGTAGGTTTGGATTTGGGTAGTGTACAAGTTTGGAGGAAAGTATATTATGGAGATATGGACCAGATTCCCCAATTCGTTCCACACTATAAAAAACATAGATGCTTTTTGCATTTCCATATTTACAAAAGAATAATACTGATATGTGATCCCTCTTATCACTTGGTATATGAAATTTTGATAGATTCATTATAGAAACACCAAAATATTTTCTGTTTAGTTGAACAAAATTTTGGTATAAAATCTTGCATTTTTTAAACCAAACTTTTGAGAAGGTCATTAGTTCCATTGTTGTTTTAGAGACATCACCCACTGATATTCAAATCTTTTCCTGTAACACCTGTTTCTTGTATTTATTTTGAGATTAGTAGTTGATATTGTGCATTGGAATTTCTTTGACTAGTCGACCTCTTGGAGCATATGAACTTGCTAACACAGTTGAAGAGCTAGGAGTGAGTTTGAGCAAATTTCATTTACTTGACCTGGAGAAAAATGGATAGACTTAATGGAGTATTAAAGTTTTTAAAAACTAGGATAAAATTTACTACTAATAACATACTCCAAATCAGTATGGAAACTCTCTTGGATATTGGAACCCATTTGTAAAATGCACATGAAAAGATAGAGTTTCTGCAACTTGATTCACAGTTACAGAGAGATGAGTTACAACAGCATAAGAATCATGACACCCATCAATAGCGAGCAAGTATTCAAATCAGTAACATTGATTTTGACTCCCATCATGTGCCTATTTTAGGAGTAGATTTGCATGCAGATGTAGAAATTTAGCTTGCACTTCCCAAGCCTGTCATCACACCTTGGGAAGAGCTTGTCCACAACAAGAAAAAAAATGGTCTTGGATATGACAAGGAGTTGTCATTTCATATTCTGGACTACTCCAAGCCCATTCAATTTTAGAGTGTCGGATTTATTCATGACAGTTCACATTTAGTTGTTCCAGATCTTGCTCCTCTTCCACAGTAGCAACAATAGATTTTAAAATGCCAACACTGTGATCAATTTTTCCAAATGAAAGATCACTATTTCAATCTTCATCCATGCAAGCACTATGGTAGACACACCCATTATTCACACATGTGCTTCAGAAATAAGTCTCCTGCAAGAAAAAATATTCATCTTGGATGGATTTCTTCTTGGCAATGGGCATCAACAGCCAAGAATATGTTTAATTCACATGTTAGAACTTGTTCTAGAATATTATACAATCTTGCAATTGAGTTTTCACCTTCATCTCACCTTCTACCTGATAGGAGGGAAAATGGTGCTCATCTACAAGCTTCGAAGCCACATCGAGTGAGCCTGAGCCACAATATATCATTCCATATTCATAGTTGTATCTAGAGACACAACAATTCAAGCAAGCCCGAGCCACAATATATCATTCCAAATTTAGAGTTGTATCTAGAGACACAATAGTTCAAGCGAGCCTACACCACAACCTTTCATTCCAGATTCAGAGTTTTAGGTAGAGACACAGATTCCCATGATCATGCCTTTGGTCAGTGAACAACCTTAAACCATCTATGGGAGGTTGAGTTTCTTCCTCTTCAAATAATTTAGGAAACTTCCTCTAGTAGAAGACTTCAGCGTCTTGCCAGTTCTGGAAGAGTTCTAGGAAATTCATCAAGAATTCCAGAGTTGGTGGTCATCCTTAAACCATCACAGGTTATAGACCTCCCTTCTTCTAGGTTGAAGGTCTCACTCTTCAAATATGAGGGAAACTTCCTCTAGTAGAAGACCTCAGCTTCTTTCCAGATCTGGAAGAGTTTCAGAAACTGCACTAAGCGTTCGAGTGTTGGTGGTCACCCTTAAACCACCTCTTTATGCCAATATTTTAGACAGCTCATTCAGCCTATGTGCTTCCATGATACTTTGTAGATTTGTATTACAAATCTCTTCTTGGACTCACACATAGCCCTTCGAATTAAGGGGAGGAATGTTGGACACCTAATCCTCTATGGGTAGGTGTTGAAGACGAATGAACATAGGAAGTCCAAGAGACCCTCGAATATGGAATGAAATGGTCACTCCATGTATGATAAATATGTATCATTGTGATTAATAGTGCATAAATGGTTTTATCTTTCTCATGTGTCTTGTGTATTTACCGTGTTCAACATTGTTGAGTTTCAAATTATAATTCTAATCACGTTAAGCTTGGTAGATCTAGAAGTTTCCCTACAACACAAATAAATTGATTCTTCCCTCTAATGGATGAAATTGAATGTTATATTTTTCATAAGTATGGTCACAAGGCTAATGAGTGTATAAGAAAATTGTTTAAGCCTACCAAAAAACATGAGTCAAAGTATTCAGGTCCTTAAAGAAGTAAATGAAATGGAAACAAAATAAAGAAGAAAAAAAAGAATGAGGGGTTGCGCTATATGCTCATGACTAGGAAGAGAAGTGGTATGTGGATAATGGTTGTTGAAAGCTCATGAATGGAGACAATAAAAATTCCTGTGTGAAAATGTGAAGTTGGGTTACACTTTTTTCCCTCTTTTGAGAAAAAACTTCCATTTTTTTCAGTTCTTCAACTTTCTGCAAGCTAAAACAATTTTTTGTTTAGAATTTCATTTTACGATAAAAATAAAAGTTGTCAGAAATTTTGTTAGCTTTCTATTACTTATTTTTTGGATTTTTTTTATACACATTTGTTATGTCAACTTAACATTTCTTTGAGTGTGTGTTTTTTAACAATCAACGGATTCATAAGAAGTCATGTTAATACGCAATGTTGTATTCTTTGAAAATTTTTGTTTTTGAGAAAAAAAATGTGTTACAACAATCTAGACAGAGTCTACTTCAGTTTCATCATATTTACAAAGCTAATGGATGCATATCATAATTACTAGAATTTTTTGAACTGGTCCAATATGAAAAACTGCATATTGTGAATATGTTTCGCGACACAGGAAATTTCTTAACATATAAGTTATAAAATAAAAATATAAAAGCTACCCATTAGAGACAACGGACCAATGTAATGTATGATAGTTTTTTCAATTTTTTTTACAATGTATTTTGGAAGATACAGAATTTTGATTTCAGTGAATCACAATGACCTTCAGAAATTGTTTGCATCTGTTTTATTACAAAATTAATTAAAAATAGTAAATATTTATGAAATTCCATGAAAGTTATATTTCCTGAAAGTAGATTCAATTTTGAAAATGCTTGTCTTGGTTTTGACACTTAATTCATAATTTTTCATGGAGCTTAGTCTGTCCAAAGTTGCGTAAACGTATTCAGGGCTTGGCTCTGTGTAACTGGTGACGCGTTAGTTCGGCGAAACTCTTATACAAAGTTCGACTGAACTATTTTTTGCGCTGACAGCACGTTAAATCAAACAAAAAATTAGTTCAGCTATACTATTTATTAAAATTTCGGCCAAAAGTTTACTTAAATTTCCATCGGTCGGAAAGTACTTCCGAGCCCCTCCAAAAAAACATTTCGCGGCAATATAAATTGCCGCGAGACCATTCATTATTTTCGCATATTTTTGCACTGTTGGTCTGATTTTACAAAAGTCTTGATCTAATTTTGCAAAGAATTGTTTTGGGTTTAAGGAATTTTCTTGGAAGTACTTTCAAAGGACTTCAAAGGAATTTTCTTTGAGACACATTATTTTCGTACATTTGATCTGATTTTGCAAGGAATTTTTTTGGGTTTAAAGAATTTTCTTGGAGGTAAATTCAAAAGACATATCTCGGAGGTATGTGATACAGTTTTTTGGGATTTTTTTTTTTTTTAAAGCATGGATTTGGGATTAATTTCGAAAGGACATTTTTTGGTTTTGGGTTGAAATAAATATTTTATAATGATTTTTTAAAATGAGTTTTTGTGTAACTTTTTAATTTTGTAGGACTTGGAAGGAAATATTTTGAACTTCGTTTCATTTTTATAAGACATTTTTTTCTTGAATTTTTTAAAGTAAGTGTTTTGGATTGGAGTATGTATTTTTTGCAAAATTTTTAAAATGAGTTTCTTTAAAATTAAATCTTTTGTGATGTTTTTTTTAATTGAGTTTTTGTCTAAATTTTTGAAGGAAATTTTTTGAACTTCATACTCTATTATCATGGGAAATCGAAGGAATTTTACGAGAAAATATGATCGAAAAAGAGACCCTGAGGAATGTAGAGAAGAGACGAGACAATCTCGCAAAAGAAAGATAGAAGCACTCTCAAATATTGAAGGGGAAAATCAACCTCAACTAGAAGTTGAAACAGGTATGTAAATGTAAATATTATGATTTTGATATATTTAAAATTTTCCAAATGTGAAGCTTAATTTTTATTTGATGAACTAATTTGAAAAATATTTTGCAATGTAAACAAAGAGAGATATTCCTCAAAACATTGATGATGAGATACAAAATTTTGAAAGAGAAATTGAAAGAGATATTGAACCAATGATTGAAGATGGTGAAAATGATGAAAGAAATTCAAGTGAAGAAATTGAATCACAAGGTATGTATGTATATATATATATATATATATATATAGAACACATGCACGTTTTATTGAAATTATACATATATTTATTAATTTAGTTATTTATTGAATATGAAAACTTATTATGTACTATTCATTTGAATATGTACAGATGAAATCAATGTCGATGACGAGATGTTAGAAAATGTTGACACTCACACATATGGAGATAAAAAAGCTGACCATTATATACGATATATATCGTGTTAACTGAATTTTTGAGAAGTATTTCATAAAGGAAAATGTGACAGTTCAAGCGCAAATTTTGAAAGGTCTCCTATCATTAAGGAAATTAAAAGAAGCTACGACTTTATTGAGTATTCAAAAATCAACTAAAGATAAAAAAATGAAGGAAAATGTGATACAAAATATAAATAGTGCTATAAATTCAATGAAAAGATCTAGATAGAAAAATTTTTCAGTTGTACGTAGAGAAATACATATGGCAGTGGTTTCATCAAGTACTAAAGGGAATCGCTTGGTAAAATCTATGGCACGAGCATTAGGAACCTTGCAAAAAACTTTGCACAAACATCGGAAATTTTGGTTGCAAATAGATGTAAATGATGAAATTTATTTTTGGAGAGCTATTTGTAGGTAACCATATAAAGATATACTTGGAGAAAATGTTAAAAAAATAATATATGAATATTGGAAGAACAATTCACATGTTTCACCAACTGTAAGGCATGTGATGCGAAGAATAATATCACGAAATCAGTACGAAGAACATGAAAAAAATTTCTTGGAAACCACTCAGATAGAGTTGTTCAACAAGTTCAAAGAAGAGAATCATGAAACTCATGTTTCAATCAGTGCTTTTGTTCAACAAAAACCAGGGTATGTAAAACCTATCACCGTATGTGAAACTTGTTGTTGCCGTTATCATGTGGAATTTGAGTTATATTATGACACATTCCTTGATTTTGGTAGAAAATTTTGGAAGGATTCACCTCCTCCTTCCACTATACGTGATTTCATATCTCAAATTTTATGTGAATGAGAAAGCGATGTAAAATTTCATGAAAAGAAATGTGTTGGTGGTAAAAAATGCGATGATTGTGGAAATTTGACTAAATTTCAAAACAAATATCGTATTGATATAAATGATTAATCATTGCCCAACATGAAAGTGAAATGGAATAAATATGAATATATCCATACATCTATTCAAGGTGAAAATAGTGTTAAAAGAATTGAATTACGAGAAGAAGAAATTTTTGTGATATACTTTTTGAGAAATTTTGAGGCAGAAATTTACAAATACACCAAGCATTCCAATAGAGCTTGATGGCAAGACTTGCAATTCAAAAAATCCCATGAATTTTTTCCACCAGGGACCGTTTTTTCAGTAATTGATTTTTCAGAAAACTACACACTTGTTCCACAAAAAGAAATTCAGAGTGAATACTATCATTCTGACTAAGTCTCCATGCTCATCCATATTCTATATAGACATGTTGAACAAAATGTCGATCATAGAGAAAGCGCTAGTGAAATCAACATATTATTAAATAATATCACTTTTATATTAGTGACGATCGTACACATGATACATATTTTGTAAAAAATTGTTTTGGAAAAAATTATGCTTCCTTGAAAAATCGTGGAATAACATTCAGTGAACATTGGATATGGTCAGACGGATGCGCAGAAAAATTCAAATCTGCACGATCATTCTTTTGGTTGTGTTGTCTTCATAATAGAACCTGCATTAAACATTGTTGGAATTTCTTTGAGACTGGCCATGGAAAAGGAGAACATGACAATGCAGGGGCCTGCATAAAATGAGCACTTCGAAGATATAAAATGAACTCCTCTGCAAGACAACTTGTGGATGCGAAAGAAGTTGTTCAATGGTGCATCATTGCTCTAAGCCATGAGACTAACCGATCAAGGGAAGTGTGAAGGTACATTCAATTTAATTTTGATTGAATATCTAATTAAATAAATAGTCTACATTTATCACAATGATTATCTTTGATATTATTTTGATATCATATTTACATTCTTCTTTAAATTTTCCATATAAAGTTTTTTTTGGCATATTGGGATCGACGACGTAGATAGATCAATTGGAAATGACGTTGAAACAATAAAAGGGACTCGAAAATTGCATTCAATTAAAACAAAGTCATCCAGAAATGTGTTTGCATTGGATAAAAGAAAATATTCTTGTTTTTGTCCTGTTTGCATACACAACACAAAATCCAATGATGTTTGTGAAAATAAAATGTATGTAAAATATTGAAAACATACAGAGCTAAATACAAAGGGAAAAATTTCCATTGCAATGTTTGAAGAAATGAAATCAGAGGAGACTACAATATCATCTGATGGTGATCGTGTTGAACCCTTGGTTAAACTAAGAGGGGGGGGTGAATCAGTTTAATGCAGTCATGTTCTTATTAATTTTTTTTTTATACTCACTCACATCATCATTTTGTGATCAACTTAATATACAATGGAACACCAATCTTAATAAGTGAGCAGGAGGTATTAAGAAGAATAAATATATAGTATCAACACATAATCATCATGCATATAGACAACAGATATAAGTGGAAACCCATAAGGGAGAAAACCACATATTATTATTGTTGTGATGCAAAGGCAAGCTCAAACTCCCTCTCACCACTGATTTTCTGTAGGCTCCTACCTACAAGAGGCTACAACCTCAATTCAGCAAGCTACAACTTGCAAGGAAGCTCCAACTCCCATCTATTTTCTACAGGCTACAACCTATAGGAGGCTCCTAACTCAGCCAACTACAAATGACATCTATCAAGCTACAACTTGATATGGAAGCACCAACTTCCTCACTCTTTCATAAAAAAAACACATGCTGATTTACCTGGATATCAACTCCATTATGTTCCTTCTTCACTGTTGTCCACTAGCCTTCATATCTGCCTTATATCATTTCTAAATCTTCACAGCTTCTCTATCTGCTCCTCCTTCTTCTTACCCTCTCTGCTTCATTTCTCTGTTCTCTAACGTCTATATTCATATCTTTGTAATATTATTTATAGAGATTATCTCACGACTGTTAGCATTCCTCAGGGAATTCTAAATGAACAACCATGACTCTTTGACTTCCATCTTCTCATTTATTTGTCCAGCTCATTCAGAGGAATATAGCAATATGACAAATTTTAGTTTTACAGTGGAGTTTTGTTTGCCTACGGAGACTTTCCATTGCATCAAAAACAATATAAAATAAATAAAACTTTACATTTTCAGTTACAATAAGTATTTCTATTCAACCCATTCAGTTCTTGGCTCACTGTGTGTTTGTCTTTTCTGCTGCTGTAGTGTAACAGTTCTGCATACTCCAATGCCAAAACCACAATCTCCAATTTTGTTTTTCATATAAAAATGCATTTCTAATTAATCATCCAAAAGGGTCCTCAGTTTCTCCAATCTGGGCAATCTCTTTTCATTGCGGAAGCTCTTTTATAAATCATTTCACTATGATTTATATATCCATACAACTAGTTACATAAGCGGAAGCTTTCTCTCTTTTCATCTTCAAACCTATGACCTTGGTAAAGTTCACCAAAGTATCAACATGCATTATGGTTGGCTAGACATTCATACTTGCCAGCGTAATTTTAATACTCTATCCCTTGGGTCAAAACTTGACATATCAACACCATACTTTATTCATATCAATCCCAACTTCAGTTAAAACCAAAGGCCAACGTGTATTAAAGTTCTGGGGTCCCACATATATTAAACGTTAAGAGAAATACCATTGCACATAAATGTTGGTCACCGTTCTATTATCATATATCAAACATAATATTTTAACATATATTATGTCTACAATCCAAAGTTATGAAACCTCATGATAACCCCTTTTTCCATCGCACTTGTCCATAAGAATTTATATATAATAACCATAATTAATCATATATACCAATGCATTTAATCTTTGTCTTTGGGTTTAAAACCTCGGCATATCATAATGCATCAACACATATCAAACCAAGAATCCGCAACATATTTGGGTCCCACAAAAACTTATAACGTACCTTTTGCCTGTGCTACTTCACTTGTGATCCAACGGTGGACGCAACATATCATCCCATCATGCGAAATCCAACGGATATCGCAAAAGTTTTGACCTCATGACTTAACTCTCCAAAAAAACACGAAATTCGTGGTTTCAGAATACCACTTCAGGACACGTGTCAAACGCGGACCCTTATCACATTTTTTTCTTCGATTCTTCTTACCATTTTAAACTTATGCGAAAACCACTAGTCTTCGCCTCAAACCCGCTTTTACTGTTCATTAGATATTGGCTCACGGTTCCATTTCAATTCATGATTTCTCTCCCTTAACTATTGTTCTTCACGCGTATTTTAACTCTACGCTTCCATTTTATTCAACGCCGCCATTCGGTTATACTGTGATATCAACCTTTAATAAATCGACCCCTCATCGCTATTCTGAGAACTACGCCTTCAATCCACAATTTGTGAAAAGGCCCCTTGAAGGTTTCAACTATCCACTCGAAACCCCTTTGATGATTTCAATGGCTTTCAATTCGTTATTAACCCTCTCGACATCCCTATGCAGCATTCTCACAACGAATTGTTGAAATTGTTCAATGGTATTTAGAACCATTATTCAAAACAAAGGACAGTCTATCTCAAAACCCAATTACTCTGTCGATCGCTCTGATGAATCAAAAGCCGAGTTTAAACTAGGCATAAGTATAATATAATAAAAAAGGTATTACACATCAATTACCTTCAATTTATACACAGAATCTCTAATTCGAACCCTTTTCATAGAGTTTATTCAAAAATTGTTTATAAACCTGAATCAACTCACATATGCAATTAAATCATCAATGCACAGATAATTGCATAAACCCCAATTATGAAATTTCACCTCACTGGTTCTCATACAATTTCTTATTGAAATCAAAGCTCTTTCACATGGACTTTAAATCAACAATATCCATATAATACTGAAACAAATCCTTTTATATACACAACTTAATTTACTTACAAAACCTCCTTGTTTTGGCCGGATCTTCAACTTAGTGGCCCTTTCAACCTCACTACTTTGTCTCTCCAGATCTCCAATCAAATGGCCCTTCTACAACTGCATCTGCTTCTTCCTGGTGTTTGAGTTGCCTCTTTTTGCTGGTTGTTCTTTGTGATAGTTCAAGTGCTACTCATTTCTTCTCCTTTTCCATCAGTGACAATATTTCCAACAGTATTCCCCTTTGGCATTGATGGCAATACTTTAATGCTCTTATTTTGCTTGTTTTTCCTCCCCCTTTGACATCAATGGAAAAGGGTTGCACATTTCCTAGTGTGGTTTCCAATTCTTGTCCATAATACTCTGATCTTAAGGACCTGTTCCATGCACTGCTCACTAGCTCTAGCTCTTTTGTGACAATATTTGTTGACTGATCTCCCCCTGGAATGATGCCTTCTTTTTTGATCTCCCCCTGGAATGATGCTTTCTTTTCATGTCAGAGAGTAACATGTGAAGACACTACCCCTAGTTTGTCTCTTAGATATTCGAATGGTTCTTTAGCAAGAGGTTTTTTGGATATGTCTGTTGTTTTTTCCTTTGTTGATACATATTCCAACTTCACTACTTTCTGTGCTACTTGTTCTCCGAGGAAGTGGTACTTTATTGGGATGTGCTTTGTTTTTGAATCAAGTACATGATTTTTTGATATAATTATTGCACTTGTATTGTCACATTTGATAGAAATAGGTTCATCAATGCTTACCTTCATGTCTTGGAGAGTTTGTTTCATCCACATTACTTGTGTGCAACATGATGCTACTGCTATGTATTCTGCTTCTGTTGTGGATAGAGAGATAGAAGTTTGCTTCTTGCTTAGCCATGCCACTAGAATTTTTCCCAAATAGAATGCACCTCCACTTGTGATTTTCCTGTCATCCACACTGATGGCCCAATCTGCATCTGTATATGCTGTCAAAGTGAAGCTTTTGCTTTTTGGATACCATATCCCATAATGTGTTGTTCCTTGTAGATATCTGAATATTCTCTTGATTGCTAGTAAGTGATTTTGTTTTGGTGCTGCTTGATATCTTGCCAGAAGTCCTGCTGCCAACACAATGTCTGGTCTAGAGGCAGTTAGGTATAGCAGAATTCCTACCATGGATCTGTAAAGTCTTTGATCTATATCTGCAGATCCATCATTAGCACATAGTTTGCATCTAGTGATCATGGGAGTTGACACAGGTTTGCAGTCTTCCATTTGGAGCCTTTTCAACATCTCTCTTAAGTATTTTTCTTGTGAGATGAGTGTTCCTGTGTTCTTTTGTTGAATTTTAAGTCCTAAATAGAAAGTGAGCTCTCCAATCATAGACATCTCAAATTCGGATTTCATTTCTTCAGCAAATTCTTTTGTTAGCTTCTCTTTGTTGCTACCAAACATGATGTCATCTACATATACTACTACAATTAGGATTTCATTTTCGTTAGCCTTTATGTACAAATTGCTGTCTACTCCTCCTTTCTTAAAACCCTATTTTTGAACGTATTTGTACAGCCTTGAATACCATGCATGAGGAGCTTGTTTCAAACCATATAAGGCTTTCTTTAATCTGCACACATAGTCATGTTTGTCTGTTAATGAGAATCCTTTAGGTTGTTCCATGTAGAATTCTTCCTCTAGATCTCCATTCAGGAAGGCATACTTCACATCCTATTGATATACCTTGAAATCATGATAACATGCAAAGGCCAAAAACATTCTGATTGCTTCCATTCTAGCTACAGGGGCAAAGGTTTTATCATAATCAAGACCTTCAATTTGTGAATATCCCTTGCATACAAGTCTGGCTTTATTTATGATTACCTGCCCTTGTTCATTCATCTTATTCTTGAATATCCATTTTGTGCCAATGACATTTTTCCCAGTGGGTCTTAGAATTAATTCCCTGGTATTGTTCTTCTCAATTTGGTCCAGTTCCTCATTCATAGAATTTACCCAGTTTTTGTCTTTGCTGGCTTCTTCGAACTTCTATGGCTCTATTTGAGATAGCATGCCTAGGTATACTTCTTCTTTCTTTTCAGCTAGCTATCTTCTATTCTGGACTCCCACACATTTTTCCCCAATGATTTGATCTTCTGGATGATTCTTTTGAGTGTGTCTTGAGGGACCTTTTGAGTTTAATTTAGTATCTTCTATTGTCTTGCTTAGTTCATCATTATCTTGGTTCTCTTCTTCATGATCTTCTAGAGGATTTCTGCATCTTGTACTTCTTGTTCTGTTTGGTAGATCTTCATCAAATCTTACATCAATGATTTCCACAATTTTGTGTAGTGTTTTGTTGTAGCACATGTAACCCTTACTCTTGGATGCTTATCCTAAAAATATTCCTTCATCAGCTCTTGCATCAAACTTTCCCAGGTTTTCATCATTATTTTTTATGAAACAATTGCTTCCAAAGACTCTAAAGTGCTTGATTGATGCTGGTTTACCATGCCATAATTCGTAAGGAGTCTTGTCACAGTTTGGTCTTAAATGAGCTTTGTTAAGAATGTGAAAAACTGTGTGTGCTGCTTCTGCCTAGAAGGTTTGGGGAATGTTACTTTCTTGCATCATTGTTATGGAAATCTGTTGTACTGACCTATTTTGTCTCTCTGCCACTCAATTCTGTTGAGGTGTACCTGAAATTGTAAACTGTTGTATTATCCCATGCTCATTGCATAGGTCTGCAAAATCATAGTCTGTGAATTCACATCCTCTATCTGATCTGATGCACTTTAGCTTGCATCCTATTTGATTTTCTGCCAATGCCTTGAATATCTTGAATTTATCAAGTGCTTCAGATTTATATTTGAGAATTCTACCCACGTCATTCTGGAAAAATCATCTATTATCAACATGAAATAAGATTCTCCACTTGGTGCTTTAGTTCTTGAAGGTCCACATAGGTCCATGTGAACAAGCTAAAGAGGTCTACTTGTAGATAGTTTCTCTTTGGTCTTGAAAGATGTGCGGGTCTGCTTGCCTAGTTGGCAGGATTTACATATGGTATTTGAAGGCTTCTTTATGACTGACATATATCTAACTGCATTCTTCTGGCTCAGACTTATGATGTGGTCAAAGTTTAGGTGTCCCAATATTCTATGCCATAACCATGATTCCTCAAGTTTGCTAAGGTGGCATGCTTCATTCTCTTATTTCACTATGTAGACATTAATTTCTATTCGAATGCCTTTGATCAAGGTCTTTCCTGTGGTGCTTGATCTTACTTCACAGTCTTATGCTCTGAAAAGAACCTCACAGCCTTTGTCACATATTTGACTGACACTTAGCAGATTGGCTTTCAGCCCATCCAAAAATAGTACCTCTTGAGCCCTTCCTCTTCCATTTTCCAAAGTAACTGAGCCTTTCCCTTTGATTTTCCCTGCTTTATCATTGTCGAATGTTACGTTTCCATATTTCTTTTCATCAAAGGTTACAAACTTGCTTCGATCTCCAGTCATATGTTTTGAGCATCCACTATCTAAATACCATTGGCTTTTTTGGTCTTGAGCTATTAGAGCCAGATCACACTTATTCAACTTCTTTTTCCACTGCATGCATCCTTTTGTTTGGTACCTTTCCTGAGATGATGGACCACATTATTTGAGAGGACATTTGTTGCACTTGTGCCCAAATCGATGGTAGTCATAGCATTTGATTATGTTTCTGAATGAATTATGTTCATGAGTGACTTCTCCATTGTTCATCCATATCCTTGAGTTTCCATACATCAGTATTTTTCCATTCGTTCTTCACTCCTTGGATTTATGGCCGAATTACTTAAAGTAAAAACAATACCCATAAAAACAATTAGCGTACCTGATGAAGGGTTGTCTTCTCCATTTGTTTTCTTGAGGTAGTATTTTCAATTTTTTCATCCTTTACTGGTTGGAATCAATTCTCCTTTTATGACAGTATGCAACAATATGTCCTAGTTTGTGGCCGGCATAACAAGTGAAATTTTTCATAGGGGGGAAGAATCTCCTTTGATAGCTTCCAAATTTTCTATATTCAGGAGTATATGAGCCTTTTTCAGTTGATTGTTTATTTATTTCATTCTTTTTCATTTGAGGTTCCTTCATGTTTTTGTTTACTTCATTGTAGGCTTCTACTTCTGTAGGAACCTTCTGAGCTGCTTCATTATCCTTGATAGCTTTTACAAAAATGATATTCCTGTTATCTGTTTCTTTGAATTTACTTGTTTATCCTTCATAGCCTATCCCAGTTTTTATTAGAGGAGATATTTGAGCATCTAGTATGTTATTCAACTTATCAGAGCTTCTCATTTGAGAAGTGTTTATTGAAAATTTCCTTTGAGTGTTTTCTAATTTCTTCCTTAAGCACACTACTTCTTCTTCCAATTTCTCTTTCTTTTGAATTTTATCCTCAATTTGCTTAAGTAAAGTGTCTTCTACCTTCTTGGCTTCTTCAAGCTCTACTTTCAACTGAATGAGGTCTTCTGAATTTTTTTCTTCTCTTACATATTTGAGGAGAATGTCTTTCTGTTTTCTGCACTTTAGTTTAAGTCTGTCTATTTCCTCCAGGGCACTTCTTAGATCCCCCTCAAGATCAACTTCACCTTCTTCCTCATCTTCTAGAAGGAATCCTTCAAGCTCTTCTTTGGCCATCAATACAAATTTAGAGGTTCCTTCTTCATTTGAGGTTTCATCTGAGTTTTCAGATACACTGCTATCTTGCTAAGCATAAAATGATTTTTTCCTGTATCTATTCCCTTTCTGCCAGTTCTTTGATATGGTTTTCTCTGACTCTTGAGTCTGATTCTTTGTCTTATTATGAGGACACATAGAAGCATAGTGTCCAATTCTTCCACAGTTAAAGCATTTAAATGGAAGTTTACCTTTATACTTTCCTGAGCCTCTATCTAATCTTCTGATAAATTTGGCCTCCTATTCATCAGAGCAGGAGCATTTATCTTCTTTTTCTTGTTTGTTCTTCTCTGTCTTAAAGGTTGCCTCCCTCACATTTTACTTCCTCTGTGGCAGTCTCATCTCATAGACTGTTAAGTTTCCAAGTAATTGGTTCATGGTCAAATTTTCCCAATCAGATGTTTCTTCTATGGAAGAAACCTTGGGGTTAAAGATGATGGTAAAGATCTTACAATATTTTGAACAATTACACATTATTTTATGGTTTCTCCTAGAGCTTTCATGTTATTCACAATTTTTGCAACCCATTAAAAAGAAGCTGTAAATGTCTTCATCATCATTGATTTTTATATTTTCAAACTGAGCTCTATAGACTTGAAGTTTGGCTATCTTCACCTTTTTGTCTCCTCATGGATGTTTTCTAGTGTATCCCATATTTCTTTGGCAGTCCATTTGTGCATTACTTTGATAAATTCTACCTCACACAGTCCACTTAAGAGTGCATTCATGGCTTTTGCATTAGCTATAAAGTCTTGTTTGGCATCTTTCTCTAAGTCAGACTCCTTTGGGGCATATCCCAATTCCATAGCAACCCAAACTTTTATTCCTAGAGACATGATGTACATCCTCATTCTTATTTTCCAGAAGGCATAATTTGTACCGGTGAACAAAGGGGATTTATTTGTTGAGCATCCTTCTAGACTAGCCATCCTAGGGACCTAGGATCTCCTTCCAGTTGTTAGACTGATACAGAAGGAACCTGCTCTGATACCAATTGTTGAACCCTTGGTTAAACTGAGAGGTGAATCAGTTTAATGCAAACATTTTCTTATTAAAATTTATTTTATACTCATTCACAACATCATTTTGTGATAAACTTAATATACAATGGAGCAAAAATATGAATAAGTGAGCAACAGGTATTAAGCATAATAAATACAGAGTATCAACACATAATCATCATGCATATAGACAACAGATATAAGTGGAAACCCATAAGGGAGAAAACCACATCTTATTATTGTTTTGATGTAAAGGCAAGCTCCAACTCCCTCTCACAACTAATTTTCTGTAGGCTCCTACCTACAGGAGGCTACAACCTCAATTCAGCAAGCTACAACTTGCAAGGAAGCTCCAACTCCCATCTATTTTCCGTAGGCTACAACCTACAGGAAGCTCCTACCTCATCCAGCTACAAATGAAATCTATCAAGCTACAAATTGATATGGAAGCACCAACTTCCTCACTCTTTCATAAAAAAAACACATGCTGATTTACCTGGATATCAGCTCTGTTCTATTCCTTCTTCACTGCTATCCACCAGCCTTCATATCTACCTTATATCATTTCTGAATCTTCACAGCTTCTCTATCTGTGCCTCCTTCTTCTTACCCTCTCTTCCTCATTTCTCTGTTCTCTAACATCTATATGCATATCTTTGTAATATTATTTATAGAGATTATCTCATGATTGTTAGCATTCCTTAGGGAATTCGAAATGAACAGCCATGACTCTTTGACTTCTGCCTTCTCATTTCTTTCTCTAGCTCATTCAAAGGAATATAGCAATATGTACAAATTTCAGTTTTATAGTGGATTTTTGTTTTCCTATGGAGACTTTCCATTGCATCACAAAAAATATAAAATAAATAAAACTTTACATATTTAGGTACAATAAGTATTTCTATTTAACCCATTCAGTTCTTGGCTCATTGTGTGTTTTTCTTTTCTGCTGCTGTAGTGTAACAGTTCTGCATACTCCCCTGCCAAAACCACAATCTCCAATTTTGTTTTGCATATAAAAATGCATTTATAATTAATCATCCAAAAGTGTCCTCAATTTCTCCAATTTGGGAAATCTCTTTTCATTGCGGAAGCTCTTTTATAAATACTTTCACTATGATTTATACATCCATACAACCAGTTACATAAGCGGAAGCTTTCTCTCTTTTCATCTTCAAACCTTTGACCTTGGTAAAGTTCACCAAAGTATCAACATGCATTATGGTTGGCCAGACTTTCATACTTGCCAACGTAATTTTAATACTCTATCCCTTGGTTCAAAACCCGACATATCAACACCATACTTTATTCATATCAATCCCAACTTCGGTTAAAACCAAAGGCCAATGTGTATTAAAGTTCTGGGGTCCCACATATATTAAACGTTAAGAGAAATACCATTGCACATCAATGTTGGTCATGGTTCTATTATCATATATCCAACATAATATTTTAACATATATTATGTCTACAATCCAAAGTTATGAAACCTCATGATAACCCCTTTTTCCATCGCACTCGCCCATAAGAATTTATATATAATAACCATAATTAATCATGTATACCAACGCATTTAATCTTCGACTTTGGGTTTAAAACCTCGGCATATCATAATGTATCAACACATATCAAACCAAGAATCCGCAACATATTTGGGTCCCACAACAACTTATAACGTACCTTTCGCCCATCCTACTTCACTTGTTATCCAACGCTGGTCGCAACACATCATCCCATCATGCGAAATCCAATGGATATCGCAAAATTTTTAACCTCGTGACTTAACTCTCCAAAAAAATGCAAAATTCGTGGTTTCAGAATGCCACTTCAGGACACGTGTCACACGCGGACCCTTATCTCATTTTTTTTCTTCGATTTCGCTTACCATTTTAAACTTATGCAAAAACCACCACTCTTTGCCTCAAACCCGCTTTTACTGTTCATCAGATATTGGCTCACGGTTCCATTTCAATTCATGATTCCACTCCCTTAACTATTGTTCTTCACGCGTATTTTAACTCTACGCTTCCATTTTATTCAACGCTGCCATTCGGTTATACTGTGATATCAACCTTTAATAAATCGACTCCTCATCGCTATTCTGAGAACCGCGCCTTCAATCCACGATTTGTGAAAAGGCCCCTTGAAGGTTTCAACTATCCACACGAAACCCCTTTGATGACTTTGATGGCTTTGAATTAGTTATTAATCCTCTTGACATCCCTATGCAGAATTCTCACAACGAATTATTCAAACTGTTCAATGGTATTCAGAACCATTATTCAAAACAAAGGACAGTCTATCTCAAAACCCAATTACTCTGCCGGTTGCTCTGATGAATCAAAAGTCGAGTTTAAAGCCGAGTTTAAACTAGGCATCAGTATAATATAATAAAAATGATATTACACATCAATTACCTTCAATTTATACACAGAATATCTAATTCAAACCCTTGCCACAGAGTTTATTCAAATTTTTTTTATAAACTCAGATGAGCTCACATATGTAATTAAATCATCAATGCATAGATAATTGCATAAACCCCAATTATGAAATTTCACCTTAGTGGTTCTCATACAATTTATTATTGAAATAAAATCTCTTTCACATAGACTTTAAATCAACAATATCCATATAATACTGAAACAAATCCTTTTATATACACAATTGAATTTACTTACAAAACCTCCTTGTTTTGGCCAGATCTACAACTCAGTGGCCCTTTCAACCTCACTACTCTGTCTCTCCAGATCTCCAATCAAATTGCCCTTATACAACTGCCTCTGCTTCTTCCTGGTGTTTGACCTGCCTCTTTTTGCTGGTTCTTCTTTGTGATAGTTCAGGTGCTACTCCTTTCTTCTCCTTTGCCATCAATGACAATATTTCCAATAGATCAAGTTTCTAATCTTGTTAGAGAAGGTAACATTTGAATTTCTTTCTAATGATAAAGATCTAGAAATAAATTTGAATATATGTATAATTTTGTCAAGTTTGTTTTATTGTACAGGAGATGTTTTTTCTTTAATTGCACCTACTGACAATGATGAAAATGTGAAGTATTATTTGATGCATTGCACTGAACGAAAAATGAAATTATTAGAAGACTATAATGATCATAGATTTCCATATGAAAGAGGATCTATTATACTGAAAGGTTATTTTTTCAGAAAAACTAATCAAAGTGGGAAATTTGTTTACTTTGAAGGCTATGAACCTGATCTCATAAGTTGTCAATATAGTCACTTGGTGTGTGCAGCACGCATAAAGTTGATCGAGGTTCAATCAAAGAAAAAAACAAATATTAAGAAATGGAAAATGTCAAAATCCGATCATGAACGGATTATATAAGATGGAATTCCATTGGAATTTTTTTGATTGAACTGCCCAACAATTTATTCTCTTTGGATTATATGTTCTAGAACTTCCAGTACTCAATTAAAAATTGAGCTGCCTTGTTATGTTATCTGTGCAAGTGTTTGCACATGTACAAATTGTTTTGGTACATGCACACTCTCGTATCAACTGAAAGTAGCTTTTTTATACATGCATTGATGAAAAATGTTGCATACCTATTGGATAGATATGTATATGTTCTAGAATGCAATTAACTGTTCAAGTAGTTTTACTATGTGCATTGATGAAAAATGTTTCACGTAGTCAATATATATGTTCTAGAATGCAATTAACTGAAAGTAATTTTTCTATGTGCATTGATGAAAAATGTTGCATGTACTAGATATATACATGAACTCATTGCATGCAGTTTTTCTTGTGGGCTTTCTTGGTAAAAAGTATCCACAATGTAAATAAATTATCTGCAGTATAATTTTGTACGAAGATTCCTTTCAGACAAGATATTCGGAGCACTTCTTCGACTTTTGGTGGGATTTGACCCACATCTCTATTCCTGATTGAAAATCTAGTACAAAATTTGTCTATCCAATGGGAGAATATGTTCTATGTGCATTAATGAAAAATTTACATACTACATACTATTGTTTGAGTGATTTTTTTTTTTTTAAACTTACCAAATGTACTTCAACCATGTCTAAAACTTGAATTTTAATTTTTTTTTTATTATATAAAAACAAATTACTTCACATGTCATGCCAATTTTAGTTCAACTATCCAATAAAAACATTAACCATTTAACATTATATCACATGACAAATGTAGATTAAAATGGTATCCAAAGCTTAGTTTTAATTTTTTTTTGATTATATCACAACATTACTTCACATGATTAATGTACTTCAACCATCCAAAACTTGGGTTTTAAAAACTTTTTGATTATATCACAACATTACTTGACATGCCATCCAATTGTAATTCAACTATCCAATAAAAACATTTAACATTATATCACATGTGCCAAATGTAGATTGAAACCATCCAGAATTTAAGTTTTAAATTTTTTTTGATTATATATTGTGCAACATTACTTCACATGTCATGCCAATTATAGTTCAACTATCCAATAAAAACATTTAACATTATATCACATGTGCCAAATGTAGATTGAAACCATCCAAAGATTAAGTTTTAAAAACTTTTTCATTATATATCGTGCAACATTACTTCACATGCCATGCCAATTATAGTTCAACTATCCAATAAAAACATTTAACATTATATCACATGCCAAATCTAGATTGAAACCATCCAAAATTATAGATCACAACATTACTTCACATGCACGTATTACTTCATATGCTATGCCAATTGTAGTTCTTGACTTTCCGATAAAAACATTAAACATTTAACATTAAATATCACATGCCAAATGTAGATTGAAATCATCCAAAACTTGAGTTATAAATTTTTTTTGATATATATCATGTCACATTACCTCACATGCCATGCCAATTATAGTTCAACTATCCAATAAAAACATTAAACATTTAACATTAAATATCACATGCCAAATGTAGATTGAAACCATCCAAAACTTGAGTTTTAAAAACTTTTTGATTATATCATGTAACATTACTTCACATGACATGCCAATTATAGTTCAACTATCCAATAAAAACATTTAACATGATATCACATGCCAAATGTAGATTGAAACCATCCAAAACTTAACTTTTAATTCAACAAAAAATTATAGATCACAACATTACTTCACATGCCAAATGTACTTCAAGCATCCAAAAATTAAATTTTAAAAACAAAACAAATTATAACACATCATTACATAACATGCCAAATGCAGTTCATAAGCAAAACAAAACTTAAATTTTAAAAACAAAACAAATTATAACACATCATTACACAACATGCCAAATGTAGTTAATTTATAGATTACAACATTACTAGTAGTTCAATTATCAAAAACTTAAAAGTTAAAAAAAACAAACAAATTATATAACATTAATTCACATTCACATGCCAAAATTACTAAAACCATCCAAAACATAACTTTTTGGAACAAAACAAATTATATTAACACTGTAATAAAAAATTTCCAAAAATTGTAGATCTCACAAGTATCAAGTTATATATATATATATATATATGACAGTGCATCTAGAGATAATATATAAAAAAGTAAATTTAAGACTAGTCTAAATCTTGAAATCAAATCTACAAATCATGTCTATCAAATAGAGATGGATGTAGCGTATTTCCTATCAGGGTCTCAATCCGTGCACTATCATGCGAAGCATGGGAAACCTGTACACAATGCACATGTACAAACATAAAAATTTGATGTTTTAAAAATGAGTGAGAATATATATAGAACTTCATGTAAAAAAATAAATAAATAAATAAATAAAAATCATGCAATACCTCATGAGGTTCCCTCTCCATTTGTTCACCTGCTACAAGTTCCCCCCCCATGGGAACATATGCAATGGTAAACTGTACAATATATATATATATATATATATATATATATATATATATATTAAAAATTTTCAGATGAAAATGCACGTCTACATATATAAACTTATTTTCAATAATATTAAAAAAAATTTAGACAACTTCTTCAAATGGTTGAAATGGTGTCCATGTATTAAAGAAATCTTCTATTGGAACCTAAAATTCAAAATTTTAAAGGTATAAAATAACTCAAGATGAAGATCTCAATTTATAATAAAACTTAAATAAACAACAATTTATAAATTATAACTAAATTAAAAACACACACACACACACACATATATATATTTAAAAGTGAAAAATTGAATACTTTTGCAGGTGAATTTCGGACATCTCCGAAGGGAGGCTCCAAATCAAAATCTCCAACAACCTAAAATTCAAAAAAATTAAATTAACTCAAGATATAGATATATATATCTCAATTTTTAATGGAAATTTTTGAGGTGGAATACACACACACATATATATATAACTTAAAAACATAAATTTTAAAAGTGAAATATTGTCCATACTTGTTGTGGATGTGGCACGTCTCCTAAGGAAGTAGAAGGTACATCTCCCAAAGAAGAAGAAGGTACCACCATCCCAAAAACATCGGACGAAATCGGAATCTGTTAAAACATTTTATCATTATATATACATACATGTACATGTGTGGACAATTATTTATTTAATAAATATCACTTAAAAAACAGTAACATTTGCCAACATATCTTGATGGTGGGACCCATCTGCATTGTTTGATCTAGAGGTCCCGAATGTGATATTAACATTTTCATCATTCATCATGCGTGACAACTACAAATGGTGTTTTAACATATAATGATACATTTTTGTTAGATTAATGTACATACAAATAAATGTATACATGTACATATACATGTATTTATTAAAAATTGTACACATGTATGTGTTAAAATAATTGAACCCTAAGGTCATTAACACATACCGTTCCCATGCCCTCTTCCTCATGAAAAATTAAGTCTTTCCAACCATTGTGACAATTATTTGCATATATTCGGATAGATTCAACATTCATGTTGTCAATCTCTTCATCTGTACAATACACAAAATTGGCATGTGCATTCTCACGTGCTCTTTATTGATTTAGAAAAACATTAACTTCACCCAATCCACTGTAAACATTGTTGATCATGACATCCCTTTCTTCTCGACTTATTTGAGAAGTCACATCCATCTCTGACCGCAGAGTTTTGACCTGAAAAGGTTGACTCACCAATGGCGGCTCAGGGCGAGGCAACTCCACATCTCGCTTAGCACCCTTACGGTCATACAATCGACCTTTCCTCGGACAAAAAAATTTTGACAGAAGGTCATTGTAATTGAGTTTTATTTTCAAAAAAAATTATGTGTAAAACAATTGTGAAAAATAAATAGGAACCTCGTTGTTCCATGGGAGCCTTCCATAGGCCGCAAGGTGCCTATCATAAAAATAGTGAGCTATATCGGGGTGCTTGAAATATTGCACCTTCTGCATTTTTCTTTTTCTCCCTTCCTTGAAATTAAACATTGACTTGGCCATATATTTTGTAACTCTTTGTTTTACATCCTCCCATTTATCGGAACCCATTACTGTTTCCTTTATCTTTCTCATGAGTTCTACAAATGTATCAGTCATTGGCCCAATATTTTTGTACACTTTTACTATTTCGCCCAATGAATGTGTAACTATTTCGAGGCTTTGTTGACTCTCAGCAGGTAGAGTCAAATCCACGAGATCTCTTTGCAATTTTGCATGAAGGTTTTGACACCTTTGT
Organism: Pinus albicaulis; assembly: GCA_034641835.2. NCBI lineage: Eukaryota > Viridiplantae > Streptophyta > Pinopsida > Pinales > Pinaceae > Pinus > Pinus albicaulis. The sequence goes on along the minus strand of CM076575.1, from coordinate 1,330,664,311 downwards.
AAGGTGCATTGCACCATGTTTCTTTCCCATGGTATATCAGTAATTTCGGCCAGATAAGTTGTGGTGGGTAGACAACCTTCTTCTTGAATGGAGCGTTTTGCCCTGCATCTATTTTGACCAATATTTTGCACATTTTTAGCCTCTGCATCAATATATATATAATTTTGTATATTAGAAAAACCACATGTAAACAAATTTGTACAAATTCAATGAAAAAAATATTGAAATTGATGGCAACCTCGATGTGGTTGGTTAGCATCTTCTCCACCTTGAAACTGTTGAGACCTAGAATGACCCTATTGAGAACCAGACACAGAACGACCCTACCGAGAACCAGCACCGCCAGCCGTTGATTGGCCTCTGGGAGAATAAATATCACCCACTTCACACAACCTGATAGCACATATTGATGGCCCTCTAAGGGGATTTGAACCACCACCAACCTCTCCAGAGGAGAGAGAAGCTTCATAAACAAATACGAATTTATAATCAATTGATAAATACATTCATGTACATATAAATACACACTTACATATTCATTGATTAAATTACGTTCAAACCATACCACGACTGGGTGAACCCTAGGCATCCATGGCTGGAGTAGAGACCCTTCTCTTCTTATTAGCTCCTAAAAAATAAAAAATTAAACTTATTTTAACAACTCATTTAACTCACAAAGTTGATAAAAAGTCAATTCCATATGTACACACATGTATGGAGATTTAAGGTTATATTTAAATTTACCAGGAACAACTCTCGATCCCGATCCATGATCCTCCCCTTTCGTAGAGATATGGGATTTTTTTGATCTTCGTTGTTCATCCTCCATGATATATATATCTATGGTGGACATTTGCAATTAATTTTTTAAATAAGTAGTTTAAATTAAATTCAAGATAAAGTTCAGAAAATTAATGTTTAATTTAAAGTGTAAACAAATTATGTCGATGAATAAATTTTGAAGGAGAGCGTCTCAACACTAATTCATCTTTAAGAGATTAATCTTGAATTTTTGAAGAAGAGCGTATTTAAACTAATTGGATGACTTTGCTACTATATTCATTTTCCTTTGGATGACTTTGCTAGTCGCAATATTGGAAAGCACATATGTAGTCACTGCATTCCCTGGATTGGGATAGCAAGAAAATTCTATGCATAATTTCCATTTTTCAACCATATTTAATGGTTTTCTTATCCATAAAAAAACAAATTCAATAAAAATATATATATTATTTATTGAAATTTATTGAAAATGCATGGGAGAAATGAAAAACTTATATTTAGATCTATTCCAGAGATTGATTGTAGGGGCATTTACTAGATATGTCACCTTTCATAAAAGATGAGATCCAAAGGATACTTGGCCCTTTGCAAACTCTGCTTATAGAACTACCATGGATATGAAAATGAAAAATTTATAATTAGATAGATATTCTAAAGATTGAATGTAGGGGCATTTACTAGATTAGGTTTTAAAACCTATATGTTTCGTATCAAATCACTTGTGGTTTCAATGGGAAAATTTTATGGCTAATTTGTGTTTTACATGTTGAATATAAAAGGTTTTTTCTCTTTCATTGTTTTGAGACCATGGATATGAAAATGAAAAACTATATACTTGGTTAAAAACTGTGTTTTGTATCAAATTAATTTTTGTTTCTAAATACTATATACATGTTGACTGTATGGGCATTTACTGTAGGGGCATTTAGATCTATTCCAGAGATTGACTGTAGGGGCATTTACTAGATATGTCACCTTTCATAAAAGATCAGATCCAGAGGCTACCTGGCCCTTTACAGAATCTGCCTATAGAACTACCACGGACATGAAAATGAAAAAATTCTAATTAGATCTATTCTAAAGATTGAATATAGGGGAATTTACTAGATTAGGTTTTAAAACCTATATGTTTTGTATCAAATCACTTTTGGTTTCAGTGGGAAACTTTTATGGCGATTTTTTTTTTTACATGTTGAATATAAAATGTTTTTTCTCTCTCATTGTTTGAGACCATGGATATGAAAATGAAAAACTATATAATTGGTTAAAACTTATGTTTTGTATTAAATTACTTTTTGTTTCTAAATAAGTTATATACATGTTGAATATAAAAGTTTTTTTTTTCTCTCTCATTTTTTGAGACCATAGATATGAAAATGAAAAACTTCTATTTAGATCTATTCTCTAGAGCTATGGCTAATTTGTGTTTTACATACATTGACTCTTAGGTTAAAAACTATGTTAAAACCTATGTTTTGTATCAAATCACTTATGGTTTCAATGGGAAAATTCTATGGCTAATTCAGGTATTTTTCATGTTGAATATAAAAGTTTTTTTTCTCTCTCATTGTTTGAGACCATGGATATGAGAATGAAAAACTTCTATTTAGATCTATTCTAGAGATATGGCTAATTTGTATTTTACATGTACATTGAATATAAAATGTTTTTTCTCTCATTGTTTGAGTCCCTGGCTATGAAAATGAAAAAATTCTAGATATTTAAAACTAAATGAAAAACTTTTAGATATTTAAAACTACTCAAGAGATTGATTGACTTGTAGGGGCATTTACTCTTAGGTTATTTAAACCTATGTTTTGTATCAAATCACTTATGGTTTCAATGGGAAATGTTTATGGCTAATTCTTGAGTGTTTTACATGTTGAATATAAAATGTTTTTTTCTCTCTCATTGTTTGAGACCATGGATATGAAAATGAAAAACTTATATTTAGATCTATTCTAGAGATATGGTTAATTTGTGTTTTGCATACATTTAATATAAAAGGTTTTTCCTCTCATTGTTTGAGACCATGGATATGAAAATTAAAAACTTCTAGATATTTAAAACTATTCGAGAAATTGATTGACTTGTAGGGGCATTTACTCTTAGGTTAAAACCTATGTTTTGCATCAAATCACTTGTGGTTTCAATGGAAAAATTTTATGGCTAATTTGTGTTTTACATGTTGAATATAAAAGGTTTTTTTCTCTCTCATTGTTTGAGACCATGGATATGAAAATGAAAAACTTCCATTTAGATCTGTTCTTTAGATATGGCTAATTTGTGTTTTACATGTACATTGAATATAAAAGGTTTTTTCTCTCATTGTTTGAGACCATGGATATGAAAATGAAAACTTTCTAGATATTTAAAACTATTCGAGAGATTGATTGACTTGTAGGGGCATTTACTCTTCTAGGTTAAAACCTATGTTTTGTATCAAATCACTTATGGTTTCAATGTGAAAATTTTATGGCTAATTCAAGTGTTTTACGTGTTGAATATAAAATGTTTTTTTCTCTCTCATTGTTTGAGACCATGGATATGAAAATGAAAAACTTATGTTTAGATCTATTCTAGAGATATGACTAATTTGAGTTTTACATGTACATTGAATATAAAAGGTTTTTTCTCTCATTTTTTGAGACCATGGATATGAAAATGAAAAGCTTCTAGATATTTAAAACTATTCGAGAGATTGATTGACTTGTAGGGGAATTTACTCTTCTAGGTTAAAACCTATGTTTTGTATCAAATCACTTATGGTTTCAATGGGAAAATTTTATGGCTAATTCAAGTGTTTTACATGTTGAATATAAAAGTTTTTTTTCTCTCTCATCGTTTGAGACCATGGATATGAAAATGAAAAAATTCTATTTAGATCTATTCTAGAGATATGCCTAATTTTTGTTTTACATACATTGAATATATAAGGTTTTTTCTCTCATTGCTTGAGACCATGGATATGAAAAAGAAAAACTTCAAGATATTTAAAACTATTCGAGAGATTGATTGAATTGTAGAGGCATTTACTCTTAGGCTAAAACCTATGTTTTGTATCAAATCACTTATGGTTTCAATGGGAAACTTTTATGGCTAATTCAAGTGTTTTACATGTTGAATATAAAATATTTTTTTCTCTCTCATTGTTTTAGACCAAGGATATGAAAATGAAAAACTTCTATTTAGATCTATTCTAGAGATATGGCTAATTTTTGTTTTACATACATGTGAATATGAAACGTTTTTTCTCTCATTGTTTGAGACCATGGGTATGAAAATGAAAAACTCCTAGATATTTAAAACTATTCGAAAGATTGATTGACTTGTAGGGTCATTTACTCTTAGGTTAAAACCTATGTTTTGTATCAAATCACTTGTGGTTTCAATGGGAAACTTTTATGGTTAATTTGTGTTTTACATGTTGAATATAAAAGGTTTTTTCTCTCCCATTGTTTGACACCATGGATATGAGAATGAAAAACTATATAATTGGTTAGAACCTATGTTTTGTATTAAATTACTTTTTGTTTCTAAATAAGTTATATGCAAATTGAATATAAAAGGTTTTTTCTCTCATTGTTTTCAAGTCCATAGATATGAAAATGAAAAACTTATATATTTAAAACTATTCAAGAGATTGATTCACTTGTAGGGGCATTTACTCTTAGGTTAAAACCATGTTTTGTATCAAATTACTTATGGTTTCAATGGGAAACTTTTATGGCTAATTCAAGTGTTTTACATGTTGAATGACTTGTAGAGGCATTTACTCTTAGGTTAAAACCTATGTTTTGTATCAAATCACTTATGGTTTCAATGGGAAACTTTTATGTCTAATTCAAGTGTTTTACATGTTGAACATAAAAGGTTTTTTTTATCTCTCATTATTTGAGACCATGGATATGAAAATGAGAAACTTCTATTTAGATTTATTCTAGAGATATGGATAATTTGTGTTTTACATGTACATTGAATATAAAAGGTTTTCTCTCTCATTGTTTGAGTCCATGGATATGAAAATGAAAAAATTCTATTTAAAACTATTCAAGAGATTGATTGACTTGTAGGGGCATTTACTCTTAGGTTATTTAAACCTATTTTTTGTATCAAATCACTTATGGTTTCAATGGGAAACTTTTATGGCTAATTCAAGTGTTTTACATGTTGAATATAAAAGGTTTTTTTCTCTCTCATTGTTTGAGACCATGGATATGAAAATGAAAAACTTCTATTTAGATCTATTCTAGAAATATGGCTAATTTGTGTTTTACATACATTGAATATAAAATGTTTTTTCTCTCATTGTTTGAGACCATGGATATGAAAATGAAAAACTTCTATATGTAGGGGCATTTACTCTTAGGTTAAAACCTGTGTTTTGTATCAAATCATATGGTTTCAATGGGAAACTTTTATGGCTAATTTGTGTTTTACATATTTGAATATAAAAGGTTTTTCTCTCTCATTGTTTGAGACCATGGATATAAAACTGAAAAACTTCTATTGGAGTATTTATTAGAATATGGTTAATTTTAGCATTGTACATACATTGAATATAATTTTTTTCTCTCATTGTTTAGGACCATGGATATGAAAATGTAAAACTATATGGTTAAAACCTATGTTTTTGTATCAAATTAATTTTTTTTGTTTCTAAATACTAGATACATGTGACTATGGGGCATTTCTTTTGTAGGGGCATTTACTAGATATGTCACCTTTCATGACGCGAGCTGGGCACCAAAACCGGAATCTTGATAGCCAACACATATCAAACCACAGCTATCGACTTTACCCAAATTAAAAACACCAATCCCTGGCATTTTCAAAACTTTTCATCTCAACCATTTCATAAGCATCAAATTGTAAACCAACTCACTATTCAGATTTTCCCACAATCCATATTCCAAGACAACCAAGCTTTTCAATTTTCCATAAATATGCATATACAAATGCATCTTAATCACCTACCAAATAAATGTCATTCAATCCCAAATTTAATACTTTGTACATGCGCCTTTTCAATTCACAATCAAAACTCACAAAAAAAATGCCCAATACCACTGCTTCACAATGCGAACAAGACTCAACCTGCTTGTTTTGATAACCATGTTCCCAAAGTAACTTGTCAATGGCGCAGAGGTCTTATTTATTCAATTTAGATTTCCACCCTTAAGTCCCAAATGAAATAATACACCTTCGTCTTCATATCCATTTCAACATCTCATTCTCATATGGATTTTATTTCTGGACTTTTAAAATCCCAATTTTGATAAAGAAAAGTGTGCGCCTTGGCAAACTCATACTACGCACTTCATATAGCACCAAACCAACATTAACGTCATACAACCAAGTACCACGCCTATGGAAATGTTCCAATTCAAATATATATCAAGATGATTTTATTCAATACCAATGAGATGATATGTGCTTTAAAAAGACCGGCGTTCACAACCATATTTTACTTTGTTTACAATTGAAAGTCTGACATAATTGAAATCTGCCCGCAATTTCTTACCTCCCATGAACGCAACCCATAAGATGCCTTCACTTACTTACAATCATCGAATTTTCAAAAGCTATTCCACATCTCAGCGCAGTTTTACTTCTGTAATTGTACTTCTCGATCACATGATTCTCAGTGCCTGCACCTCTGTAAACACAATTTCTCCAGCGCTGACAAAAATCAAATCGTGCGGAAATCAACCCACAACGTTACCTTAATACTGTCTGCGTTCTAACTCAATTTATTTGCTGTAATTAAAACTGGAATCGATCTCCATCGATTTGATTACATCACACAATTCAAAAGTGATACTAGCATTTTGCAATCGGCTTCGATTCGGCATATCAATCCCCATTTAGTCAGCGTTCAACCCATAAATTCAAAACATAATCGATTCAATTGGACCTGACTAGTTCATACCTGTGGATTTACAACGCTGATCTATGGATCACCCAGAATTCTTTATTAATCTGAAACGTTGTTTTATATTTCCTCACCCAGAACTCGTTGTTTATCAGATTGGAAACGCTGTCTGTGGTGTAAACTGTGAGTCGATTTTGTTATTTTTTTATCAACTGATCCTTACGCCTTCACTGTTGTTTCCTGCATATTAATGTCAGTTCTTTTCACATAGACTTTAAACTCTGCGTCAGCACAATTTGTCATTTCAATTTGAATACCTTGTTCGATTGGGGAATTTAACAGGATCTCTAACCTTAACCTTGATTCTTCGAAAATCCATTCAAAAATTCACTGAAGCAATTCTTTTCCAAGTGCACTACCAATGATAACAATACCAATTCTTTCAATCCGGTGCGGAGAAATACAAACCAATTACAACATCGAATGAAGGGATCGATTTCCCATTTGATTCATTTAATGGCATTAACAATGGGTCACTACCCAGTTATATAAAAGGGCATTCTCTATTTTAAACCCAGTTATAGAAAAATATACACCACTCCATAAATCGAACCATATAATTTCTGAAATCACTTTTCACCTTAACATTAAAAATACTTACAAATTTTCTTCGTGGCCAGATATTCAACAGTTGTGGCCCTTACCATTTGCTGAAGGCTTATAGCCCTGCTGTTCAAGCCTCCTCTCAATCTCACACTCTCCCACAATCTCAATTGTATTTTCCTCTCAAACCCCTTCCTATTTATACAATTTTTTTAAAAATGATCTAATTAAATGCTCAATCCCCTTAATATCTCAACAAATCCCTAAATCTCTCAACATCCCTAAAAGATAGATTCTCATCCCTAAAACTTAGAAACTAATTCCAACTTAGGCTCCCTCATTAATTCTAAATAATCTAGAAACTAATTTCTCTCATATTTACAATTTCTCACAAATAATTAATTAATCACTCAAAATAATATTAATGTTTACATGAAATTTAATATTTCTTCAAAACATGAAACCCCCTAGCTTAGATAAAATACAATGTGTTTTTCGGAGCTGATGCTCCTGCATCAGACTCCCCATGTAAGAAAATTCATGACCACCTGGTCATAAGTCTGGATAATTATTTCCTCCTGGATCCCAAATTTTATTTTTTAATCTTTCCTTGCTTGTCAATTGCTTTACTGCTGTTGTTATCTGCTGTTGTCCTCCAGGTTTCCATATTTTGTGATGTAATGCTCCACTTGCTCTGCTCTTGCAATCTTTCGCTGTCTTTCTCTTGTTGTCTTTCCTTTTCTTTCTTGTTGTTGTCTTTCTCTGGGATGTTTTTATCATTAACCTCCTTATCAACTCAATTTCTCTGTCCAGTATATCCTCTGTCTGCTGATTGTTTCCATCTCTTGATTGCTGAACTCTCATTCTTGCTTGTTCTTCACTTGTTTTGATCGCTTCCTTTTCACCCTTACTGCTGTTTTGCACTTTTTCTGCTGTTGCTACATTGTCTTTTAGAACAATTTCTTACCTCTTTTTTCTGCATCTGTCAATTTCTTCCTGATTATTATTTATGACAACTGCTTTGTCATCCTTCTTTAGTAATCTATCCTAGACATTCATCCTCTGCTCTTCCAATTTCCTCCTTTGAAAGTCTAATTCTCTATATAACTCAATGATTTTACTTGGAGTGGACTTTGGAAATTTTACACGATCTTCCATTTCCTCATTTGTTATTGTCTCATTATCACATGGTCTTTCTTCTGCTAAATCTTCCTTAACATCCTTCAGTAGATGTTCTTCCTCTTCTCCCAAACCTGCAATCACACACAAATCATTAGTTTTAAAATCACAAGACCTTACGGTCTTGTTTGATGCTTCAGTCATCAAATCTTCTGGCTGCTTCGAATCATTCATATGATTCAACTCCTCTAGCTCTTCATCACTTTCAAAAAGTAATGGTCCACTTTCTGGGTAACATATCGAAACTTCAACATCTTCTTCAGCATATTCCTTTTGTTGTAGCTCAATTCTTTTGAGCTTCTCTATCCTCTGTTTGGCCTCAATAACCTATTCAAGTTCCCTTAGTTCCTTTATCAACTGCATATTCACTTGATGATTCCTCTTCTCTTGTAGCCTCTGCCACTTCAGCTTCTTTCTCATGACATAACCATGCTTCTGGTCTACCTCATTTCTTTGCAACATCTCCATTAATACCTCAAGCTGAACTACTATCTCAGCCTTCTCCCTCTCATATTCCTCTTTGCTTAACTATCTCTGTATGCCAATTGCCTTGGCATCCTTCTCCTTTTGTCCTCTGCTGTGGTTTATTTCAGAACCTCTGTTACGACTGTCACTAGTCATCATCCTTCCCATCTCTATGAGTTCCTCACTCACTTTACTATGAGTTGCACTAAAGCCTCTTCAGCAGCAAGTCCTGTCCTGCCGCCACTTACCTCACCAAGCTCTCCTCACTCAGTCTTTTGGCAAGCAATTGGTTCTCTATCTCTGGAACCTCCTTTGAGCACTTCTCTTTGCTCTTCCTGGGCTTCAACTCATCTTCCTGTTCACAACTGTCCTCCTTATCCAATCTCTATTGGAATTCCTCAAGGTTATGCCACATCTATGTTTTCACTTAGAAACTTTCACCAGCTTCCTTTATCTGTTAGCAATTCTAATCACATTGCCTTTTGGGAGTTGCAATAATACTTCAATGCAAAGACTACAATATTCTATTCTTCAAATCCAAATAAAACCATATCATCTTACCTCCAAGATCTCGTCTGATCTTGTCCTTCCATTCTCCTGCACTTCAATTGTCTTCAGAATCTCACCACTCCTGCAAATCTGTTTCAGAAAATCTTTATGCTTCCTCTGCACAATTTCTCAATATTCAACTACTGTCAATCAGATTTTAAAATCTGATCCTCTCTTCCAATCTTCTGGCTTGATCTGGCAAACTTTAGCTGTCAGCAACAATTCCTTCTTTGCTGAGATACTTCATTGCTGCATTCATCAATCCTCAATCCACTTCTTGTCAGTAAAACTCAAATCAAAATTAACCAAACAAAATACCTGCACGCTCCAAGTGAATTTCCATTTCCCAACATCGCTGTGGATTCTTTCTGTCTCTGCAATTCTGCGTTACCTGCCTCTAAGAACTTAATTGTTCTTCTCCATTCTCCCAGCTGTACTCTGGTTGCTTGACTGTCAGATTAGAATCTGATCTCCCTTACCTGCATACACATCTCTTCACACATGATTTGATATAAAGTCAAATTCAGTCTTCAACGCTTTTCAAGAACCTTCATACAGAGCCAAGCTCTGATACCAAAAATGACGCAGGGCTAGGCCTGCAAAACCAGGATCTTCAATAATAACACATATCAAACCTGCTTCTCTTCTTTTCAAATTAAAAACACAAATCCCTGGCATTTTCAAAACTTTTCATCTCAACCATTTCATAAACATCAAATTGTCAAACAACTCACTATTCAGATGTTCCCACAATCCATATTCCAAGACAACCAAGCTTTTCCATTTTCCATAAATATGCATATACAAATGCATCTTAATCACCTACCAAATAAATGTCATTCAATCCCAAATTTAATACTTTGTACATGCGCCTTTTCAATTCACAATCAAAACTCACAAACAAATGCCCCAATGTATTTAATACCACTGCTTCACAATGCGAACAAGACTCAACCTGCTTGTTTTGATAACCACGCTCCCAAAGTAACTTACCTCCAATGGCGCAAGTCCTATTTATTCAATTTAGATTTCCACCCTTAAGTCCCAAATGAAATAATACACCTTCATCTTCATATCAATTTCAACATCTCATTCTCATATGGATTTTATTTCTGGACTTTTAAAATCCCAATTCTGATAAAGAAAAGTGTGCGCCCTGGAAAACTCATACTGCGCACTTCATATAGCACCAAACCAACATTAACATCATACAACCAAGTACCACGCCTATGGAAATGTTCCAATTCAAATATATATCAAGCTGATTTTATTCAATACCAATGAGATGATATGTGCTTTAAAAAGACCGGCGTTCACAACCATATTTTACTTTGTTTAAAATTGAAAGTCTGACATAATTGAAATCTGCCCGCAATTTCTTACCTCCCATGAACGCAACCCATAAGATGCCTTCACTTACTTGAAATCATCGACTTTTCAAAAGCTATTCCACATCTCAGCGCATTTTTACTTCTGTAATTGTACTTCTCGATCACATGATTCTCAGTGCCTGCACCTCTGTAAACACAATTTCTCCAGCACTGACAAAAATCAAATCGTGCAAAAATCAACCCACAACGTTACCTTAATATTGTCTGCGTTCTAACTCACTTTATTTGCTGTAATTAAAACTAGAATCGATCTCCATCGATTTGATTACATCACACAATTCAAAAGCGATACTAGCATTTTTCAATCGGCTTCGATCCGGCATATCAATCCCCATTTAGTCAGCGTTCAACCCATAAATTCAAAACAGAATCGATTCAATTGGATCTGACTAGTTCATACCTGTGGATTTACAACACTGATCTATGGATCACCCAGAATTCTTTATTAATCTGAAACGTTGTTTTATATTTCCTTACCCAGAACTCGTTGTTTATCAGATTGGAAACGCTGTCTGTGGTGTAAAATGTGAGTCGATTTTGTTATTTTTTTATCAACTGATCCTTACGCCTTCACTGTTGTTTCCTGCATATTAATGTCAGTTCTTTTCACATAGACTTTAAACTCTGCGTCAGCACAATTTGTCATTTGCCAATTTGAATACCTTATTCGATTGGGAATTTAACCAGATCTCTAACCATAACATCGATTCTTCAGAAATAGATTCAAAAATTCATAAAACCCAATTCTTCTCCATCAGCACTACAATATTGATATTAACAATACCAATTCTTTCAATCCGGTGCAGAAATACAAACCAATTACAACATCGACTATTCAGATCAATTTCACATTTTGATTCATTTGATGGCATTAACAATGAATTCACTACCAGATTATATAAAAGGGGCATTCTCCATTTAGAACCCAATTGCAGGAAAATATACACCACTCCATAAATCGAACCATACAATTCTGAAATTACTTTTCACCTTAACATTAAAAATACTTACAAACTTTCTTCGTGGCCAGATATTCAACAGCCGTGGCCCTTACAATTTGCTGAAGGCTTACAGCCTTGTTGTTCAACCCTACTCTCAAACTCACACTCTCTCACAATCTCTAATGTGTTTTTCTCTCAAAACCCCTTCCTATTTATACAATTTTAAAAATGATCTAATTAAATGCTCAATCCCCTTAATATCTCAATACCACTAAAATATCTCAACAATCCCTAAATCTCTCAACATCCCTAAAAGATAGATTCTTATCCCTAAAACTTAGAAATTAATTCCAACTTAGGCTCCCTCATTAATTCTAAATAATCTAGAAACTAATTTCTCTCACATTTACAATTTCTCACAAATAATTAATTAATCACTCAAAATAAATTTAATATTTACATGAAATTTAATATTCCTTCAAAATATGAAACCCCCTAGCTTAGATAAAATACAAGGTGTTTTTCGGAGCTGATGCTCCTGCATCATCATAAAAGATGAGATCCAGAGGCTACCTGGCCCTTTACAGACTGCCTATAGAACTACCATGGATATGAAAATGAAAAACTTCTAATTAGATCTATTCTAGAAATTGAATGTAGGGGCATTTACTAGATTAGGTTAAAACCTATGTTTTGTATCAAATCACTTTTGGTTTCAATGGGAAACTTTTATGGCTAATTTTTGTTTTACATGTTGGATATTAAAGGTTTTTTCTCTCTCATTGTTTGAGACCATGGAAATGAAACTCTTATTTCTATAAGCTAATTTTAGTCTGATGAAGTTAAAATTTCTTTCATTCATACATTCATAAATAAAAGGACAGTCGAACAGTCAGCCATGCAATGACAACTATTTTACTATTTTCTTGGAGACTTAACTGTTTCTTGTAAAAGGATCTAAGGATCTCATCTAATCTCTAATGAAAAACACTTATTTTACTTTTCAAAGAACAACATGCTTGCACGCTTAAATGTTACATGTTCAACGATCTAATCTTCAATGAATCACAATGATTTTAATTTCCATACTATTGTTTTCTTTGCTTCTAAACTCATTTTCTCTGCAACTAAATAATGAAACACTCTGGTTCTATATTTTGAGGATTCTCTCGCATTTATGATGCAATGTTGATGTTATATAACAAAGATGAGTTGCCAAGGACACATGCCTCTACTGTTGTGCTATGGAACAACATGAAGAAACTCTCCTATCATATATTTTGAAAAATATCCCCACATTTATGCTGACAATGTCACTGATCTATAAAAAAAGAGGAGCATCGTGCCGTAGTAGCCACCGACCTCTAATGTTTTGTTGTGAAACTACATGGTGAAACTTCCATAACCTAATGGCTGCGAGTCCATCCCACCGCAACAAATCCTGCCATATTTGGTTAGTGATATTTTTAATTAGATCCTAAGCTGAATAAGAAACCAGTTGAGTAAACCAAATTTCAAAGTGTTTTGATATTTTTCGGAAGTTTCCAGATCACTTTCCAACCAGTTTTAAGGATTATTTTCAGGTAATCACGGAATTAATAATAAAGATAGAATCAACTTTTAGACATAACAAATGTAGTACATTTAAGTATAGCTACAGTCACAACAGATGTTGCTAATAACAGTCATAACAGAGGCTGATAACAAGACACACATTGTCATAATAGAGGTTGATAATAGGACACACATTGTCAAGTTTTTGTAGGTTGAATAGTGGATAGGAATGTTGTCATCTTCCCTCACCTAGTTCTAGTTTTGATGTTTAGTATAGATTTGCATATCATTGGTATGGGCCCAACGGAAGATGGTAGCTGATGAGTTACTCCATTAATGATAATTATTAAGGTAGTAGTTAGTGGGAAAATAGAACATTTAAATAGAGTTTAAGCTAAACTATATGTACAGGTATGAAATCGGATATTATAATTTTTTACGTTTTATTTGTGAAATTAGACTTCATTTTGAGAGGTTGGAGAGTTATAACACACATCAAACCTGAAGTCGCAGCCAAAAAAATAGAGACATGGCCAAAAAAACAGAGACAGGGCCAAAAAAACAGAGACAGAGCCAAAAAAACAGAGACATAGCCTCTCTCATTCATAAAGTCCCTACTAGACGCTAAAGACGCTGAAGATTCTGAAGACGTACCTGGAGAATGAAGACACTGAAGACGATGAAGACGCTGAACTCACTGTAGAGGACACTGAAGTCATAGAAAAGGAAGCTGAAGACGTCGCGGAAGACCTGTGCAACAAAAAGATCAACAGAAATTAAAAAATCAAGCAAAATTAAAACCAAATTACAAAATCAACACAAATTAAAACCAAACTAAAAACAACAACAACAAAAAAACTTGCAGAAATTTAAAATCTTACCTCCTTGAGCTTAATGCGCGCGAGAATGCTGGACAGAAGTGAGCACGTGAGAATGCGACAGATAAGAGCGTGCGATAGAATTCCAGAAAAAAACGAGCACGCAAATGTGAACAGAAACCTAGAAAAGGTTGCGGGCGATATATTTATAAAATAATAGTTCGGCCGAACTTTTATTGCCGGTTTTCCAAACTCAGGCGAAAAATCTATTCGCCATTACCGTAAGTACGCCGTCACTGTAAACAGAAAATGAAGTTCGGCCGAACTAAATTCAATAGTTTGGCCGAACTCCTAAATTGTTCAGCCGAACTATGGACGAAAACATTTTTCCGCCCAGAATTGTCACAAAAGTGTTACCCATCTTCACATTTTCACCCTCCTATTTTTGAAAAAAATGGAAGAGGTAGTGTTAAGTTTGGAAAAAATTCCCTGGCATAACTCAAAGGAAAAGTAACAATTATTCTAGATAAGAATACTAAGGCTAAGAATTTCCTTTATATGGAAAACCTCAAAAAAATCCTTCTTAGCATTAGCGAGATGTGTGATAATGGCTACAATGTCATTTTTAAATCAAATTATTGTGAGATAAAAATGGACGAGAATGGAAATTTGGTTGCAAAATAAATTGGAACTCCCAATATTGTCTATGGATTCAATGGCTTCAGGGAAAAGAGTCATCTAAGAAAGGATGATGAGACATGGTTTTTCCATAGAAGGATGGTCATGTTAACTTTGACAGTTTTGTGAAGGGTAGAAAAATAGAAGCAGTAATGGGCTTACCAAAATTATAAAAACCAAAAATTTTAGTAAAGAATTCTTGTCATTGTGCTAAACATACAAGGGTTAAATTTAAGACAAAGGGGTATTCCATGGACAGACAACTGGAACAAGTCCATACAAACATCTGATGCCCCACAAGAACATAGTTTCCAAGAGGTGAGAAGTACTTTCTTTTTTTCATTGATGATTTCACTAGAGCAACATGCATAATGCTATTAAAGGAAAAATCAGATGATTTGAGAAATTTTAAGGTATTAAAGGCTCAAGTTTAGAATGAGAAGGATTTGAAGATCAAGTTCTTATGGCCTAATAAGGGAGGAGAGTTCACTTGAAGGGAAATCACTAAATTATGTGAAGGCCATGGTATATGAAGGTATTATTATGTTTTAATAAATTATTAGCACAAAAAAGTGGTAGAATGTAAGAAAAAAGTTGTTCAAGACATGTCTAGGGCCATGATGGATGAAGGAAATGTGTCACACACCTTCTAGGGAGAAGCAACCCAAGCCTCAATGAAGCACCTCAAAGTTTTTATGAGGAAGTGTTATTTCAAGAGGATTGACAAAAAGATTGGTAAGTTTGATTCTCATGCAGATGAAGAAATTTTTATTGGGTATGCAATCATAAGCAAAGGATACAAGTGCTATAAAATAAGGATTAATAGGATTGAAGAATTCATAGATGTTAAAGTGGATGAAGATTTAAAACATACAACGAAGGTTCAGAATAAACCAGAAATGGATGGAGGTTCAATCCACAAAAATAAAGGACTTAAAGAGATTGAGGAGAAAGAAGAAGATGAGGATTTACAAAAATCATACCATAAATACAAAGCTACATCAGGATATGTGAAAAAGAAGAATCCTACGAGTCAGAGAATTCTAAATAAATATCTTAGTGTGTAGAATAGAAGAATGTTTATATGTATTCCTAATTAAGAAAACATTGCATTGTTGTATTAGATAAAGCCCAAGAATTTTAATGATGAAAGTGAGGACCAATTTTGGTTCAAATCTGTGAACGAATAATTGGACCAAATAGAGTAAAAAACGCTTAGGGATTTGTTTCAAGATTAAAGGTGAAGAATTCCATTGGCATAAAGAGGGTTTTCAAAAAAAAGTGAAACAAATATTGTCAAATTCTGAGAAACAAAGCCAGGCTAGTTTTTAAAGGCTATATTGAAGTCAAAGGCACAATTTCAAAGAAAAAAATGCTCCTATAGATATAATGGAGGTAATACAATTTTTAGGGCATTTGCATCTTATAAGAAATTTAGAGTGTATCACATGGATATCAAGTCTTAAATTCATAATAGAGAATTGGAAGAGGAGGTATACATTGAAAAACCAGAAGGACTTATTCTTTCAAAAGAAGAAAATTATGTGTGTAGACTATGAAAATCTCTATATGGTTTGAAGTGAGTCCCAAGAGCATGGTATACTAGACTAGAGAAGTATCTACAATAGCAAGGATTTAGAAGAGGAAAAAAAAACAACAATTTGTACATTAAATGTGAAAATGATAATATGTTAACCATTGTGTATCTAGACGACAACATTTTTGGAAGAGATTTGGAGTAGATGGGAGATGAATTTTTTGAGGCAATGAAAAAAAAATTGATATTTCCATCCCAAAGGGGATTTCCTTCTTCCTTGGGTTATAGATTGATAAATCATAAGTAGGTATTTTCATCTCACAATCTAGGTATTTGAAAGAAAACATAAAAATGTTTTGGATGGATGATCGTAAACCTATGTGTACACATACGGTGATTGGCCGTAATTTGAGAAAATACGATGATTCTCCAATAATAAATAAAACAACTTAGATATCCATGATACAAATCTTGTTTTACATAACTACTTCAAGACCTAATATTACACAAGAAGTAGGAATGGTTGCGATATTTCACGAAATTTGAAAGGAAATCCATGTCAATGTAGTAAAGAGGATATTAAAATATCTTGAAGGCACAATATAATATGGCCTATGGTATGAAAAAGGTAAGGAGTTTACATTGAAATATTTTATTGATGCTGACTAGGCTGGCAACGTTGATGAAAAAAATAGTACGAGCAAAGCATCATTCTTCTTGGGAAATTTTCTAGTTTCTTTGGTGAAGAAGAAACATGAATTAATCTCTATATGTACAACCGAAGAAGACTACATAGCTACAACTACTTGTTGTACTCAAATTATGTGGATGAAGAAGACACTGAAGGATATCAAACTTGAGTTTTAGAATCCAATTACCATTCTATGTGATAACATGTGTGAAATTAGAATTTCCAAAATTCTTGTTATGCACTCTAATACCAAGCATATAATTTCTTCAGAGATCACGTTGAAAAGAGTTTTGTAAGCTTGGAATGTGTGGCCACTAATGAATAGGTTGCAAAAATTTTCAACAAGCTTCTCCCCAGAGAACCCCTTGAGTACCTCAAACACAAATTTGTATTGGTGTCTCTCTTCTCAAAATGACAGAGTGTTTGAGATTTGGAAGCTACTTTTTCTTAGAAAAAATATAATGAGAATGCTACATGAGAAAAACAATGAAATGTTGAAATTTTTATTATATGTGTATGTTTACATGAAGAGATGCCATCCAGTGACCAGGATTGATATTAGGGGTAGATATATCAGACCTGTGTATCCTTTTCCATTGATCTCAAAGGGGGAGAAGATGCGGTGCTCAAACATTACTCAACACAGGGACCCTAGGGGAAGAAGAAATGCAAACATTCCATACTATAGCAGAAATAGCATATGATAAAGGGAGAAGTTTTTTGGCTTAGTAGTACATAGATGATAGTTCAAAGAGGAACTGACACAATGCATAATGAACAATATAAGGTATCAAATTCAAGGGGAGTATTGAATAGAGAGAAGAATGAGCCCGATTTCTCTTAGGGGGAGTGTTGTTTTATGCAATGTTATATGTGATTTTGATGCATTCAGTTGTATATCAATTCCTTAGACATGTTTGGAGCAATTTGCATCAATGAAAAAGGGGGATATTGTTGGACATAATGTTAGAGATTGCTAGAGATGGTGTTGACATTGGTTTGAACTTACGATTGACCATGGATATTGATGTACAATCATTGATGTGAAGAGTAGCATCAATTTGGTTGTTTAGGGAATTGGTATAGAACCATCATATTAGCAAAACAATTGAATAATCCTTAAAAATATTATTATTGAAGCTGGTGGATGAATGGTTCAATTGAAGGAAATTTGTTTACAGAAGATCAAGTCAAATTCCTGTGCAAATGACATGGTTGGATGGTCCTCAGAAATACATTTCCAACAATAAATGATAGCTCAAAAAACTTCTAAGGATTGAATAGCTATTGCAGGTTGAAGTTGGGAAGTCAGCTTTTGTAGAAGAAGTTTGGAAGTTTAGGATCTTTGTAAGGAAAACAAGAAGCGCGTGGAAAAAAGGATTGAACCCCACACTTTTTTGCTATATTTCAACTATTCAGAGTTTGTTTTAGTTTTTTAGGCCACTCAAGCTATTTAGACCATTTGGTTTTTTGGGAGCTCAGGTGTTCAAGACATTTTGAACTAGTTCAACCATAAGGAAAGTCCCCAACTCGAGCTTATTCCTATTGATAAAAGTCGATGATATGACATAAGGACCTGTTTAGTGAGGTGGTATTAACTAGGTGGGGATTATGACATGGAAGTTTGTGGAAGTGACATGTGGAAATTTTTTTTGGAGGTTTTGGATGGCCAAGTGGGCGAAATATGCGTGACACATGACACCACTTAAAG
Source organism: Pinus albicaulis (assembly GCA_034641835.2). Taxonomy (NCBI): domain Eukaryota; kingdom Viridiplantae; phylum Streptophyta; class Pinopsida; order Pinales; family Pinaceae; genus Pinus; species Pinus albicaulis. The sequence goes on along the minus strand of CM076575.1, from coordinate 1,330,645,536 downwards.
GAATCCACTTCGTAGTGATGAAATTTTATTTTCAGTGGTATATGATGTGGCATATCACATGGATTTCTACCAAATAATTGTGTTTATCGATGAATTCTAATGTTAGATAATTTCTAGAATTTCATGGGAATTAGATGGTGGGACCAAAATCATATCCTTGTCTAGGAAATTCATAGTTTAGACCTGACAACGGAATGATGGTGGGATGACATGAAGTTTCTAGTGTAGCTCATGTTAGGTCCCCATATTACTAGTTTAGTCCCTTATTGTTATTAATATAACCCCCTTATTGTTACTGTTGTACCCCTATAACCCCAATATTGTTTTTATTGTGCCCTTACATTATTATTGTTAGGTCGGCTAGGATTATATTGTGGGCCCGTGGACTCCTATATATAGAAGGAGGTTTTGGTCATTGGTAGCATCCAATAATTGTTCATTTATGTAACGTATTGGAGGTTTCACCCTCGAAGTGGCTAATTTCTAAGGCGTTGATATCTCTCTTTCTTCTATTTTTGGAGATGGTTTCATAACATTTGGTATCAGAGTTCTGGATTCTAGGGTTTCGCTGCTCCAAATAGGTCATCACGGAATTTTTGCTATAATGTTTTTTCTACGAAGGTTCAAAAGCCAAATGTTTTAGAGTGCAAAGCCAAAATCCCGAGGAACATCATCACAAAATTTCAGAGCTTGGTTCACAATATTTCAGAGATATGATCTGTGGAAGTTAGGGCTTTTTGCAGGCTCTTGAATTTAACCTAAAAAGGTTACCAGGGAATTGTCGCTATAAATATTTTTCTATGAGGTCTGAGAAGCTGAAATTTTTACAGAGCGAAGCTGAAATCCTGAAGAACCTCCTGTAAAAATTTCAGATCTTGGTTCACAATATTTTTGGATATATGAGCTATGGAAGTTGGGATATTTTTAGGCTCCTGAATTTCATCTCAAAGAGGTGATCGTGGGAAAAACGTCATAACTCTCTCTGTGAGCGTCTGATTGAGGTTCTGTAAAATGTGGCCACAAGTACATGGAATTTAGTTTCCTGTATATAAATTTTAGAGTTGAAGGAGGAAACAATGAAATGTGGAAATTCATACAAGTTCTCTCTACTGAACCAGTCCATAATTAGGTCAGTGTGTGAGATTGGACATAACTTTGTCTAGAAGAGTCCAAATCATGTCAGACCTATGGCATTCGAAAGAGGATTCATAGGGCTACCTCAGGGCTGCATCTCAGATATTGAAGATCTGAAATCATAGAGATAATTCATTTTCAATATTGAGCTCCTCAAAAGCAAGAAAAAAGTGTGTATTTTTTTTCGAATTACATAAGTCTCGTTTGAAGAAAATTAGTTTGAATTTATTCCAAGGGCATATTGAAGAATATATATCAGTATTAGGTTATAAATTTCCCCCTAAAAATAATTCAATGCCCACTAAGCCTTCAGAAAGCTCTACTATGACTCACGAAGACGAATAAATGCAACATGAGATGTCAAAATTACAAGAGCTAGTGCACCTATCCCAAAGAGAAACAAAAAATGAAATGGAATTTTTGAAGAAAGGCATGGAAAATAAGATGGATGGTTTGAAGAAAGGCATGGAAGCTAAGATGGAGGGCATGGAATCTAAGATGGAGGGCATGGAAGTTGGCATGGAAGCTAAGATAGATGATATGGAAGCTAAGATCGATCAAAAAATGGAAAACATGAAGAATGATCTAAAAGTAGACATTAAAGGTTTGGCAAAGTTGATACAAGAAATGTTTCCTAATGGTGAAAATATAGTAAAGGAAACTCATGATGAGAACAAAATAAATGTTAATCGTGATTTCATAAACTCTAATGTTGGATGGAAGAACCACCATATTCTAAATATGGATATGAGGAAGTTTGATGGCAAGGATCCCGTAACATGGATACTGCAGATGGAGCAATATTTTGATCTCAATAATGTGTAAAACACACAAAAGGTACGCATTGCAACTTTAAATTTAGAAAAAAATACATTTGTATGGTATCGATGGCTTTTATCCCGTAAAAAAATTGTCACTTGGTCAATTTTTACGAAGGAAATGATAGCACATTATGAGGATACAAAAAGCAATACCTTCTTTAGCCAATTGATAAATCTCAAACAAAAGGGTTTAGTGGTGGAACACATTGAGGACTTTAAAAAATTGAATATAAGGGTAATTGATATTCTAGAGGAACACATGATTGATGTCTTCATAGGCACTTTAAAGGATAACATCCAACATGAAGTTTGAGTTTGGGAACCTGATTCATTGGAAAAGGCATTCAGGTTGCCAAGAAAAATTGAATGAAAATTATGGCAACAAGGAAGCCTAGCACTCACATATATAAAGATGGAAGTGTTGCTACTCCTATAATTCCACAGCCTACAAGGTTGGCACCACAAAAATTGGAAGAAAAGAGAGAAAAAGGGCTTTGCTACAGTTGTGATAGCAATTACACTAAAGGTCATAAGTGTGCTGAGAAGAAATTATTTTACACAGATTGTGAAGAGGAAGAAAAAAATGAACAAGAACCTTCAAAAGAAGAGGATATACACTAGGAACCAACCCTAGAAGAGGAATAAATAATTCCGATCATATCATGTAATGCATTGGCAGGAATTACCACTCTGAAAACTCTTAAGATAGAAGGACATATCAAGAAGAAAAAGGTAATAGTGTTGATTGATTTGGGTAGTACCCATAATTTTTTTCATTGTAAGGTAGCTAAGGAATTGAATATTTTCCTATACCCGACACCAGAATGTCAAGTGATGGTTGCAAATGGAGGAACTATAAATTGCTCTGGAAAATGCCATAATATCAAGCTAACCATGGGGGAATATGTATTGAATAGTTCAAATCTTTTCATTGCTATGGGAGGTGCTGATGTTGTACTAGGAGTACAATGGTTACAATCTTTGGGAACAATAGCTTTTAATTTTCAAAAACTTTTCTTGAATTTTTTTTTAGAAAGAAAAGGAAGTCAAATTATGGGTTATCTTAGGGAATCCAGGAAATATAATAAGATATAATTTCATGACAAAGCTTCTGAAGAAAGAACAACGAGGCGTAATTGCACAATTATGCTCACTAGAAGTTCCAACATCAAAATCATCTATTTCTGCAGATCTCCAAAAGGTATTGAATAATCATTCCAAGGTGTTTGAAACTCCCAAAGGACTCCCACCTATTCATGATCATGATCATACTATTCATTTAATTCCAGGAAGTGTTCCTCCAAAGGTCAGGCCTTATAGGTATATTTATGTCCAAAAGGGCGAAATTGAATGTATGATTGCAGAAATGTTAGAGGCTGGTATAATTCAACCTAGTCAAAGTTATTTCTCTGCTCCAGTAGTATTGGTGCACAAGAAGAATGGATCATGGTGCATGTGTCCGGATTATAGGGAGCTCAATAAGCTCACTATTAAATATAAATTTCCCATTCCTGCGATTGATGAATTATTGGATGAATTACATGGGGAAATTTATTTTACCAATTTGGATCTGTTAGTGACCTATAAATATAAGATTCATAATTTTGACTTGACTGATGGTAATCTTGTAAATATGTACATACTTTGCCTTATGCAATTTGTGTTCTCATATTTTGTAAAAAAAATCAAAAAAATCAAAAAATCAAAAACAGTGTAAAAAATCCTAAAAGACAAATCAAAGGACTTAGAAAAAATAGTATACCCAAAAAGAAAAATATGAATAAAACATGAAAGTGTGCAAGTCTAAATGCCACTTCTTTCACCTTTTGCAGTTGATTATGGCAGAGTGTCAATAAATGCCATAATCTCTAATGAGTTGAACTATTTAATCTTGACTCTTCATTTTTCAATTTCAAATGTTGTAGATAGAGAATAAAGAATTGTCATACAGTTCAACCATGAAAATTCATTAGTTAGGTAGAGAAATAAAGAATCCAACAGTTTAATCTGGATTCTTCGATGCAATAAGTGTAGAATTAGATAGTTTACCGCTTTCAAGAAGAATAAAATGTTGTAAGGTTGCTAGCACCTGATTAAAAGAGAAGGAAAAAATGTTAGAAGATAATGACTGGGTAGGTAGAAGCAGGTGAGAAAAATAAATGTAAATATATTTCACCAGACAACAAATAAATAATTTCCCCTCCCCATAGCAATTTGATATTCTAGACTATTAGTCAAAGAGGCTCAAGGCATTTCCTTGACTTCTGTTGGGACCAGACCCAAGGCTCAATGACTAATTAGTTGAAAATGTTAAGTTTCTATATTAATCCCAGAAATTTTCATTATTTACCCCTTCATGCACTCATTACCATTTAATTTCATAAGTAAATACTCCATTTTTACTTAATGATACAAAAAGCCCCCATTTGATTAACTGCCTACATCTCATAAAGCATAAAAACCCTCAAAATGACATTTTATCCTAAGTTAAAGTGATGATATTATCATAATGCAAGTTTGGCTTTGATCTTCACTTTTCTTGGTTATAATTGTATGTTTTAATTATTCACTTTTCCCTTTTAAGATTAACATCTAACTTATTTTATTTAAATCCCTATCAATTATCCTAGTCCTATTAATATAGCTCCATTTTATTTAATATCCCCAAAAACCATTTAATATATGCTTTTGTGTCAAAGATATTAAGCACATGTTGAAAAACATCCTGAAATTACCCCTTTGACACAAAAATACCCATAAAAAATATATCCCTTTCCCCCTATGGTTTTTAAACCCCTCCGTAGTCTAAACTATATAATAAAATTAAATAATAAAAAAATGCGCATTTTATTTACATCCTGTGTATTTAAAATGATGCACAAAAAACATTAACATCTTTGTATCCCCCCCAGATTACCCTTAACCCAAGGTTAAAATGCCTAAGCCTTTTTTCCCCTTCATAATATGCAACCTTGGTTAAACCTTTATTAAATCTACCCTTTTAATATATAAACTCATTTTATATATTTAACACCTATTTCCATTTCATTTTCACAAGCATCGGGTTTAACCTCAACCATCTGATCATCCTGATCAAAATCAATGGATAATATTGAACCCAGGTCCCACCCCTTTGCTCCATTCCCTACCTTTTCCCCGATATCACATTTATTTGACATTGTAGATCTTTACCTTTTAAGATCAACAACTCACAATGAAAGCCCGACCCCACCTTATTGTTTCCCTGCAACTTCCCTACGCATCTGAGCCATTCGCTTCACTCAACCGAATCCAACGGCGTGGATCCCATAGCGCATTATCAAAGTGATCGGATGAAGTCGGAATTTTTTTTTGCGATAAAAGTTGTTTTATGAAACTGTCGCCTACTACTCGTCCTAATTTTACTGGATCACATTTCAAAAGCTAAAAACCAGTTATCGCCCAGAAGCAATGTGATAACCAGTAATGGCTTCGCCTTCAAATGCACAAACTGCTCCTGCCATTAATTCCAACCTGTAATTAATGTCATGTTTTTTATAAGACTTAAGGTTTTCAGACTTAATTCTTATTGTTTACATTGCATTTTGTGCCTACACCCTCTCAGAAAACATTCGCAGACACCATTTCGAAACTATTTTTAATCCCATAAAACCATTTCACCTCTTAATTTCGCCTCCGAAGAAATCCCAATGCCTTCTACCAAACAATCTACAACCAGTTTGAAGAATGGTACCACCTGCAACCCTCTTCGACCATGACCATACCTATTTAAAGTTATTTTTAAATAATCTAAGCATGAAAACTCTTAATTTTCAAGAAAAATTAAAATATTTTGGTATTTAAAAGCCAAAAGTACTCATCTAAGAGTATTCAAACCTTGAAGAAACAGGGGAACCCCTGGCAAAATTTTCCCAAAATTTGCCGCTTCCTCCTTAAGAATTTTGACCACCCAAAATATATTCCTACGGTTAAAAGACCTTTGAATTACTAAAGAAACCATTGAAAATCCCTTTCCCACTGTCTGTACATTCCAAATATGCATATTTCCTCATAAAACCCTCGCCCAGATTCCAAATTTTCCCAAAAACAGCTTAATTGACCTTCTGTTTCCATTAAGAGCTCATCAAATACTCTAATCTTGCTCAGTTACTTCAAAAATGACTAAGAAGCAGATTACCCCTAGGACTGGAGGTCCCAAACCTCATAAGCCTGCCTCCAACAAGCTTCCAAACCCCTAGGAAGTTTGAAATCCTTTAAAAGTTTATGCCCAATCATGTCAACCTTCCTAAGATAAATCCACCTTATGATACTTTTGATTTCCCTGAGGGCTCTAGACAAGCCATTTCCATGCTGTCATTCATTCTAGGCTATGTTAATGATGAATTTACAGATGCCTCCATTTTAGGGTTCCTCTCCAACTTGTCTCCTAGACAACAACGAGAGTTGGTCTTTGATTTTTCCAAATTCATTGCTGATAATATACATTATCAGCTAATTAAATTACTTGATGAAGGAGTTTTCAAATATACATCATATCTGTTACATATTTTCTTATTTTCTCAAGCAGATAATTTTCCCATTGCATTACAAAAGACAGATATGGTGGGAAAACCTCTTTCAGTAATATTCTATACTTCTCTTCTCAGAAAGAACAACAGTGAGTATAGTTATAGTGATTTCAATGATTTGTTTATCAGACCTTCCATGAGTTTGTTTGATAAAACAGAGCCACCAAGGATAAATGAAGAAATCAAAAGAATTTTACAGTTGTCTAAAAACTATAAAGTTGGATATTGGTATTTGTATAAAAATCACACAGAAATCATAGTGTATGGTGCAATCTTGGCCCCTTACAAATTACTGAAGTTTCTAACTACAAGGATTTTTGCTCTAGAATACTTGAGACAGATTTTAAATGAAGATGCAATAAAATTTATAGCATCCAAAAAGAAGGCGCAATTCAAAATTGAAAAGTCAAATTGGCTCCTTGATAGTTAACAGCAGAGAAGCTTTGAAAGAAGTAAGCAACAAATTATCTTTATTCAAGTTCCAAGAAATATTCTGCTGGGACTATGACCCTCAAGGTATTCTGAGCAACCTCAGGGTCAAATGCAAGTTAACCCCATTCCTCCATGAATCAAAGCCACTAATTGAAAAATATGCCAATCAGTTGGAATGGGTTGCAAACACTTTAATTGATGATGATCAGGAGATGCAAATAGATAATCTACAGGAAAATCAAATGGACAGTACACAGGTGGTTACAATTAACCAACCAGCAGAGGTATCCAATAAAAGGCCGAGAAAAGAAGAAGGATATTTGGCAGAGACAATCATTGAAAATAAATTTATAACAGTCTACAGCAAAAAAGCCAAAATGACTACTCTAGAAAAAGAAGGAGTCATTGATGTAGATGATAATAATGATCAACAAAAAGATGATGAGGCCACAATGATTGTTAATGAAACACTCAGGGAAATTCAAAATGAACAGGTACAAGCACAGGGAAAAGGAAAAGAGATGGTTGAAGTAGGAATGACTACAGAAGCTTCCTCTTCCTCTAAAACAACAGAAGAAACTGTTTTTGATATTCAGAAGAGGTTCAAGCAAATCAGGGAAAAGAATGAAGAAATCAAGAATGAAGTTTATTCTAAACTTCTAAAGGAAAAGCCAGGAGATAAAGACAGACTAGTGACAGCATTTGATTACTCAACAAATAAAATGATCATGTCTTTTCTCCAACTAGTAGTAACAGATCCAAAGTCAGCCATAAACTATAGAAATACAAAATTTGCAGTGAATGTTGATACTGTACATGAACTAGATCAGATAGAGTTCCATAGGAGTGCATCAGAGATGCTATATTCAAAGGTAGTAAGATAAACCATGAGTGCTACCATGCTTCAGAAAATTGTATCTAATTTTCAAACCCAAATGAAATTAGATAAAGCATCTCTTCATGCTAAGGATTTGAGGATCAAGTCCTTAGAAGATTTGGTAACAGAAACAGGAGCAGATCCCTCTAATACTAAAGTTGCTAAAAAATTGATAAGGAAGAATAATGAGGATATTGCAGCCTTAAGAAAGAAACTCAAATTGCCAAAGAGTGAGCACCCTCGGGAAAAAGAAATTCTTTAGGAAAAAACATAAAAAGAGGAAACTATGCAACTTGTTATGAAGATGACAGCTCCGATTAAAGATATGGAAAATCAAATAGAATATTTAATGCAAGAAAATTAAATGTTGAAGAAAGCTCAGGAAGTCCCCATTCCCACAGTTATTCCAACTGTAAGTACAACTATTCCCTCTACATTGGAAGAACATTTGGCAATGAAAGGAGTATTGGCAACTGCAATGTCAATTACTTCTAAAGATATCTCTGCCACTTCTTCATGTACATCACAGGTAAATCCAACAGGAGAAACAACTGCTATAGTAAAGGCTATGGAAGACATGTCCATGAAAGATAAAGAGATAATCAGCTTAAAAGGCACCATCAGAAATCTTTAAACATCTAACAGAGATGCATTAATTACATCCAAAGGACATGAGCAGAGAGCTAACAGATTGCAGGAACATGTAAAGATTCTTCAACAATAGGATAATCTCACTGAGAAGGTATCTTATATAAAAAATTATCTTTGGAACAACATCATTCAGGGCATACATTTACAATGGCCCTTAATCCAAATTATTTATGAACAAAAAGAGTTGCTCAAAGCAGCAAAAATACAAATACAGAAGACAAAAGAAGAACTGGCTGACAAACCTGCTCAAACCATGAAGCTTATCACATTTATGAATAGAAAACACAGAGAAGAGCTTGAAGAGCTAAAAATTCAGGATAGAACTGAAAGTATATTACAAATTAAGGAAGTCCTGAATAAGAGAAATATGATGAATAATTTGGAGGACAGGTGCAAGGATATGAACTTGCAAATCACAAGATTTTGGACCAAATACACAGTACTATCACAAGCGGGCCTACCAGATATTCCTGCTTTAAATGAAAAATTGATGGCACAGAAGGATTATGATAAAAAAAATTAGGGCTTATGCCAAAGAGAAGGTCAACAAACCTTTACCACAAGTGTCTCCAATTGGTAAAGTCATTTAGGAATATTTTGAAAACTTGTTCTTTTTACAAAATGAGATCAAACATATTTTTATGGTTAAGCCCAATTTTTCTAAGTATACAGGAGCAGATGAAAGTTACAGGAAACTGAAGAGTATGAGAATTCCCAGTGCAGAGCAATGGCAGGAATTCACTGACTTACTATGAAAATTTTCAGTCAAAGTGTATCAGGATCAGAAACAAATTCAAAGAGTATCAGTCAAAATACCTTTTTACTACAGATAATTATTTATTTTACAACAATAAAATAGTAAAAGGAGCAGCGTAAAGAGTATCAGTGATAAAGCACTGGTGAAAAGATGTGAAATGGAAAGAGTGTCTTTCAAGTTATCTTCAAAAGATCTTTTTCCAAAATGCCAGCAAGCATTTTTAGCAGCTACAACCCAGCAACAAGTTAGGATAATTCATCCTATTTTATTTTGATAGGAGGACAGCTTGCCAGTTTGTTTTGCAGTTGTCCCTCTTTCTATGTAATAAACTTTATTTTTGCCTAGAGATATTCCTACATGTCTCTCATATATTTTGTAATATCTTTTTTATAAATACTTCTCTTTTTGAAGTATTAAGGGTGGAATAAAATTGATCAAGACTACTATAGTCATTTTGCTGGATATTGAAGTTTGTGTGAGTCAATCAGTAAAGCAGCAGAATGGAATTAAGATTAAAGACATCATAACTCAGGATTCTTGTGCTGACCAGATAAGTCTAGTATTTTCCAGTTTTCATTGTTTTATGTTTCAAAAGTTTCCATACATTCATTTTAATGTTTTATGTCTTTAATGATTAACTAGGAAAGCTTAAATAGGATTAGTGATAAAAAGCTCCCTGTTTTTTACTAGTTGTTCATTATTATGTTTTCTACTTGATAACTGGACTTAAGAATTCTTAAATGCTCTTAGTCCATGTTTGATTCCCTCCTTTCATCTTCATTTCTGTAACCTAAGGATTCTTAATTTCCCTTTTGTTCAGATTTCACCCATTTCATCCTAAAAATCCTATTTCAAACCCTTTGAAGGTCATCTACCCTACCCTTAGTACATTTTCTCTTTAGACCTTATTTCCTAGCTCTGCTTGCCTAGAAAGTTGACTCCATAGCCCAATGTTCTGGTAGATCCCCCTATGGTTTACCTTGAAGAACCTTTTATTCTCACCAAATTTTCAAAACAAATCCGACTGTCCAATCATACCTAGCCTAAAATCTTATAACCAATCAAGCTAAATCTTGAGGAGAGATCCCTCTCTGGAATTTGGGAAGGCTAGATCCTGAATTTCAAAAGAGTTTCTTGGTTACCCGTGGTTTTCTTTAACTATAAACCAAAATCCCACGACCTGAGAATTACTAGGGTGATAACATACTGGCGATTCCGTTGGTGAACTAACCACTCTCTAGTTTTAAGTTTAATCTTTGAGGAAGATTTTTAAAACATATCTTTTCTACTTTAAGATTAAGTTTAAAGGTTGTGGGTATTTATACAATAATCATTCTAGCTCCAAAGAAAGTCTATTATACTAGATACAAGCCTAATCCCAACCCTGCAGATATAGTAGACAATCCGGACCAGATAGGAAAAAAGAAAAAACAAACTGTTAGTTTAGAAACTGAAGTACCCCTGAAAAGAGCTGATTCTTTACCCAAATAATTAGTAAGCTTATCAGATATTGAATTTGATTTGAAGTTCGAAAAATCACTATTTAGATCCAAGTCTAACATTGATTTAAAGGAAACTATTTTAGATCCTGTTTTTACTTATTTTGTGAATGAGAAACATAAAATTATTCCAAAACCTATAAAATCAGACAAAAGTGAAAGTCAAAGTCCAGTAGAGAGGGTAAGTGTCACAAAAGTTAAAGGCATTGATGAAGCTATAAAGTTAGCTAATATTTTGTCTCAATTTAAACCTCCAGTTTCTCAATTATCCACCACTATCTTTCCAGCAGCAGATTCTACTTTGTATGCTGCCACTTCATTTACAGATTCCACTATCATTTCACCTCCAGAGCCTATTAGTCCTGAGTTTCCTTTGCAACCTAGGATCATATATTCATCTTATCCTCAATCCACCACTAGTTCATCCACAGAATCATTCATCCCTGAGCTGCCCTTGCATCCTAAAGTAGTATTTCCATCATTCACTAAATGCATTACAACCACCACCACAATAAGCCCTAGCGATACCACTTATTTTTCATCTCCTTTTCCAAGCCCTTCAAGTACATCCACTGTTGTAATCAACACTATCCCTGCCACTACTACTGTACCTCCTAGTTTAGCAGAAATCCAAGCCATGGCAGCCAGATATGCTCCCTTGGTCTTACCTCAAAATCTCCATGACATGCCCCAAAATTACCAAAAGGATATCCCATTGTTTAATAATTTTTCACAAATTATTGCACAACAAAATATCACTAGAATGAATGATTTTTGGGAAATTTATGAGATAGATGAGTCTGATGTCAGAATGAGGTTGTTTGCACAAAGCTTAACTAGAGAAGTAAAAACATGGTTTAGAAATTTAGCTGCTGGTACCATAGCAGACTTAGATGCATTCCATAGAGCTTTCCTAAATAAATGGGAAAAGAAGAAAAATACCCTACAAATATTATCTGAGTTTGATGCTGTTAAAAGAGCTCCCAATGAGATTGTCTAAGATTTTTGCACCAGATACAACAGTATTTACAATTCTATTCCTGCAGAACTAAAGCCCACTCCATATTCCATGCTGCTCAAATTCCCTGATTGTTTTGATGTAGACATGGCCTATCAACTTAGAGAAAGGGATGCAGACACCCTAGAACAAATGCAACTAAATGATGTTGGAGAAGAAATCAATATCCTTGCCAGAAAATCAAGAATGAGAAATGAGAGGAGGGTTACTATCAAAGAAGAAGCTTCAAAATTAGATGGTAAATTTGATTTTATTAACAAAAAAATAGAAAACGTAGTTGAGAGACTAGACCACATTGAAAGGAAACCAAAATGGAAGAATCAATCCCAAATCATGAATCCCAACTATAGGAAAAACAAAAATCCTTGGAAAGGTAAAGAACGTTCCTTAGATCAGAATATTAGACCCCCATTCCAAGAAAAATTTGCATAGAGTTCACAAAATAATGTTGAGGATGAGGAATACATCAACATGGTTATGGGGATAGATGAAAAAAATACAATTTTCCTCACTCAAGAGGACCAGGAACTCTTTGAGCTACAACAGTTCAAAGTGGAATCTGGTTAATCCTTCAACTATAAGCAAGGTTATAACTTCGCAATCAATGAAATTCACATCTAATATAACCTTAGGAGCAAGAAAACCAATGAACCTAGTACAAAAAACAATGCTACAACCCAACAAAGCCAAAACAAAAGGAATATTAAGGCTCTCAAAAATAAATTTTTGTAGATTCTTTCCAGAGAAAATAAACAAAATTCAAACCCACCCAGTCCTAAAAAACAGCCTAGTCCAAAGATTGTAGATATTACTAATGAGGTGGCTCAATCCTCCAGAGATGCCCAAAAGGCTAATCCCACAAAGACCACCAATTCAGCAACAACTATTGATCCAAAAAAGAATCCAGCTGACTCAAAATCATCAAATCGTAAATCTTCTATTGAGAACTCCAAATCTGATAAAGCATTTGTTAACACTCAAACTGTTCCTGAAAAAACAATCAAAGATAGCAGAATTAGGAAACTCAAACATAAGACAAAAGAAAACCTCAAGCCAAAGTTAAAGCTGTTGAAACACAAGAAAAATCATCCCAAACAACAGTTCCAAAATATGAAATAATTCAAGCTATCAAATCTCAATCAACGTTTAACATTCAATCTGAAATATCCAAGTTAAAAATAGATTTTCCCTTAGTAGAATTGGCTAAAAATGACTTGTATAGATCTATTATTACTGAAACATTAAATGTAAATGAATATGAGGATACAATTAACATGAGTGAGGATAGACCTGAATTAATCTTTGGTCCAAATGTAGATGGTAAGCATTTAGATGGGTCAATACCTCCATTTTAATTAAATCTTACTATACATGATCAAATATTACACAATGCTATGCTAGATACTGGAGCTTCACATAACTTAATACCCAGAGCAATAATGGAAACACTAAATCTAGACATAACCCGACCATATAAAGACCTGTTTTCATTTGATTCATCTAAAGTCCAATGCATAGGATTGATTAAAGACCTATGTGCAAACTTAGTCCAATATCCTGGTAAAAGCATGATCATGGATGTTCTGGTAGCTGATATCCCACAAAAGTATGGCATGCTTCTTTCTCGCTCATGGGGAGCAAAGTTGCAGGGATCTCTACAACTTGACATGAGTTATGCCACTATCTCAGTATTTGGATAGCCCAAAAAGCTTTACAGAGAAACCTTAATGAAGTTTATGATCAGCAGTGCTAAAATACCTACCAATTACCCAATCTATTCAACTCCTACTAATCTTGATTCCTTTATTCTTTGTAACTATGATCATAATAATAGTCAAACTGAACTCACTGATAAGAAGCCTAAAATAATGGATGATTACATTGGTCATGAGGCTTTATGGCATTTAGATTTTGATGGATCAGTGAATAAATTAGGAGCTAGAGCTGGTGTATGGATTACCAACATTGAAACAAGCCATTCCCAAGGACATGCCTTTATATTGAATTTCAAATGTACCAATAACATGGATGAATAAGAGTCTTTAATCTTAGGTCTTCAAATCATTAGAAAATTGAGAGGGAAAAGAATATTAGTCATGGGAGATTCAGAGTTAGTTATCAAGCAAATAAACGTAGAATACTCTGTTCACAATCCCAGACTGCCAGATATAGGGACACAACACATGATTTGGTTGAGGATTTGTTAGAAAGCAAGTTTTCTATCATCCCTAGAAAACAGAACATGCAAGCCCATTGTTTAGTAACCTTTGCGAGCACTTGCAAATTTTGATTTTCACTAATACAAAAATACACTGCTGAAATCAAACATAGACCTATTGTCACAGATAATTTAAAATACTGGAAAATTTTCTCAGAAGATGAAAAAATCTATCAATTTTTGAACAATGAGCAAGAGTTTCAAAATTTCCAAATTGATAATGATTGTAATATATATTCACCTTGTAACATAGATTCAAATTTTTGTTAAATAGATGATTTAGATGTACATAATTTTGATAGACCTACTATATTAACTCAGAGTGACATAGATGAATTGGAAAAAGTAGATATAGAGGAAATGATGGAAGATGAACCAGATTTGATTGATTTAAAACATAACATTTTACCCAGAGGTTTAACTCCTGTAGAAGACTTGTTTGATTCCAATGATGTGCCCAAAAGGCCAAAAATGGAAGGATTAATCCAAATTTTTTACCTTTAATCGAGAAAGAAGTTAAAAGAATGTTTGATGCACAAATAATTACACCAGTTAGGTATTCTGACTGGGTATCTAATTTAGTGCCCACCAGAAAGAAAATAGCAGAAATTCGACTATGTATAGACTTTAGAAATTTCAATAAAGCTTCCTTGAAAGACAATTACCCCTTGCTTAGGATGGATCATATTTTGCAGAGGGTGGCAGGTTCTTCAAGAATTTATTTACTAGATGGTTTCTCGGGTTATAATCAAATTCTAGTTCATAAAGACGATCAAACTAAAACTTTATTTACCACTCCTTGGGGCACTTTCATGTACGTGAAAATTCCTGTTGGATTGAAAAATGCAGGAGCTACTTTTCAGAGGGCCATGGATATTGCCTTTGCTAAGGAGATCCATGAATTTTTAGTTATCTATCTTGATGATATTACTATCTTTTCAAAAACAAATGATGAACACTTAGATCACCTAAGACAAGGCTTTATCAAGTGTAGAAAATATGGTATATCCCTTAATCCTAAAAAGACTCTTTTCGGACTAGAAGAAGGAAAAATTTTAGGTCACATAATCTCCAAAGAAGGAATTAGAATAGACCCTGCAATAATTGAAGCTATTTTAAACATTAAACCACCAAGAAACATAAAAGAATTGCACACATTCTTGGGTAAAATCAATTTTCTAAGGAGATTTATCTCTAATCTGGCTGAAATCATAAAAGATCTCAACAATATGCTTAAAAAGGACTCTGCAATAAAGTGGACAATAAAGGCCAAACAATCTTTCGAATCCATAAAACAGGCCTTGACAAAAGCACCAGTCCTCATCAACCCAAATTATACAAAAGATTTCATAATCTTTTCCTTTGCATCTGAACACACCATAGCTGCAGTTCTTCTGCAGAAAAACAATCAAGGTTTTGAACAGCCAATTGCATTCTTTAGTAAAGCCCTCAGAGATGCACCTCTGAAGTACAATATAATGGAACAATAGGCTTTAGCCCTGGTTAAATCCATCAAGGATTTCAGAGTTTACATACTTCATTCACACATCATTGCATATGTCCCCAATGCAATAATTAAAGATATTCTGACATAAGATGGACTTGATAGTAGGAGAGGAAAGTGGATAGCCACTATCCTTGAGTACAATTTGGAAATCAAACCAACAAAGCTCATTAACGGATAGGGTTTAGATAGATTGATGGCTGAATCAAATTGCAATGCTTTAGACATTAATTTCATTGCACAAATAGATGACTCGGAGGAGATGGCGACTCCATTGATCAGTGAGGCCTATATAGACTCACCATGGTACTCTGATATTATCTTTGTACTAACACATTTACAATCTCCTCCTAGGATAACTAAAACCAAAGCAAGATTCATCAAACAAAAAGCAATGAGGTTTTGTATCTTAAACAATGCACTTTACTAGAAAGAAAATAGTGGGATTTTACTAAATTGTTTATTAAAATCTGAGGCTGACAAAATTCTTGAGGAATTTCATGAAGGTGACTGTGGAGGCCACAAATATTGGAAGAGTACATCAAACAAAATATGGAGAGCAGGTTTTTATTGGCCAACTTTATTCTCTGATGTTAAAAAATTTGTTACCTCCTGTCATAAATGCCAAATTTTCAAAGGGAAAAAGAAACTATTGCCTTTACCTCTTAAGCCTATATCAACTGAAAAGCCATTTCAAATATGAGCGTTAGACTTCATTGGTGAAATCCATCCTCCATCTTCAAGCCAACATAAATGGATTTTAACTGCTACAGATTACTTTACTAAGTGAATAAAAGCCATCCCTACTAGGCAAGCCACTGATTCAGTTATAATCTCATTTATAGAAAGTAATATTTTATTAAGATTTGGATGCCCATATAAGATTATTACTGACAATGCAACTGCATTCAAATACAAGAAAATGGTTTCTTTCTGTCATAAATACCATATTACCTTAGGTAATTCCACAACATATTATCCCCAAGGTAATGGTTTATCCAAATCATCAAACAAAAGCTTAATCAAAATCATCAAAAAATTACTCCAAGAAAACAAAAAGACCCGGAACAAAAAGCTAGTATATGCCTTATGGGTTGATAGACTTACCACAAAAAAGTCTATTGCAACTTCACCTTATCAGATTTTTTATGGAACAGATGTAGTTTTCCCCTCTTCCTTGGGTGTTACAGTCTTGAAGATTATCCAGGAATCACAGGTGGAAACAAATGATATTCAACGAAGAATCAATGAAACCATACACCTCCAAAAAAATAGGCAAGAAGTTTATGAAAACTCAAAATTTTTACCTGACAAAATCAAAAAAATCTTTGATAAAAGAGTTAAAGAAGATGATTTTTTCATAGGAGATCAAGTTTTGAGATGGGATTCACGGAGAGAAGATAAAGGCAAACATGGAAAGTTTGACTTTCTATGGTAAGGACCCTATGTGATATATGGTTACAGAGGTAATAATTCCTTTTTTGTCAGGAATTTGGATGGAACTAAAATCCAAGAAGGACCAGTGAATGGTAGGATGCTGAAATACTACTATTCTTTAGAGTTACTCAACGGTTAGATTTATTTAATTTACCATTGTAAATATTCATTGCAAGTGAGTAGATTGGATTGGAGATTTTATCTACAAAGTTGAAGCCCGAAGAGAAGGCCTTAAGCTTTGAAGTATAAAATTTCATAAGTATGAATTGTTGCAGAAAAACATAAGACAATTACAGGATTACCAAGGTCAAAGATCAAGGCTACTGATCTCAGAGTTCTTGACATTCCACAAGGAAATTCCATCCCCAAGTGAAGCCGATGCTAGTGACCTATAAATATAGGATTCATAATTTTGACTTGAATGATGGTAATCTTGTAAATATGTACATAATTTTCCTTCTTCAAGTTGTATTCTCATATTTAAAAAAAAATCAAAAATAAAAAAATAAAAAAATCAAAAAGAGGGTAGAAAGTCCTAAAGGAAAAATCAAAGGACTTAGAAAAAATAGTATACCCCAAAAGAAAAAGATGAATAAAACATGAAAGTGTGCAAGCCTAAATGCCACTACTTTAACCTTTTGCAGTTGATTATGGCAGAGTGTCAATAAATGCCATAATTTGTGATGAGTTGAACTATTTAATCTTGACTCTTCATTTTTCAATTTCAAATGTTGTAGATAGAGAATAAAGAATTGTCATATAGTTTAATCATGAAAATTCATTAGTTAGGTAGAGAAATAAAGAATCCAACAGTTTAATTTGGATTCTTGGATGTAATAAGTGTATAATTACATAGTTTACCGCTTTCAAGAAGAATAAAATGTTGTAAGGTTGCCAGTTAAAATGCACCTGATTAAAAGAGAAGGAAAATTTTTTAGAAGATAATGACTGGGTAGGTATAAGAAGGTGAGAAACATCAATGTAAATATATTTCACTAGGAAAAAAATAACTAATTTCCCCTCCCCATAGCAATTTGATATTCTCGACTATCAGTTAAAGAGGCTGAAGGCATTTCCTTGACTTCTGTTGGGACCGAACCCAAGGCTCAATGACTGATTAGTTGAAAATGTTAAGTTTCTATATTAATCCTAGAAATTTTCATCATTTACCCCTTCATGCACTCATCACCATTTAATTTCATAAGTAAATACTCCATTTTTACTTAATGATACAAAAAGCCCCCATTTGATTAACTGCCTACATCTCATAAAGCATAAAAACCCTTAAAATGACATTTTATCCTACGTTAAAGTGATGAAATTATCATAATGCAAGTTTGGATTTGATTTTCACTTTTCTTGGTTATAATTGTATGTTTGAGTATTCGCTTTTCCCTTTTCATATTAACACCTAACTTATTTTATTTAACTCCCTATCAATTATCCTAGTCCTATTAATATAGCTCCCTTTTATTTAATATCCCAAAAACCCCTTTAATATATGCTTTTTGTCAAAGATATTAAGCACATGTTGAAAAACATCCTGAAATTACCCCTTTGACACAAAACTACCCATAAAAAATATATCACTTTCCCCCTATGGTTTTTAGACCCCTCCGCAATCTAAAACTATATAATAAAATTAAATAATACAAAAACGCGATTTTTATTTACATTTTGTGTATTTAAAATGATGCAAAAAAAACATTAACATCTTTGTATCCCCCTTGATTACCCTTAACCCAAGGCTAAAATGCCTAAGCCTTTTTTCCCCTTCATAATATGCAACCTTGGTTAAACCTTCATTAAATCTACCCTTTTAATATATAAACTCATTTTATATATTTAACACCCATTTCCATTTCATTTTCGCAAGCATTGGGTTTAACCTCAACCATCTGATCATCTCGATCAAAATCAATGGATAATATTGAACTCGGGTCTCACCCCTTTGCTCCATTCCCTACCTTTTCCCCGATATAGCATTTATTTGACACCGTAGATATTTACCTTTTAAGATCAACGGCACACAATGAAAGCCCAACCCCACCTTATTGTTTCCCCACAACTTCCTGACGCATCTCAGCCATTCACTTCACTCAACCAAATCCGACGGCGCGGATCCCATATCGCATTATCAAAGTGATCGGATGAACTCGGCAAAAAAATTTGTGATAAAAGTTGTTTTATGAAACCACCGCCCACTATGTGTCCTAATTTTACTAGATCGCATTGCAAAAGCTAAGAACTAGTTACCGCCTAGAAGCATTGCGATAACCACTAATGGATTTTCCTTCAAACGCAAAAACCGCTCCCGCCATTAATTCCAACCTGTAATTAATGTCATGTTTTTTATAATACTTAAGGTTTTCGGACTTAATTCTTATTGTTTACATTGCATTTTGCGCCTACACCCTCTCAGAAAACATTCACAGACACCATTTCGAAAATGTTTGTAATCCTAGAAAGCCATTTCACCTCTTAATTTTGCCTTCTAAGAAATCCCAGTGCCTTGTACCAAAAAAGCTGTAACCAGTTTGAAGACTAGTACCACCTGCAACCCTCTTCGACCACGACCATACCTATTTAAAGGTATTTTTCAATAATTTAAGCTTGCAAACTCTTAATTTTCAAGAAAAATGAAAATATTTTGGAATTTAAAAGCCAAAAGTACTCATATGAGAGTACTCAAACCTTGAAGAAACAGGGGAAACCCTGTCAAAATTTTCCCAGAATTTTCCGCTTCCTCAAGAATTTTGACCACCCAAAAGCTATTCCTAGGGTTAAAATACCTTTTAATTACTAAAGAAACCATTGAAAATCCCTTTCCCACCATCTGCACATTCCAAATTGCATATTTCCTCATAAAACCCTCTTCTAGATTCGAAATTTTCCCAAAAACATCTTATTTGACCTTTTGTTTCCATAAAGAGCTGAGCAAATAGTCTAATATTGCTCAGTTACTTCAAAAATGACTAAGAAGCAGGTCACCACTAGGACTAGAGATCCAAAACTTTAGAAGCCTACCTCCAGCAAGCTTCCAAACCCCAAACCTCCCAAAATTGATAAACCTACTCCTTTTCTAACTGTGGACTCTACTGAAGTAGCCAGACCATTGCAACCTCCTGTCGCTACTGAGGAAAAAAATCCCTTGATTGAATTAGACTACAGAATTGCTGATGCTACTCTTGAATTTGATCTTCTAGAAGTACATAGCTGGTGTCAGGAAAAATTTGAAAAGAAAGTGGCCAATGATATACCTGTATGTGACTCCAACTTACCCAAATATTTGGTTCCCATCACCCATCCTACTCAGGATTTCATTAGGTTATGTCAGATGCACTATATCCCTGATCAAAGGTCCATGGTGAAAAAATATAGTGAGGTCATGTTTTACATAACTGCTGAATCAATCAATGATATTCTCCAGCTAAGCCATGATCCACGAGAAGTATCATTATCAATTGAAGATTTGACTTAGATGTATTTAGACTTGGATTTCCCTAGGAAGTTTGAAATCCTTCAAAACTTTATGCCCAATCATGTCAACCTTCGTAAGGTAAATACACCTTATGATAATTTTGATTTCCCTATGGGCTCCAGACAAGTCATTTCCATGCTGTCATGCATTCTAGGCCATGTTAATGATGAATTTACAGATGCCTCCATTTTATGGTTCCTCTCTACCTTGTCTCCTGGACAACAACCAGAGTTGGTCTTTGATTTTTCCAAATTCATTGCTGATAATATACATTATCATCTAATAAAATTACCTGATGAAGGAGTGTTCAAATATACATCATATCTATTACATATTTTCTTATTTTCTCAAGAAGATAATTTTCCCATTGTGTTACAGAAGATGGATATGGTGGGCAAACCTATTTCAGTAATATTCTGGACTTCTCTTCTCAGAAAAAACAACAGTGAGTACAATTACAGTGATTTCAATGACTTGTTTATCAGACCTGCCATGAGTTTGTTGGATAAAACAGAGCCACCAAGGATAAATGAAGAAATCAAAAGAATTTATAGTTGTCTGAAAACTGTAAATTTGGAGATTGCTATTTGTATAAAAATCACATAGAAATCAGAGTGTATGGTGCAATCTTGGCCCCTTACAAATTACCAAAGTTTCTAACTACAAGGATCTTTGCTATGGAATACTTGAGACATATTTTAAATGAAGATGCAGTAAAATTTATAGCATCCATAAAGAAGGCACAATTCAAATTGAAAAGTCAAATTGGCTCCTTCATAGTTAACAACAGAGAAGCTTTGGAAGAAGTAAGCAACAAATTATCAGTATTCAAGTTCCAAGAAATATTTTACTGGAACTATGAACCTCAAGGTATTCTGAGCAACCTTAGGGTCAAATGAAAGTTAATCCCATTCCTCCATGAATCAAAGCCACTAATTGAGAAATATGCCAATAAGTTGGAATGGGTTGCAAACACTTTAATTGATGATGATCAGGATATGTAAACAAATAATTTACAGGAAAATAAAATGGACAGTACACATGTGGTTACAGTTAACCAACCAGCGGAGGTATCCAATAAAAGGCCGAGAAAAGAAGAAGGATATTTGGCAGAGACAATCATTGAAAATAAATTTAAAACAATCTACAACAAAAATGCCAAAATGAATACTCTAGAAAAAGGAGTCATCGATGTAGATGATAATAATGATCAGCAAACAAATGATGAGGCCATAATGATTGTTAATGAAACACTCAGGAAAATTCAAAATGAGCAGGTACAAGCACAGGGAAAAGGCAAAGATATGGTTGAAGTATAAATGAATACAGAAGCTCCCTCTTCCTCTAAAACAACAAAATAAACTGATTCTGATATTTAGAAGAGGTTCAAGCAAATCAGGGAAAAGAATGAAGAAATAAATAATGAAGTTTATTCTAAACTTCTGAAGGAAAAACCAGGAGATAAAGACAGGCTAGTGACAACATTTGATTACTCAACAAATAAAATGATCATGTATTTTCTCCAACCAGTAGTAACAGATCCAAAGTCAGCCACAGCCTACAGAAAGACAGAATTTGTAGTGAATGCTGATACTATACATGAACTAGATCAGATAGAGTTCCATAAGAGTGCATCAGAGATGCTATATTCAAAGGTAGTAAGCAAAACCATGAGTGCTACCATGCTTCAGAAAACTGTATCTAATTTGCAAACCCAAATGAAATTAGATAACACATCTCTTCATGCTAAGGATGTGAGGATCAAGTCCTTAGAATATTTGGTAATAGAAATAGGAGAAGATCCCTCTAATACTGAAGTTGCTAAAAAATTGATAAGGTAGAAGAATGAGGATATTGCAGCCTTAAGAAAGCAACTCAAACTGCCACAGAGTGAGCACCCTCAGGCAAAAGAATTTCTTCAGGAAAAAACAGAAAAAGAGGAAACTATGCAACTTGTTATGAAGATGACAACTCAGATTAAAGATATGGAAAATCAAATATAATCTTTAATCCAAGAAAATGAAAATTTGAAGAAAGCTCAGGAAGTCCCCATTCTCACAGTTATTCCAACTATAAGTACAACTATTCCCTCTACATTGGCAGAACATTTGGCACCGAAAAGAGTATTGGAAAATGCAGTGTTAATTACTTCTAAAGATATCTCTGCCACTTCTTCATGTACATCACAGGTAAATCCAACAGGAGAAACAACTGCTATAGTAAAGGCTATGGAAGACATTTCCTTGAAAGATAAAGAGATAATCAACTTAAAAGGCACCATCAGAAATCTTTAAACATCTAACAGAGATGCATTAATTACATCCAAAGGACATGAGCAAAGAGCTAACAGATTTCAGGAACAGGTAAAGATTCTTCAACAACAGGTTAATCTCACTGAGTAGGTATCTTATATCAAAAATTATCTTTGGAACAACATCATTCAGGGCATACATTTACAATGGCCCTCAATCCAAATTATCTATGAACAAAAAGAGTTACTCAAAGCAGCACAAATACAAATACAGAAGACAAAAGAAGAATTGGCTGACAAACCTGCTCTAGCCATGAAGCTTCTCACATTTCTGAATAGCAAACACAGAGAAGAGCTTGAAGAGCTAAAAATTCAGGATAGAACTAAAATTATATTACAAATTAAGAAAGTCCTGAATAAGAGAAATATGATGAATAATTTGGAGGACAAGTTCAAGGACATAAACTTGGCAATCACAAGATTTTGGGCCAAATACACAGTACTATCACAAGCAGGCCTACCAGATATTAATGCTTTAAATGAAAAATTGATGGCACAGAAGGATTATGATAACAAAATCAGGGCTTATGCCAAATAGCAGGTCAAAAAACTTTTACCACAAGGGTCTCCAACTGGTAAAGCCATTTTGGAATATTTTGAAAACTTGTTCTTTTTACAAAATGAGATCAAAGATATTTTTATGGTTAAGCCCAATTTTGCTAAGTATACAGGAGCAGATGAAAGTTACAGGAAACTTAAGAGTATGATAATTCCTAGTGCAGAGTAATGGCAGGAATTCACTGACTTACTATGAAAATTTGCAGTCAAAGTGTATCAGGATCAGAAACAGAGTCAAAGAGTATCAGTCAAAATACCTTTTTACTGCCGATAATTCTTTATTTTACAACAGTAAAACAATAAAAGGAGCAGTGTAAAGAGTATCAGTGATAAAGCACACGTGAAAAGATGTGAAATGGAAAGAGTGTCTTTTAAGTTATCTTCAAAAAGATCTTTTTCCAAAATTCCAGTAAGCATTTTCAGCAGTTACAACCCAACAACAAGTTAGGATAATTCGTCCTACTTTTTATTGATAAGAGGACAGCTTGCCAGTTTGTTTTGCAGCTGTCCCTCTTTCTATGTAATAAAATTTATTTTTGCCTAGAGATATTCCTACATGTCTCTCAGATATTTTGTATTATTTTTTGTATAAATACTTCTCTTTTTGAAGTATTAAGGATGGAATAAAATTTATCAAGACTACTATAGTCATTTTGCTGGATATATTGAAGTTTGTGTGAGTCAATCAGTAAAGCAGCATACTGGAATTAAGATTAAAGACATCATAACTCAGGATTCTTGTTCTGACCAGATAAGTCTAGTATTTTCTTGTTTTCACTGTTTTATCTTTCAAAAGTTTCCATACATTAATTTTAATGTTCTATGTCTTTAATGATTAACTAGGAAAGCTTAAACAGGATTAGTGATAAAAAGCTCCCTGTTTTTTACTAGTTGTTCATTATTATGTTTTTTTCTTGATAACCGGACTTAAGAATTCTTAAATTCTCTTAGTCCCTGTTTGATTCCCTCCTTTCATCTTCATTTCTGTAACCTAAGGATTCTTAATTTCCCTTTTGTTCAGATTTCACCCATTTCCTCCTAAAAAGCCTATTTAAAACCCTTTGAAGGTCATCTACCCTGCCTTAGTACATTTTCTCTTTAGACCTTATTTCCTAGTTTTGCTTTCCTAGAAAGTTGACTCCATTGCCCAATGGTTTGGTAGATATCCCTATGGTTTACCTTGAAGAACCTTTTATTCCCACCAAATTTCAAAACAAATCACACTGTCCAATCATACCTAGCCTAAAATCTTATAACCAATCAAGCTAAATCTTGAGGAGAGATCCCTCTCCAGAATTTGGGAAGGCTAGATCCTGAATTTCAAAAGAGGTTCTTGGTTACCCCTGGTTTTCTTTAACTATAAACCAAAATCCCACGAGCTTAGAATTACTAGGGTGATAACAGGATCTTTGCTCAGGATATCATCAAATTAGAGTGAAGACTGCAGATATTCCAAAAACAACATTTTGAACTCATGAGGGTCATTATGAATTTTTGGTCATGCCTTTTGGCCTTACCAATGCACCTTCTACATTTCAAGGGTTGATGAATTCCACTTTCAAACCCTTCCTTCGAAAATTTGTGCTTGTATTTTTTGATGATAAAATAATCTACAATAGGTCTTGGAAGGATCATATTAAACATGTTGACAGGGTGCTCAAACTATTGTAGGAGAAATAATTATATGAAAAAACATCCAAATGTTTCTTTAGAGTACAAGAGGTGGAATATCTGGGTCATGTTGTATCTCACGATAGTGTTAAGGTAGACCTTAACAAAATTAAAGCCATTAAGGAATGGGAATTCCCCACAACCATAAAGTAGTTGCGAGTATTTCTCGAGTTAACAAGGTATTATTGCAAGTTTGTTAAGAATTATGGGAGAATAGCAGCACCTCTAACAACATTATTGAAGAAATATGCATTTTCATGGACTCCTGAAGCAACTAAAGCCTTTGAACATCTTAAAGAGGTAATGTGCCTAGCACCAGTATTAGCTACGCCAAACTTCATAAAAACCTTTATTATGGAATGTGATGCCTCAGGAAATGGAATTGGTGCTATTTTAATGAAAGAAGGAAGACCCATTGCTTTTGAAAGTCGTCCAATCAAAGGAAAGTATTTACAGAAACCTATTTATGAGAAGGAAATTTTAGGAATACTACATGCACTAAAGAAATGGCGACCTTACCTAATGGGAAGACACTTTAAGGTAAAAAATAATCATGATAGTCTTAAACACTTTTTGGAACAAATACTATCTTCAAAAGAGCAGCAAAAATGGGTCACAAAGATGTTGGATTATGACTTTGAAATAATCTACAAAAAATGGAAGCTAAATGTTGTTGTAGATGCACTCTCAAAAAATAATGACGAGGTGGAAGCATTTCTTTGTGCCATTTCTATTATCCAACCAGATTGGATAACCAAAGCAAGGGACGAATGGAAGAAGGATGAAGAAGTGTGGACACTCATTCAAAGATTGCAGCAAGATCCTAGTACATCTCATACATTTATTTGGAAAAATGATTCCTTATGGTACAAATATCGCTTATATCTTTGTAATAATTCCCAACTAAAACTAAATATTCTTTTTGAATTGCACACTTCTCCTTTAGGAGGACACTCAGGATTTTTAAAAACTTACCACAGGGCGAAGAAAGAATTTTTTTGGGATGGCCTTAAATATGATATTCAAAAGTTTGTGGCGGAATGTTTGGTTTGCCAACAAAATAAAGTTGAGAAAATTAATACCGTGGTTCTTCTGCAACATTTATCCATTCCAAGTCAATGCTGGGAGGAGATTTCAATGGATTTTATCACAGGTTTACCTAAGTTCGAAGGAAGGAGTGTCATCGTGGTGATAGTTGATAGAATTACCAAGTATGCACACTTTTGTGCATTATCCCATCCATTTAAAGCAAGTACAGTTTCTACTACATTTATGGACACAATTCAAAAGCTACATCGAAACCCAAAGGTTATTGTGAGCGATAGAGATCCCATTTTTACTGGAAATTTTTGGACGAAGTATTTTCTTGTTTGGGTACTCAATTAGCTCATAGCTCATCTTATCATCCTCAATCCGATGGTCAAACTGAGATAGTGAATAAATGTTTGGAAGGATATCTTTGTTGTTTTGTATCTGATAAACAAATACAATGGTTCAAGTGGTTACCTCTCGTTGAATGGTGGTATAACACTTCCTTCCATACTGCAGCGAAAATGACCCCATTTATGGCACTTTATGGATATCATCCACTGTCCATCACATCATCTTTAAGAGAAAATTCTAAGGTTCAAGCAGTGGAAGATCACATCAAGCATCAACAAGAATTTCTCCAACACTTAAAGGATAACCTAGATTTGGCACAAAATCGAATGAAACAACAGGCAAATCAACATCACAGCGAGAAAAGTTTTGATGTAGGAGACTGGGTATTTTTACGGCTACAACCATATAAAAAAATGTCCCTCAAGCAAGCTAAGAAGGATAATAAATTATCGCCAAAGTACTATGGTCCTTACAAGGTGTTGCAAAATATTGGTACTATGGCATACAAATTGGAGCTCCCTGCTTCTTCGCGAGTGCATCCAGTTTTCCATGTTTCATGCTTAAGGAAGGTTATAGGTGAAAATATTCCAGTTCATACAATATTGCAAGAACTTGATGAGGAAGGAAAATTGATATTGGAACCTGAAGCAGTCATGGAAACAAGAACTCAACAGCTACGAAATCGATCAATTTCAGCGTATCTCATCAAGTGGAAGAACTTACCCACTGAAGATTCTACATGGGAGGATGAAAATTTTATATAGAAGCACCCAAAGCTACTCAAGCATTGAGGACAATGATTTTTTGAAGGAGAGGGGCATGTTAGGTCCCTATATTGCTAGTTTAGTCCCTTATTGTTATTAGTGTAGTGCCATTATTATTACTGTTGTATCCCTGTAACCCTGATATTGTTATTACTGTGCCCTTAAATTGTTATAGTTAGGTTGGCTAGGATTATATTGTGGGCCCATGGACTCCTATATATAGAAGGAGGTTTTGGTCATTTTTAGAATCCAAGAATCATTCATTTATGTAATGTATTGGAGGTTTCCCCCTCGAAGTGGCTAATTTCTAAGGCGTTGATCTCTCTTTTCTTCTATTTTTGGAGCTGATTTCATAATAGTTCATGGTTCACATACCATGTGGGATCCATAAAAGAGTCATTTCGAAAACTCAATAGTTTGGGAGTTCAAATTTTTAGTGGCTTTCTTGACCATGATAACCAAAAAGGCTTGATCCCGAATAAGAGCATAAGTGCATTTTGGGACAAAGAGGTGGTCATAGTCGGCCTTATGGAAGAAGGAGCTCAAACTGTTAGGATATTGTACCATTAAGAATTTGACGTTGAGATAAATTGCAAAGGAAAATATTATGTTGCATAATTGGATAATGAAGAAAGGCACAAATGGGTATATCTGATTTGTTGATGTAAAGTGATGGATAACCTTCATTAGAAATAACAACACAATATTGGGTTTTCTTCGTAGCATAATCACAACTTAATATTGGGAAGCTTTAAATAAAAAGCACACTAGGTGGAGTTGAATATATAACTGCTTGACATTCGAAGGTGAACGAAAAAAGTGTTAGAGGATATGTACAGTACATTGCTGCTAGAATGAAGTGAAAAGTCCTCAAGTTGAAGAATAATTAATTGGAGTACCTATTCCTAAGAGGTGTGTAATTGGAGTGAAAATTAAGAGTCGTAGATAAGTGATGTGTGTGTGCAAGATAGTTTGAGTGACTGTATAGAGTAGAGTGAACATAAATTTAGAGCAAAAAAGCCTGATAACATGTGAGTAGAAGAAGAATAGTTTTGTACATTACATCTGTGTGGGTGTGCCTAAAAAAGAGAGAAGAGCTTGATAAGGAATATTTGAGTTGAAAAAATTGAAGTGACTACGTGTGAGAAATGATAAAAAAATATAAATTAAATCAGAGAACACTACAAAAGGTCTCAGTTTGAAAATCCTATGACATAGTAGATCTAACTTGCATAAGGAGGTTGGTTCATATGCGGATCGAAGGTTGGTTCCTCTAAGAAAGTTGTTTCTTTCTAATATAAGGGTGTTGGAGCCTCCTCTGACTGGATTTTCATAAAAGAATTGATGTAAACATAGCTGGTGCTTTCAATTTACATCATAATAAAAACAAGATTTTCTAGTTTTTCTCCTAGAAGGTTTTTGATGTTGAAATCACTATGTACGATTCTAAATGCATTTTATTGTTTGATCGTGTGTTTTTTGTTTAAACAGAAAATGATATAATTATTGATTCAAGCCCCCCTCTCGATAATTCTTGATTCCCAATAATGATTACAAGATTAAATAAACATCCACCAAGTTAATTGTGTGTGAAATACACGAGTGATTTGGTTGTATTGTTGCATTAATGGTGAAATATAAAAGAGATGCATCTATAGTTGTGAAGGGTATTTTATCTAGATATAAGAACTATAGAAATTATATAATCAAATGTAGAAAGAAAAAATCACACAAAAAACTACATATATTATAGTATAGGGTGAATGACGACATGATAAAGATACTAAACCACTTCATGAAACATTAATGTCTAGTGTCCTCCAATTACCCATAGAGATTTTACCCATTTCTTGAGCATTTGTGAGGGTGACATGAACTAGGATGAGAATTCCTAGTGTGTCTCTATGGTTTCTAGTGGAAGACATTGTTGTAGGATGTAAAAAGACCAACCTTCCCCCAACATCACCTAAAGGCTCCAACTTGTGGGATAATGCTATGAATTTTTTATGCTACAGTAGGGTATGGTTCAAGGTAGATATTAATGATTTCGTCTAACTAATTTTTTCTACTATGGTACGATGCAGAGAAAGGAAAATTTTATGGGCTAATATTCACAAGTGGGCTAATTTTCCATTAAACATATTCACCGAGTTCAATTTTTCTAAAAATGATTCACCCAAATTTTATAGTATAAAACTGTTTTACCTTAAAAGTCAGCCAAACTTTTATATAGACTATATATAAGATTATTAGAAATTTGATTATTTTTTTTACAAATATATCACTAAATATTTTATAGTTTCCATATTAGGGAATAGCAAGATTCACCAAGGTTTCCATCCTTAAAATTTCACTGATGCTGGGTAGGGGAATTAGGCCTCCATCTAGGATGATGAAGACCTAGAAATGGATCACACCGAGTATTTTGTCATTCTTGCTCAAAAGCATGAACTACCACCTCAAATTCACCAATGTCAAAGTAGTTGCCATGGTTACCTAAAACAAACTCATAGCATAATTTTCTAAGGATATAAGAAAGAACCTCACTATTGTTTTCAGAAAGGTTTTTCAAATACATCATGTGCCACTTATCCATCTAATTATTTACAATTTATTTCTATGTGCACCGGTTCATGAAAACACATTTCTTTCTGGATGGATACTATGTTCCAAATCACAGTTTAATAAATAATTCCAACAAGTATTACCTTAAACTTTTGATGCCAGTAACCTATTTTTTATGTTAACCTATCTTAAAATAGTCAAACATTCTAGCCTTATAATCAGAAATTTGGGTTATCTAGCCTTGGGAATTTGCAACATAAGTAATAATAGTATATAAAAATGTTTCTAGTGACATTTTGAAGGATTTTTAGTATTTTTAAAGTATTAAATAAGAATTCTTATTGACCTCAACCTTGCATCAATTATAATTTTAATGTTTCCTAGTTTCAAGTTGGGGTTTGCCCTATCATAATGTTGTGATTTTTTTTCATGTCTGTCTCCATGTTATTTACGAGTGATGCATTTTCATAAGTTTTTTTTTTTCTTTATATAATTTAATTACACATAAAAATACAAACAAAACAAAAATCAATGAATTACTTACCTAAAAACAATCAATGATCAATGAATTACTTGCCTAAAAACAATCAATGATCAATGAATTACTGACCTAAAAACAATCAATGACAATGCTAGTAAAATCATATAACACATTTTCATATTCTCATCAAATTTAGCTCCTTAATTTTCTCAAAAAATGTTATAATGTGAATATGGTTAGTTGAAAACAATGGATTGGTCGCAACTCTTTTTCCATTTTTACATTACAGGGGCTTCCTAAATTATTTATACAATCTTGAAAATGAAAATTAGAATCAAATTGGTAGCCTCATTGTTAGTTCAATGATTATCAAGATTCAAACTCATGAATTCATACATATTTATAAATATGCAGGGCCCGATTATCACCTTTTCAACCATTAACTTCTTCGGGCAAATGACTATATTTTTCCATTATGAATTCAAGTTTGTACCCTACATCTTTGCATTCAATTTGTTTATAACATACAAGTTTAAATTTGCTTATAATATATAAGAGTTTAGAAGTAACCAGATGAAATCGCAAAAACTTTCAATATGTTTCGTATCAATATCTACAAATTATTTGTAGGATGAATTGAAATGCAAAGTATTTTATTTTTATTCTAGAAGCATACAATTTGAAGATATCACCATCAGTCACGCTTGTCATGATGCATTTAAATAGAATGGAAAATTCTGAAGTTTTATTGGTAGAGAGGGTAGGTATTATGCCATGCACATTATTCCATTATTTAATAATCTATATTTCATTGTTTAATAATATTACTGTCCTTAGCTTCATATTTTTATTCAAAGTTTTTAAGAGCTAACTTCCATATATTTGCAGGATCAATGCAAAGTCTTATGTTTTTTTTCTAATCATACTATTTGAAAATATCACCATTACTCGTGCTGGTCATTAGACATTTAAATAGAATGAATATTTTTCAATTATTGGTAGAGAGAATAGGTATTGTGTGATACTTTTATTATTAATAAAGTTATTGTATGTTTAAAGTGTTTTATATTAATTAGTATAGTTAGGTAAATTAAATGATTGAATAATGATGTGAGATATTTAAATACTTATTTTATAATACATCAGACTTTGTCAACATTTTAAAAATATCATAATTTTTTTTTTTTTTTTAAATTAATATTATTTTTAATTATAAAAATAATTAATATATGAGTTAAACATAGATATATTGAAAAACATATAACAATATTCTTAACTATAGATATCCATCCCCACATTACTATCAAGATTTTTAGCATTTAAATAAATTTTGTTACAATATTATGGGTCAATACAATGACATATCAATACCACATTGTTAAGCTCCCTCTCCCAATGTGTGATTTCTAGAAACTGATTTATAGTTTTTTCCTTAAATTATGGAAACCAACTGCAGTTATTTCCTTAAATTAGGAAATCAACTGAAGTTAATTAATTTCTTTTTGGGAGCTTCTGAAGTGATCCGTTACTCCCATTGCAGTTATCTAGTCCGTTACTCGAATTACAGTTATCTACCATGATTTGTGGAACACTTAACGAATAGCCAACAAAAGCTTGACGGAAGCTTGGCTATAAATTCCTCTGTTTGGTCCCCAAGCTCACTAACTTAATCCCCTTCAGCCTTACACCATCAAGTTAGAGTGACGAGAGCTTGGAAGTGCCTTCAGATTTTCTTTAGTGTTGGTGTTGAGGACGCAGTGCTATGTAGTGACTACGTTAAGGAGGCTTCGTTGCAGAAAAGTGAACGTGGAGAAGAACTCTCGAGGCTCTGGTTGCTGCGTTATAGTTTTATTAAATTTTGTTTCGTTTCCTTGAATAATCTGCAATAAACCATTCGTTGGATCACTTCTTGGAGCGTTGATCTTTGTGCAGATTTCATCTCTACAGAATTAATTTTTCTACATAGTATAATTCATCAATGGCTGGAGGTATTATTTAATGGGAAATTTTAAGTTTTAATTTTCGATTCCTTTTAAGTATTTATTCTGCATTTTGAATCATTATTTTATGCTAACATTTGGTATCAGAGCGAGGTTTTATCTCTGCCTTGGTGATTATAGACATATTTTGAGAATTTTCTGAATTAAATTATTTGGAAATATGTCTAATTTTTTTCTCAATTTTATGATTATAATACTTATTTAGTGCAATTTGAATAATTGGTGTGCAATTTAATTTGCATGAATTAATTATTTATGCTCTAGTTAAAATATGCTATTTTGGATGAGTAAACGAGACCCATCATTAAAAGTTATGCATGAATATTGTAATTTTATTTATGCAAATTATCATTATTCTGATGTCAAGTTTTTATTTTTTTTTATTTTTTTATTTTTATTACTATGAAAATAATGTCGAGTGATCCATATAATTTTAATTGATTAAGAGAATAGCCACAACATCTCTAATTAAATAAAATTATATATACTATGATTGATTAGGATCACATAAAGAATATTTAGACATTAATTGTAATTAATTATACTAAATATAATAAATTTTATCCCACATGAATTTTTGTTATATTTATGTAATTAATTAGGATAAAATATTCATAACTTACCCACAAGAATTATGAATTAATAGTTTTATCATAAAGTTCAAAAGTTTCGACATTAATTGTAATTAATTATACTAAATACAAAAAAAATTATCCCACAGGAATTTTTGTTATATTTATGTAATTAATTAGGATAAAATATTCATAACTTACCTATAGGAATTATGAATTAATAGTTTTACCATAAAGTTCAAAACTGAGATAGAATTTATAACAAATTATAATCATAATATACCTTTAGAACTATGAATTAAGTGAATAATTTGATAAATTCTATCATAAAGAATAAATGAATTTTCTTGAAATAAAAATTTAGTCCACAGACAAATTTTATGTCATTAGATTCAATTTTAAGTGTGATTTACATTGGTATAGCATGAAATTTTATTTAGGCCTCAATTTTAACATAAACATGTGATCTTTAATTTTATGCAGTTGTACAACCTGCAAATTTCTCTGAAATTCGTACTGATATCCTTGAACTTAAGGGAGATAACTATAAGGTCTAGAAGGAGAGAGTTCTCCTTCAGTTGGGGTGGATGGACATAGACTATGCTATTAGGAAAGATGATCCACCAGCACTCAATAATACAAGCACTGCAGCGGACATCACACTTTATGAATGATGGGAACGATCTAATCGCCTAAGCATGATGTTCATTAAGATTAAAATTTCAACTGGTATTCGTGGTTCCGTTGAAAAACATGAAAAGGTCCGAGACTTGCTGAAAGCCATTGATGATCAATTCGTCACTTTAGACAAGGCACTAGAAAGCACCCTAATCATGAAGTTCTCATCCCTAAGGCTCATCAGTGTGAAAGGTGTACGCGAGCACACCATGCAAATGAGGGACATTGTGGCTCAATTGAAGAAACTCAAGTTTGAAATATCGGAGTATTTCCTGATGGACTACATCCTGAACACCCTTCCGCACCAATACGGACCCTTCAAAATCTCATACAACACACATAAGGATAAATGGTCAATTAATGAACTCATGACCATGTGTGTTCAAGAAGAAGAGAGACTGGTGATGGAAATGGGAGAAAGTGCAATGCTGACAATGCGAGGAAAGGGAAAATCTCAAGCCAATCGGAAAGGGAAAGGTAAAGTACCTCCCCAAGCCGATATCAAGAAGGTGATGCAGGGGCATTAGGTTCCAGAAATTACTTTGTATTTTTGTAGACATAGGGGGGTCTTATGTTTTTAATTTCTTAGGTAATTATTAGTATTTTGAATAAATATAGTGAGGAATTGTAAATGTTCTCGAATCATTGGAGAACATGAGAGAATTTAATTAGCTGGGAATGTGAAGAGATAATCAGTTTCAGCAAATTTAGGGATTTAGTCTAGATTTAGGAAGTCTAGAATTTCAAGAGTTTTGTTGAGCGTTAAGGGAGATGATTCGATTTATTATTAATTTGTATAAATAAGCCTCAGATTCATTAAGAAAATAGAACTGGAGAGAGCGTGAGTACTTCAATATTTATAAGAACAAGAGTTTGTTCTTGTAAGCCTACGGGTAGTTGAAAGGGCCATTGATTTTGAAGATCTGGCCGAAGACAGGAAGAATTTTTGTAAGTGGCTTCATTTGAATGTATATGGAAGAATTGTTTTAGCATTATATGAATATTGGTTGATTTAATTTCTGTGTGAATGGGCTTTGAATTTCATAAGTAACTGTATAAGAAACAATGTGGTAAAATACTGAAATGGGGGTTAATGGTGTTTCTGCACACCTTGATAAATTAATGGAAATGCCGAGGTTGGGTATTATGAATTGAATCCTGTGTGGATAATTTTATTAAGATTGGTCATTAGTCACAGCATGTATCAATGCCTTTGAATAGATATGACCTAGAAATTGACATTCAAAATAATAGAACCGAAGCAAGAAGAATATTTCTGTTGCAATGCATATATGCATGGTATTTTATAATTGATGGTTCATATCCAGAGGCCATATGAAACCCGTGAGTATATACATAGTGGGGAGCGCACAAGAGTGAATTGAAGGACTATGATACAATTAAAGAATCGAATGAAGACACAACAATATTGATGGATAGGAATTAGTGCAGCAAGTCGAAGGAATTAATGGAATCGAAGTGGTGATCCAGACATGGCGCGATCATGCATTGGAATCTATTGAAGGTGGAATGGCACAGTAGACAAATGAAGACAGAGTTGCACAAATGTTGAAATAAAACCATGGTTCGAATGATATGGAATCTAGCCTTATGTGTAAGAGTGCAGATGCGAAATTGAGATTGAAATCTGCGTAAATTTTGGGGCAAACGAAATAGAATCGAAAGAAAAAATGGTGAGAGTTGTAGCGCTGAAGAATTGGGTGGAAACCTGAGTAAAAAAGGAATCAGAAGCATTGAATAGTAACGGTGGTTTCAAAACACAAACCGGCAGTATCGGCGACCTCAAATCTGGTAAGTGGGTTCACTCAAATTAATGTGATAAGTGTCTTTGGTTGACACGTTGCAAATGGTGGTACTCTAAAACCACAAATATCGTGCAAGATTTAATTTGGTATGAACATGCATATTTGTGATGCGAATGCCCTTGGATAATTGGACGTGAATGCAATGAAAGACCGATCGTTCGATCATTACGAAGGTACATAGGTGTTAAACCAACAAGGAGGTATGTGTTAAATGAGTTGTGGGACCCGAACGGACCTAATGTTTTTGAGTTTTGTTCATAGAGTATAAAAGAGAATTGTATATGCATCGTGGGGTTTGAACCATATGTGAGGTGAGTCTCAAAAAAACATTTGAATGGATGCATGAACACATATTAATGTATGTTGTGAGATTGAAGTTCAAACTTCGATTCAAATGCCAATTGTAAATAAAAGGAAAATTTTCTGTGAAGACCATATATATGTTTGAGTTTAAATGAAAATCGAATATTAATTCGAGGTGCCATATGGTGTGAGAACTCAAGCTCAAATTTGGTCTAAAATGAGGTTGATACCTAGTATGGTATGTAAAGTAGAACTCTGCATATAAAAATTGAAGGGGTTTTTATTTACAAGGTTTTAAATCAGAGATTTGAAGAAAGTAGCTTCCGCAAGTTAATATTTTGAATTGGGTTTGATTGTAAATAAAAGAGTGGAAAGGTAAAGCCTTCACAAAGGAAATATGGGTTGTGTGGTTTTATAAACATAAATTATTTTAGTTTAATATCTCAAATCTTATATTTGAGATATAAAAGCTTCCATATATATATTTTAAATTTTGCCCAGATTGACATTTGTATTGAGCACTAAATGGGGTGCATGCATTTTTATATGCATGAGAGTTGGGAATGTGGGTTTGGCAGGGTAGCCTGCCATCAAGTGGTATCGGAGCAGGATAAGCTCTTTGAAAATTAATTTTTGAAATGCATGTGTACTGAAGCAGTGAAGAAATTTTGGTTTTAAATCTGTTTAACAGGAATTGTAGATTTGAAGAGGTGTGCAGTGAAGGTATTCAGATTTGCAGAATTTAAATTTGAAGACAAAGTGTTTTGAAGATTTCCATGATATGTTCTAAAGATGTGAGCATAGGTGTGATGGTGATGGCAAAGAGATCAGATTTAAATCTAACAGGAGAATGTGTAGTGCAGTAGAGCATTGGGAGAAATTGCAGAAACAATTGCAAATGGATGTTGAACAACCCTTGAAGGTGAGGTAATTTTGATTCTGTTTAAAGAATTTTGTTTGTAGAATGTAGATTGCAGAAAATTGAGGAACATCTCAGCAATAATATCATATTTTTGAAAACAGTGATGAAAGAAGCCAGTGAAGGTCTCTGAAGAGAAAGAAGAAGTTATGGTAGAACCTGGAGAATTCCCAACAGAGGTTGGATGAAAGGAGAAAATATGTGTTCTTGAGAGGTTGCAGAGGAGTGAAGCCTAAAGGAGTAGAGAGGAATTCTCAAGAGGGTCCAGACATAGAGGACCTGTACTTGCCAAAAGACTGGATCCAAAGAGAGGATTGGTGAGGTAAGTTGTGACAAGGAGGACTTGTTACTGCAGAGGTTTCAGTGCAGCCCATGATGAGTGAGTAATAACTCATGAAGGAGAAGATGACTACTGATAGTCATAGCAGATATTCCAGAGGTTCTGAGAGAGGCCACAACATAATGAAAGTGAAGAAAGAAGATGCCAAGACAGATGGCATGCAGATACAGTTAAAGAAAGAAGAGTATGAGAAAGAGGTAGCTGAGATTAGGGAGCAGTTCAACAAACTGAAGATGATGATAGAGGAAATCCAAAGATTTGGTTGGCTCATGAAGAAGAGAGTGAAGTGGCAGAGGCTACAGATGAAGAAAGATCAAATGATACATGCTCAACAGAAAGAGAGATTACTCATAATAATTGAGTATTTAGAGAAAGACTTGAAGGCTGAAATTTCAAGTGAGACCAAGAGGTAGAATGACTTTACATCTGAAAAAATTTGTATTTTTGCAGGAAAAACACATGGAGAAGGAAAAGCTGTTGATATTGTCACTAAGGAAGAAAATGAGACAGCCAGATATTTTGAAAATGTCCATGCACAGTTGGGGAAAGGTTTTTATTTCCAACTTATTGGAAGCAGAGGAGATTTAACTCATGATGATGGCTAGAAGCCGGAAATTGAGCAATCAATTGGACAAATTGAAGACACTAAAGAGAAGACCATTGGAGAATTTCTGAAATACATAGAAGGCTTGGACCAACAGGAGGATTTGATGATTGAATCATCAAATGAGACCATGGAGTCTTATGGTTTTAAATTTAGAAAGTTGTGTGTGAATGCAGGTATTAAAGAAAACGGTTCATGTGATGAAACTCTAATAATTGAAGCTGGAAGTTTCCAAGCAATATATGATGATTATCTTTCCAATGAAGATCAAATTGAATTACTGCAACAAAAGGAATTCTTAAATTCCTTGTTTTGTGAAAGAAATTGTTCCAATGAAGTTGTGTTTGATGATGAGAAATTTGTTTTTAATAATGAAAAATTGATTTTATTAAATGGCCAAATGAAAATTGATGGACAGATAACTGAAATTATTGCAGAGATGGAAGATCAGAATTCTATTCTGATGAAAGGTGAAGAGATAGTGACAACAAGAAACTTGACTTGTGATAAAGAGGAAGATAGTGAATATTGTATAAATGTTTTCTCAGATGAGATGATAGATTTGTGGCATGAGTTAAGTTTTCTGGAGAAGAGGCTAGAAACACAGCGAATAAGTGTTCATATTGTAAAAGCAGAGTTGAATGAGAATGAGAAAGTTCATTTTTATGAACTAGAGTAGGGAAACATCCTTGAAGAGGATGATGCAGAAGAGAGACTAGCTGACAGTCTCGAGAATTATTTGAAGGACTGGAATCGGCATATTGATGTGGTGATGACAGAGTAGTAGATTGAAGTTTTACTGGAGAAAATGTCAGAGCAGCAAATTAAAATGTTGATGGGAGAGGAGCAAGAGACACAAAGATTTTGTAATTTTGATGTTTGTTTATTGATTGCAGGTACTGATGGAAGGACTAAAGGATGTTTGGTCCAGGAGAAGAAAAGAGATGATGTCAGTGACTGACAATTTAAATACCAGTCTAAAGAATTGGTGAAGTTAGAGAATGAAGAGATTGTCATTAATGACAATCAGGAAAAAAATTTCTGTTGCAGAAAACAGGAGGCGTTGGATGATTGTGTGGTAGCTAGCGCAATATTTCGGCAAGCTAGTGTAAGGGTTCAACAATTAAAAGCAAGATATGGAGTAAAAGAAGTAGTAAGAGTCCAACAAGAAAGGGCTGAACAAGAGAAAGCAATATCTCAGCAAATAATAACTCAGTGAGGAGAAGCAGGAGTAGAAATAAGAGTTTAGCAATCAAGAGGAAACAATATCTAGCAGTCAGAAGATAAATTAGATCAGGAAATTGAAC
The DNA here is from genome assembly GCA_034641835.2 of Pinus albicaulis. Taxonomy (NCBI): domain Eukaryota; kingdom Viridiplantae; phylum Streptophyta; class Pinopsida; order Pinales; family Pinaceae; genus Pinus; species Pinus albicaulis. The sequence continues at coordinate 1,330,606,857 of CM076575.1, read as the reverse complement.
GGATAAGAAAGTTGATGGTGAAAGTATCTCAAAAGAAGGTAGCAGCAAGAAATCAAGGAAGCAGTAGCAACAAGAGAAAGATAGTCACCGATTCTGAAAGCTTAGTAAGCGGAAGGATGCAATATAAGATATGGAAGCCTGGAGAAGTATAACAGAAGAATATTGCAGCAGATGATCAGTTGCAGAACAAAGTGTGGGATCTAGGAAGACAAGGACTAAAAGCACATGATCAGGAGATCATGATTAATTTTGACCTTGGTAGTCTGATGCAGGGGCATTAGGTTCCAAAAAATACTTTGTATTTTTGTAGACATAGGGGGGTCTTATGTTTTTAATTTCTTAGGTAATTACTAGTATTTTGAATAAATATAGTAAGGAATTGTAAATGTTCTCAAATCATTGGAGAACATGAGAGAATTTAATTAGCTGGGAATGTGAAGAGATAATCAGTTTCAGCAAATTTAGGGATTTAATCGAGATTTAGGAAGTCTAGAATTTCAAGAGTTTTGTTGAGCGTTAAGGGAGTTGAATCGATTTATTATTAATTTGTATAAATAAGCCTCAGAGGCATTAAGAAAAGAGAGCTGGAGAGAGCGTGAGTGCTTCAGTATTTAGAAGAACAGGAGTTTGTTCCTGTAAGCCTACGGGTATTTGAAAGGGCCATCGATTTTGAAGATCTGGCCGAAGACAGGAAGAATTTTTGTAAGTGGCTTCATTTGAATATATATGGAAGAATTGTTTCAGCATTATATGAATATTGGTTGATTTAATTTCTGTGTGAATGGGATTTGAATTTCATAAGTAACTGTATAAGAAACAGTGTGGTAAAATACTAAAATTGGGGTTAATGGTGTTTCTGCACGCCTTGATAAATTAATGGAAATGCCAAGGTTGGGTATTATGAACCGAATCCTGTGTGGATCATTTTATTAATATTGGTCATTAGTCACAGCATGTATCAATGCCTTTGAATAGATATGACCTTGATATTGACATTCAATCTAACATAACCGAAGCAAGAAGAATATTTCTATTGTAATGCATATATGCAGGGTATTTTATAAGTGATGGTTCATATCCAGAGGCAATATGAAACCCGTGAGTATATACATAGTGGGGAGCACACAAGAGTGAATTGAATGACTATGATAGAGTTGAAGAATCGAATGAAGACACAGCAATATTGATGGACAGGAATTAGCGCAGCAAGTCGAAGGAATTAACGGAATCAAAGTGGCGATCCAGACATGGCACGATCATACATTGGAAGCTGTTGAAGGTGGAATGGAACGGTAGAGAAATTAAGACAGATTTTAAAAAACATTGAAATAAAACCATGGTTTGAATGATATGGAATCTGGCCTTATGTGGAAGAGTGCAGATGTGAAATTGAGATCAAAATCTACGTAAATGTTGGGGCAAACAAAATAGAATCGAAAGCAGAAATGGTGAGAGTTGTAGCGCTAAAGAATTGGGTAGAAACCTAAGTAAAAAAGGAATCCGAAGCATTGAACAGTAATGGTCGTTTCAAAACACAAACCGGTAGTATCGTGCGGCCTCGAATATGGTAAGTGGGTTCACTCAAATTAACGTGATAAGTGTATTTGGTTGACACGTTGCAAATGGTGGTATTCTAAAACCACAATTGTCGCGCAAGATTTAATCTGGTATGAATGTGCATGTTTGTGATGCGAATTCCCTTGGATCATTGGACGTGAATGCAGTGAAAGACTGATCATTGGATCATTAGGAAGGTACGCATTAAACCAACAAGGAGGTATGTTTTAAATGAGTTGTGGGACCCGAACGGACCTAATGTTGTTGAGTTTTGTTCATAGAGTATAGAAGAACATTGTATATGTGTCGTGGGGTTTGAACCGCATGTGAGGTGAGTCTTGACAAAACGTTTGAATGGATGCATGAACACATATTAATGTATGTGGTGAGATTGAAGTTCATACTTCGATTCAAATGCCAATTGTAAATAAAAGGAAAATGTTCTATGAAGACCATATATATGTTTGAGTTTAAATGAAAATCGAATATTAATTTGAGGTGCCATATGGTGTGAGAACTTAAGCTCAGATTTGGTCTAAAATGAGGTTGAGACCAAGTATGGTATGTAAAGTAGAACTTCGCATATAAAAATTGAAGGGGGTTTTATTTACAAGGTTTTAAATTAGAGATTTGAAGAAATTAGCTTCCGCAAGTTAATATTTTGAATTGGGTTTGATTGTAAATCAAAGAGTGGAAAGCTAAAGCCTTCACACAGGAAATCTGGGTTGTGTGGTTTTATAACCATAAATAATTTTAGTTTGATATCTCAAATCTCAGATTTGAGATATAAAAGCTTTCGTATATATCTTTTAAAATTTTCCCAGATTGACATTTGTATTGAGCGCTAAATGGGATGCATGCATTTTTATATGCATGAGAGTTGGGAATGTGGGTTTGGCGGGGCAGCCTACCATCAGAAGGATTCCAGGTGTTTCTTCTGTAAAAAGAAGGGACACATGACGAAGGAATCCACCAAATTTCAGAAATAGCTTGCGGACAAAGGTAATCCAATATCATTTGTTTGTTATGAATCTGATATGGTTAATGTCAATACACTTGGTGGATTGATTCTGGATCAACAATTCACATTTCAAATTCCTTGTAGGGTTTGCAAAACCTAAGGAAGCCAGTGGGAAGTGATCAAAACATCTTATCAAGAAACAAGATGGGCTCGCATGTGGAAGCTATAGGAACATGCTATTTAACTTTAAGTAGTGGCTTTATTTTAGAATTAGAAAATACCTTTTATGTTCCAAGTTTTTCTAGAAACTTGATTTTAGTTTCAAGGCTTATACCTTTTGGATATTCCTTTAACTTTTCAGAAACATCCTTCAATTTATTTTATAAATCTGATTGTGTTGGGAATGGTATTTTGTCTAATGGTCTTTACTGCATTAGTTTACAAAACAATGTCACTTATGATTCAATGCATGTTCACATTGGGACTAAAAGATGTGTTATTAATGAAAATTCCTCTAAATTATGGCACCGAAGACTAGGTCATATCTCCATAGAAAGAATTAAAATATTGATAAATGAAGGGCTACTTAATACTCTGGATTTTACTGATTTTGAGACTTGTGTGGACTGCATAAAGGGAAAGTAGACTCAAAAAAAGGTGCCAATAGAATTTCAGACATATTAGAGATCATACATACTAATATATGTAGTCCAGACATGGACTCACATGGTCAGAGATACTTCATCTCTTTTATAAATGATTACTCACGATATATATATCTCTACATGCTTCATAAAAAGAGTGAAGCATTAGATGCCTTTAAGATCTTTAAGGCTGAAGTAGAGAATCAATGCGGCAAGAAAATTAAGATCGTGAGATCAGATAGAGGTGAAGAATATTATGGTAGATACACATAAGATGGACAAACACCTGGGCCATTCACAAAATTTCTTCAAGAGCATGGGATTGTTGCCCAATACACCATGCCTGGTTCACCTGACCAGAATGGTGTAGCAGAAAGAAGAAACTGAACATTACTGGACATGGTGCAGAGTATGCTTAGCAACTCCAATCTTCCTAAATCCTTGTGGACTGAAGCACTTCAGACGACAGTGTATAGATTAAACCGAGTTCCAACCAAGGCGATTCCTAAAATGCCATTTGAATTATGGAAAGGTTGGAAACCGAGTTTGTGACATATGCGCATTTGGGGATGCCCGTCTGATGTGAGAATATATAATCCACAAGAGAAGAAGCTGGACCCAAGGACCATTAGTGGGTATTTCATTGGATATGATGAAAAGTATAAAGGTTACAGATTTTATTGTCCATCTCACACCACTAGGATTGTGGAATCAAGAAATGCAAATTTTCTTGAAAATGACTTGATCAGTGGGAGCGATAAAACCAGGAACATAGTTTTTGAGAAGTATCATTCAGAATCTCAACCTTCCACCTCAAGTGATAGATTGGTTATTGTTCACATCACCCCTCAAGTACAAACTAGTGTTGAAAAACAAATTGTTGAAGTTCCACAAGTTGCTGACGACATTCCAGTAGATCAGATAGTTCAAGAATTTCCAAGAATTTCTGAACAACAAGTTGAACCACATACTTCTCAGGAAGATGGTGGTACAACATTAAGAAGATCTACAAGACCAAATATATCAGAAATAACTGATGATTATATTGTGTATATGCAAGAATCTGACTACAACATTGCAGTAAAAAATGATCTCGAGTCTTTTTCACAAGCCATGAGTTGTAAAGAATCAGAATTATGGTACGATTCCATGAAAGAAGAGATAAATTCTATGAAGAGTAACGAAGTCTGGGATCTTTTTGAGTTGCCTAATGGTGCAAAATCCATTGGATGTAAATGGGTATTTAAGACAAAGAAAGACTCATTGGGAAACATTGAGAGATACAAGGCAAGACTCATTGCAAAGGGATTCACTTAGAAACAAGGAATCGATTACACTGAGACTTTCTCTCCTGTTTCTAAGAAAGATTCCTTGTGTGTTATTATGGCATTAGTAGCCCATTTTTACTTGGAGTTGCACCAAATGGATGTGAAAACAACATTTCTCAATGGAGATCTAGAGGAGGAGGTTTACATGAAACAACCTAAAGGATTCTCCTCTAGTGATGGTGAGCAATTGGTTTGCAAGCTCAAGAAATCATTATATGGATTAAAACAAGCATCACACCAGTGGTATTTGAAATTTCATAATGTAATTTCTTCTTTCGGTTTTGTAGAAAACATTATCGATGAATGTATATACCTGAAAGTCAGTGGGAGTAAAATATGTTTTCTTGTTTTATATGTGGATGACATTTTTCTAGCAACCAATGATAAGGGTTTGCTTTATGAGGTGAAACAATTCCTCTCTAAAAATTTTGATATGAAGGATATGGGTGAGGCATCTTATGTCATCGACATTAAGATCCATAGAGACAGATTTCGAGGCATCTTGGGTCTGTCTCAGGAAACCTATATTAATAAAATTTTAGAGAGATTTTGGATGAAGGATTGTTCACCAAGTGTGGCTCCCATTGTGAAAGGTGATAGGTTCAATTTTAACCAATGCCCGAAGAACGACTTTGAAAGGGAACAAATGAAGAACATTCCATATGCTTCTTCTTTCAGAAGCTTAATGTATGCCCAAGTCTTCACAAGACCTGACATTGCATTTGTTGTGGGAATGTTGGGATGATATCAGAGTGATCCAGGTTTAGACCACTAGAGAGCTGCAAAGAAGTAATGAGGTACCTTCAAGGAACCAAAAACTACATGCTTATGTATAGAAGGACGTACAATTTGGAAGTAATTGGCTACTCAGATTCTGAATTTGTTGGATGTGTTGCTTCATGCAAATCAACATCAGGATACATTTTTATGATGGCCGGTGGAGCTGTATCATGGAAGAGTGCCAAGAAGACCTTGATAGCCACTTCCACTATGGAAGCTGAGTTCGTCTCCTGTTTTGAGGCTACTTTATAAGGTGTATGGCTTAAGAGTTTCATTTCTGGGCTTAGAATTATGAATTCTATTTCTAAGCCATTGAGAATGCATTGCGACAATTGAGCTGCTGTTTTTATGGCTAATAACAACAAAAGTGGGAGTCAAAATAAACACATCGACATTAAGTATTTAGCCATAAGGGAACATGTTAAAGAAAATAAAGTGGTCATTGAGCACGTTAGCACTGAGTTGATGATCGTTGATCCTTTGACTAAGGGCATCCCACCATTTAAATTCAAGGATCATGTAATGAATATGGGACTTGGTTCCATTATGTAGTTTCTCATTGTATGATCAATGTTGTTTTAATGAAATTCTTAATTATTGTGATGTTTTTCTCATATTTATGTGCACCTTAATTTTATTTGAGAGAATTCATCTATGTAGGACCAAGAATGAACATAGGGTTTATTCATTAAGAAATTTTTGCCATATAAATTTTAATAGAAATAAATACATAGTAATACATGGAAGATAATACTCGACATTAGAGGACTTATCGCCATGATTCATGTATCTATTAATTAATATAGATTTTCAATGGGTTTTAAGATGAGACATTAAGATTGGAAGTATGGACCAAGTGGGAGAATGTTAAGCTCCCTCTCCCAACGTGCAATTTCTGCAAACTGATCTGCAGTTGTTTCCTTAAATTATGGAAACCAACTGTAGTTATTTCCTTAAATTAGGAAATCAACTGAAGTTAATTAATTTATTTTTGGGAGCTTCGGAAGTGATCCGTTACTCCCATTGCATTTATCTAGTCCATTACTCACATTACACTTATCTACCATGATTTGTGGAACACTTAACAAATAGCCAATAGAAGCTTGATGGAAGCTTGGCTATAAATTCTTCTGTTTGGTCCCCAAGCTCACTAACTTAATCCCCTTCAGCCTTACACCATCAAGTTAGACTGAGGAGATCTTGGAAGTGTCGGTGTTGAGGACGCAGTGCTATGTAGTGACTACGTTAAGGAGGCTTCATTGAAGAAAAGTGAACGTGGAGAAGAACTCTCGAGGCTCTGGCTGCTGCATTATAGTTTTATTAAAGTCTGTTTCGTTTCGATGAAGAATCTGCAATAAACCATTCGTTGGAGCACTTCTTGGAGCGTTGATTTTTGTGCAGATTTCATCTCTGCAAAATTATTTCTTCTACATAGTATAATTCATCAATGGCTAGAGGTATTATTTAATGAGCAATTTTAAGTTTTAATTTTCCATTCCTTTTAAGTATTTATTCCGCATTTTGAATCATTATTTTATGCTAACACACATGTCCAAAAAACCATCAATCATTGTCTTATAATACATATTTATGTAATATTTTTTATAATTAATTAATTGAAATAAAAAAACAAAAATATTTGATTTTCATATAAATCTCAATCTTTTATATTATTATTAAAAATATTTTAAAATATTACATCTATACTCTCTTTTATATTATTATTAAAAATATTTTAAAATATTACATCTATACTCTTTATTTAATAATTATTGATTAATAAATTAAAATTCTAACAACCATGATTCAAAATATACAAATTTATAAACTTTAAATTACAAATATTTTATTATGCACTAATAAGTAAAGTTTTTGAGTGTAGCATTTTATAGTTATGGATACAAATGTTTTCCATGTGAAGATCTAGCGTGCTGCATTCAGTCACATTTGCATTCCTTATTTTTTTCTGAAAATCATATACCTTATACATTTTCTTCATATAAAAGTCAATATATTCCCTTTTCTTCCTGAAAAATCATATACCTTATCTTATTAATATAAAGGTCAAATCTTGTTTCATTGATGTTTAAGTTCTGTGTCAAAGAGTTATATATATAAATAATTTGTCATCGTGAAATTCATTTAAAGGATTGTATTATAAAATTTTCAATTTTTTTCAATATTTATTATTATATATATATATTTTTATGTTAAAAATAATAAGTTATACATTCATGCCAAATTCCAAAGTGTATATATTTGAAATGATATAGATAATTGAAATAAGAATTTATGAATATTTTTCAAATAAAATATGAAATTTAAAAAAAAAATTAATATAAAAAAAAATGCAAAACTCATGTTAATTTCTAAAGTATATATATTTAAAATATATAGTTAATTGAAATAAGAAATTATGGAAAATTTTAAAACTTTTATAAAACAACGAGAAATAAAACTTCAATAAATAAATTGTATGTTCTTAATTGATTAAAATGCTATAATTCTTATTACATTGAAAAATTTACAAACATTTTAATGCTATATTAAAGGCACGCTCTAGATGAGAGTTTTATTGCAGGATCATAAACCAATGACAAAGAATAACTCTGACGAATGAATGTTTGCAAGTCAAATTTGATACATATGTCCAGTAAGGCGGCCTGGTGTGCTCCTCCCTTTGGACACGTACAATCGGTAGTCCTGCAGGTGATGATGGGGATGGAGGAAAGATATAAACATTCTGTTTTCTCCTGCAGGTGATGATGGGGGTGGTGGGTTGACTTAATCCTATCCTTATGGTTGTCATCATATCTCCATGAATATGTCGCATATCAATCAGAGTTTGTGTTTTTCGTTCTGACAAAAACAAAATCTCCATGAATATCTTCTGCTGGTCGTTGATTCAAGAAGCCTTCACCATTCATTTATCCAGAGTGCACGATTATATCGAAATTCTTTTCAGCAATCACAACATTGTATAATGATGATTAGTTACTAATATTGCAATACATCATAAGCACCTGCCAATGAATGGAATTTGAAAATGGTTGGTGTCAGATCAGAGCGTTGATTTAAACAGGGGGTCCTTTGAAGCCCAGCAGATATGATGGAAAGAGGCAGGCTGAAATGGATGGACACAGTGATGATAAAGAGGCAGGCTGTAATGGATGGACACAGTGATGATAATGGACAGGCTGAAATGGATGGACACAGGCTGAAATGGCTGTCGCGTCACAGTGTGAACACAATTACAGGAGAGGTACTTTGATCGGTCGCTGTGAAGAAAGAGATATGGGAAGCACAGGAAATTCCTGCAGCATTGAGATAATGGGTGAGTATGACATGACGTGCTTATACAGTCATTTCGCAATTGTATTCATCCTTAGATTATGTTTACAATATCAACTTGCTTATCATGTTATTTAAAAGCATTTTTTATTCATCGTTCTCGCAAACATAGTTCTCATACAATCGTATATGTTTGATGGGCCATTTTGGATTATCTTTTACCCAAACACAATAATAAAATGTTGAAGATAAAAATACTTATGTTTTTTTAAATAAAAGTCCTTGTCTTCAACAAAACGACCTAACATTTAACTTTAGAAATATATTCTCCTTTAAGCTCTCAAGTTGGCTAAACATAAATTATGAGAAGCCTTTTTCAAATTCAAAAGATTGAAAGAAAGAAATCTTCCATGCTAATTTGATGTATAGAATTGTAAGCAGATGGAGTTTGGCCTTAAGCAATAACGGTATTTATTAAAGTAGGATTTATGACCGTTCATAATTTATTTAGTTTGTTGGTTTGTTTTGTCATATTAGGTAGGATATGATTGGTAAATTTAAGAGTGTGGTATGTGAAGGTTAGGTTTTGTCACTCTCTCTGTTTTAAGGTATTGTTTTTTATCTTGGTTATATATCACTTTCCAGAATTTTTACTTATTTTTATTAGGTTTTACAAAAGTCTTTATTACATGATTCATATAAAGATTGAGTAGATAAAACATAAATGGAATTCAAAATGTCAAGGTTGTTTTTAAAGAATATTTGTTTGGAAATAAAGGTGGAGAGCATGAGTTGAATAGCCTTGAATCCACTTCATTATATTGCTCTACCCTAGACTTTCCTAGCTTGTCTAAAGAACATCTAAATAAAAGTTACATGTTCAATAAATATAACACTTAATTACTTGGGGTGTTTTAAATGATGAGGAGGTAGTGAAACTCAGTACTCTCTTTGAGAAACTCCATTGAAAAAATATTACATTTAAAGATAGGAAGTAAAGATGCTAAATGACCTATACCAGTAAGTGGCTTTGAGTATCATGTTATGAAGATTTATTCCCATTCCCGATTATATATTTTCCAACCTATCATGCCTTTGTAGTGACCCATGTGACCTAATATTTGAAACATATATATAGTTATTTGGGATCTTTCATGGTAGAATTGGGAAACCTAAAAAAGTAACAACTAGGGTCATTACACCACCTAATATGTCATATCACCATTCAAATATTTTAGTATATGTCACATCATCTATCTTGGACATCTTAGTTGAACACAAACATTACAAAATTGGTAAAATTCAAGTATTGTCTAGTTTCCATTTGTAGGTGATTGGGAAATACATACTTTGGAGAAGCAAGGCTTCATTGGCCAGTGATTTGTGTTTGAAAACTTTGTTTTTGTAAGCTTGAAATAGACTGCATCTTCTTCATGTCCAAATCATGACTTCACATTAAGTAGTGTTTGTCTATCCAAGATCCCATGGACATGTTGTAATACCTTTTAAAAGGGAAAATTATGGGTTATAGGTTGTAGAATTTCCCTTTAGTACAAGATTCCTAGGGCAATTTATTAATATTTAACACTCAGTCATGCTAGTGGTTGATCCAACACTTTTCTAATTAAATTTATAGGGTGATGAGTTCCATTCTAATAAGTAGATAGCCTTTTTCATTCAAATAGTTGAGAATAAAGAGAATAGCTTATTTGAAATATTTTGAACTCATTATTTTTGTTGGTAGTTATTATAATTTGTCAAGCGTCAAATTAGATTTCTCTTATAGGGCCATCTCCAAATAAAACATAAAACATTAGTCATCATGGGTAACATTGAAAGGGAAATCCTTATATGTCTTCAATGTTTCCCTATCTTAAACCTAATATCACTTTCAATTGTTTATATGACCTTATAACATTGAGTCATTCATCTATAACCACCCAAAAAAAATCGATTAATCCATTTTTGAGCTTTTAATTTTTAATGATTTATATGTTTGAAATACATTCGTAAACAATTCTACATCATTACATAATAAATAAAGAAATAAACAATAAAACCCAAAAAATATAAAAGAAAAACTAGATATCTTATTAAGATTTCTTATATATGTTTTATTTTTACTATGTTTTAAGGGTTATTATTTTTACCTTATGCTTATTAATGTTGATTAATCTTGGGTGGTTAGGATTTAATATACCATATTTTTCATCTAAGTCACAATTGGACAAATTACATTAACAATTTTTGTATATGTGGATGGCCATGATTTCACAACTCCTGCAAATGGATTTGGAAGCATGGAAGACATTGAAGTCTAGACTGAACATGTTATAAGTCCACCAAATATAAAGGATAATTTTATTCTCATTAATTCTTGTTAAAATTCATAGTTTTGATATTAATTTAGGATGAAATTGGATTTGGAAGCATCCAAAATAGTGAAGTCTAGAATCAACTTGTTATAGGACCCCAAAAATATAAAACACCATTTTCTAGTTAATATTTTTCATTGAAATTCATTTTTTTTTTTATTACCTTGAAATATTTATATATTATTCAATTGTGTTCATAAGGCTAAAAGTTTACTTTTCAAATCCAACCTGATTATTTAAGAATCCCCTATAACTTTTTAGGAATTGAAATTAATGTTTAACCAACAACCCAAACCTCACTTTCTAGAAAGTACCATAGTCATAACTCTCATAAATAGAAATAAATGTTTAACCAATAAACCAAGCCCCACCCCCAATAAAACACCATAATCATCAGTTTCATGTTTCATTAGGATAAACTTGTTACTAATATAATATAGATACTCATTTTTTAATGTTTTCAATGTACATATAAGGATCACAAATTGATTATCTGCTTTCAATATATTGTAAAATCAAATGAGCACAAGTAGATAAAAAAGTGGAATACTAGAACAACATCAATGTAAATTTATCTTATCACTTAAATATTTAATGTTTTTAATCAAAATAATCATAAAAAAATAATATTGTGAAGTATTGTAAGAACGATATAAATTTAGTTGATCTCTCAATTTAATGTGTTGATCTAAATAAACATGAAAACATATACTTGAAGTACCAAACTTTTCTATAGTATTATATATCATAGAGAGGTTGGATAATAGAGGCTAGGGTTAAATTCAAACATGTAACATGGTGAATTCATCTAGTTTACAACATGAATTTTAATAAATTTCTTCAGTTAACTAATATGAATTCAAGGTAAAGAGTTGTAAAGGGATTTTCAATATTAGATTTTTTTTCTAAGTTTATTTCTGAATAAGATTTTATCATTCTATTCTATTTTATTTTTCTTTTTAATATGGTGATTACATTAACGTAAATAAAGTATTATGTATTTTATTTATAGAACTTTTGAGAATTTCCTTAAATTATATAATATATATCTTCAAAACCATTTTACAAATAGTTAAAAAATCATTTTACAAATTTATAAAATTTTGACTACTCTTATAAATATACTTATTTACTTATATCAATTACATTTATTAATATAATTATACTAATACATTTTGAAATCATACGGCTACGTCTAATATGACTAACCAATAAACCAAAGTATAATATCACTGAGAAATAAACCCAACTAACCCGATCTCATATTCACCAAGGATGCTCTATTTATATTACATTTCAAAGCTATATACCATTATTAAATAGCTAGGACTGTATTGATTTTGTCCTAAATTCGCGGTTTCAAAATCTAAACATATATACATCCTCGACCGCTTCATCAAGTTAGCATTAGTTTCAGAACACCTCACTTGAATCTATTCTGTATATTTCGTCAGCCTACTTTACCATTCAGTCATCATTTGAATCTTGTATCTATCACAAGAGACGTTGGAATGCGAAAATGGTGTGTTCACAGGATTGAGTGGAATTATTCTTTAATTCATTACATGTTACACAACTTTGATATATTAAGCTATTAGTGGAGTTTTGGTTGTTAGAGTTGCTTATGTAAAATTATAATTATAATCATATGTATTGTTAATGACTGATATTTTAAGTTAATCTTGATTTTTTATTGGTAAATTACCTTAGTGTATTCCTGCTTTGATTTTTCCCTTTATAAAAATATGGTTGATTCTCTTTTCATACAGGAAAGAACGATTATTCCAATTAAATGAACAACATGTAAGATTGAGTGTGATAGAACAAGAAGTTTTGTAGTATGAAGAAGTCGGTGGAAAGAAAATCACTATTCATATTTATTTAGAAGAGCTACCATTTTAATCCATCCCACTTATTATATTGAAGAAAGGTTCCCTTCGAATGATTTTTAATCTAGATGAATTACAATATGAGGAATTAGTTTTAAGACTATGCATAGAGAACATTGCTAAGGTTTGATATAAGCTTTAATTAATTTTTCCTATTGAAGATTTAATTCTAAGGAATTAGTTTAGTCAAGTGATGGTAAAAGTAATTGTGTCTCTATCTAATTTAGGTGATAAATATGATTATTTATTTTTAAAAATAAAATATTTTGTGAAAGAAAGAGAAAAAAAAGAAGCTAAGGCTAATCAGTTCAAAAAAGGAAAGGGGAAGTTGGTTTATTTCTATAAAGAATATGTAAAAAACTTTATTTAAAATAGTAGAAATCTAAATTTAATGGAAGTATGATAATTGATTCAAGGTAAGAATATTGGTGCAGTATCATAGTGAAATTGAAAATAGAAGTAGCTACTGGGATAGGTACTTTCTTTTTAGAAGGCCCAATTTTGACTATCAATTATGTTAACTCATTCATCAAAATGAACAATCACATTTTCTTTGCTCTCAAGAATGTTGGTGTATTGTAGTAAATGGGTGGATAGAACTGGATTGTAATGTTCCTAATTGAAAGATAACAAAAATAATAGATGCATGCACTAGGATACAACAATAATATATATATGTATGTATGCGGAATCAATAAACCACAAAACATGCGCAATAAATTTGAGTCATTTTATTTATATCAATGTTGGAACTAAGTACAAATAGAGTGGAATGATGGGATTTAGGGTTTCTTCTACAAGCATGCAAACCCTAAAATGGCTAGAATTGGTAACTTGTGATGGGCCTCTAAATTAGACATAAATTAAGGCCCATCTAACCTTTCTTGGGCCCATCTACCTTCCATGTTTTCTTATGCTTTAATATTTTCTTAGGAAGGTTTAAAGATAATTGCATATTTGTGCCTAATATTGTTTATTTTTGTAGAATATTTTGAGAATATTTGGCAGATTATGCAAATTTGGAGAAGGAGATAATTTAGGGACTTGCTCCCTGCCACTGGAAGATCAAGATTGAAGAATAAATGAGCACAATATCAAGAAATTATTGATAAATCTTGGAGAAATTAGAGGAGGATTTTCCATGCTCCTTAACCCTCAAAGGAAACCAAAGAATTCCAAAGATTCTCTCTAGCAATTCGAATTCCAAAGGAAACCACATGATCCCCAAGGATTCTCTCCAGCAATTCGAATTCTAGAGGCAACCAAACAATTGAAAGAGGAGTGCACACAATCTATGTTTTACTAGGAGTAAAATTGGACTCAATCACTATTTTTTAGGGAGTTTTCGGTAGCTTCCCTTTAGGATAAATAAAGCTGATAAAGAGCTAATTAGGGTCAATTTCCAGTGGATTCTGGTCCATTCGATGCAGTCCATTCCATTCCATCCCATGCCATTCATTTTCCATTTTATTAGCCTTTTGATGTTTAAGACCTTTAGGATGTAATATGATTGTACTTTTAGTGCAATGAGTATTTAGATGAACTTTTATTGATCTAGTTCCAGAGAGTTGGGCTTGTGGGTTAAGGCCCAACCCATATGCCTCATCTTCTCTGTTGTTTTCGTTCTTTCCTTTCTATCATTTAGCTAGTTTTGTTTCTGTCAATTAGCTATTTTTGTTTCTCTCATTTAGTTAATCTTTCTTCTGATAGTTTCAAGTTGATGTTTCTAATTGTTGTTGTAGGTTTTCATTTTCTTATGGGTAATAGAATGGAGGATAAAAATCTAAAAGTTGTGGATCTATGCTTCCCTTCTCATCTCTGTTAATAGAGCTCGAGGTGGGTAGAATTTCCCACGGGCCAAAAACTTGTTTTTTTTTCACTGTTTTTATCACACACTTGTCTATTTTTTTTTCATAAGTAGGTAGGGTTGATTGCAGGTATAAGAATCTTCTCCCAGAAGAAGTTCATTGACAGCTCCCCGCTTCATTTCACATCTCCCTTCCATCTTTGTTGTTACACTTCTATTCCCTTATATTTAACTTATTGCAGTTTCCGCACCCTTTTTATTCACAAAAAACATCAAAGTTGGACCTCCATCCTTGCTGCTCGAACTTCCTGCTATCGTACTTCACCTTTTTGCAATTCACACTTCGCATATTTTTCCTTTTTCATTTCAAGAATTATCGCTCCTCTCTACCGATTGCGATATTGGTATATCGCTTTGCCACCTATCCAACTGTGATGTCATGCGACTCATTGCAACCTTTGGCCTTTTCACAAATCCCACTTCGCAACCCTTTTCCTTTATTTTTAAGACTTACCACTCCAAACACCGATTTGCAATAAATCTCTGTACTCCGCTGCATTGCACATCACAAATCACATCTTTTAGTTGTTTCTTGTAACAGGTTTTGTTCCCAACGTCGATTGCAATATTGGTATCACCCTCCACAATGAGTCCAACTGCCACGTTATCCAATCGCAATTCGCTCCCGCTCCCGAACAAAACCTACGCTACCCCTCCAGCTTTGCGATATTGTGATTGTGATATCGCATATCGCATATCGCACTACCAACCATCCATCACAACTCTACCATCTTACTTTTTAAATCCTTCCGCTCCAAATAATTTTTGGGCCATAATAAATCTTTAATAAGGTTTAAACCTTTTTCCACCTCTAAGCCTTGTTTCATCTGTTGAGCCCTCCATTATCACCTCTAGCTTGTTTTCATCCAAAATGCAAGCCACACTTTGTCATGTTTATTTTATCATGAATAATTGCATGGTTAGAAGCATGATAGCATGGTAAATAGATCAGAGGATAAGTACGGTGTGTTTAGCTGATTGGCCTTGCTAGGTGCAACTTAGTTTAGTTTCTTTTTAGTCATTTCCTTTTGCAGATTAAATTAGTTTCCTTTCTGTCATTTCCTTTCTGCATATTAAATTAATTTCATTTATGTTATTTCCTTTATGCAAATTAAGTTATTTTCCTTTCTGTCATTTCCTTCTTGAAATTTACTTTTCCTTTTTATCATAGTTTAAGAAATAACACCCTTTCGTAAAGAAGAAAAGGATGACATGAACAGAATGCATCTGCTGTGTATATAGCACTATCACCTCCAAGTTTTTACAAACCTCAGGTTGACAAACTAACGTAGGGGAGCCTCTGGGAGTTGCAGTACCCTTGGTGCAATACCAGGGCTCGCCAACTTGCACTTCCGAGAAACTATTGTTGATGGTGAACTATGATTTATGACCTAAAATATCCTCCAAAAATTCTAGAAAATTAACTGGAGGCTCCTCTCTCCCAAATCTACCAAACCGGGAAAAATATTGGGTTAATTTCAAGATGACCCAGAAAACCCAAAAAAATGTGAATTACCGAGAAAATACTATTATTACTACTAATGTTGTTGGTGAAGAAATATAATTTCTTCCCTCAAAAATATCGAGGCAATTCTGAAATTTTAACCCAAAACTCCTCACACCAAATCCATAAAACCCTAGAAATGGTTTGGCTTAACTAGAAGCTAAGATCAATCCCATCAAGGGTTGTGAATTACATAGGTTACCAATAAAAGACACTATTGAAGGAATATTGATTTACAACCCAAATACTAACTAGAAAATTACAAAATTTTAACCATGGACTACTCTCACAAAACCTAGAAAAAACCCAAAAAGGTATTGGGATAATTATAGTTGATTTGAAAAGCATCAATTTAGTGTTAAAATCTCATATTGCGCCACTCTGCGTCCAACAAGAAATCACCTAAGAAAATTATCCAAATTCATCTCTGAAAATAGTTCGACATCTCTTGCAAAAATATCCTCTGTAAATAGATCCAATTCATAGCCAAAATCCAGTTAAATTTCCAACCCCAAACCTATGCACAACTTCCGCCTAATAAATTTTTTGCACCACCAGAAACCGATAAATTTGGCCCTGACACTCCCCTAAATATTAACCTATAAAATTCTAACAAAATCATACTATTTCCAAAGGGAAACTCTCTCCAAAATCTCATAATCTCTAACCCACATTTGTCGCTCCATAAGATGTACCATTAGCTCCTTCTACACCTAGTAAATTCATAGGGATGATTAAATATCCTGTAATAAGCTCAAGGGAATCCCCGAATTGGACTCCCAAATTCCTCACTAGGCACACACTCAACGTTCTTTGAAATGGGTTTGGAATTTTTGCATGGAATTCTTGTGCTAAACAACATTTTTCTTATTGTGCTAAACAATCCCAAGAGAAGATGAAATGTAATAGACAAAAAATGATCGACAAATAAGTCCATATTATAAATTGTCCCCATTCTTCTACACTCTCTTTTTAATTATTATTTTATTATTAGGGGGAATTTTCCAATAAGTGAATTTTTACTCCATTTTAATGAAATAATAATTTTCCACCAATCTCCATTAAAACACTCTTTTTCCTTACTACCTTCAATAAAAATATTATTTTCTACCATTCCATTAATTTTTTTTTTTTTTTTTGTCTTTTCTCTCAAAATAATATTTCCCCTTATTTAATGTTATCAAAAAGTAGCAAAACTAAGTGATTTTAGCAAGCACAAAATTGGGGACATAACAGTCCTTCCCACCAATTTTTTTTTATCCCCAAGCAATATCGTTACATGTTTATCTATAGGTTGGTTGAACTAGTGCCAGGGTCCCATATGTGCCACTTAACCACTCATCAATGTCATGCGACCACTACATGAATAAATCCTATGTCATGAGGGTCCCAAACAAGCCTAGCTTCCTCTTGCCGAACATCCTTCCATACTGGAAAATTCCCTCATGTCATCAAACAATAATTAAAACCCAATGGAATATCTGAATGATATTTCCCTAGAGAAATGATCTCATCCCTAAGGGTAGATGAATTGCTAAATTTTTTAATGCATGAATTCCATGTTAGTCTCAAAAGGGAGCTACCATGTTGTTGTTGTGCCACTCTAATCATGATTTTCTTTCCATCATGCACAAGTTGTATCCTCCTCTATTGGAACCTCATGGAAAATATCTAGTGAGTCCCAATACATATGGCCAGGGAATCTCCACGATGTGAAAGCTTACCCATCGAACAATAACCTTGATTTGGAGCAGTGAAAAGGGAGATTTTCCCTACCATGTGATAAAGGTCTCATTTCTCTGCCATATGTCAAACCAAGAGTGAGTTGGGTCACTGTCTACACTAGTCTTGCATGTCATGAAATAAAGTAACCAATCAATCAACTGAATCCCAAAAACCCATTGCCATATAAGCAGCAATATAGTTCTGACAACTGCTAGCACCAACTCCATACATAATGAATCAATCTAGTGCATATAAGACTTCCTTGTGCCTACCATACCACACTACAAGATATGTTATCCTTCCTCTTATAGGAACTTCCTAATATTTCATGTAGTATAAACATATACCTAGAATATAGGGCCACCAATTTTTGTATATTCTCCTGAGATATATTTGAATGCCTCGCGAACAATGTTTCATGCATCTCCCTAGTTGTGGGCTCTAGGGTGGAGCACGTGCTACCTCTATAGAAGATCGGACCACCTAAAGTGGCTAGTGCAAGTTAAAATGGGGAAGATGTTGATTTTTTGGGTAGTTGTGGGAGGTATTCCCTAGCTACTCAAATTAAAAGATTTTTTTTTTTTTTTAAATTATAAGAAAGAAAATTTAATTTAATTTTAAATTTATTTTTCAAAGAGACATGCCCGTTGGGTACCCTAAAATCATTATAAAAATACACTTGAACTTCTAATTTTCAAACACACTCATCACTCACTCATGGTCACATTTGTCTCTCTCTCCTACACATGGGAAGTTATCTGAAGGAGTTGAATTTATGAGATAATCAATGTTTAACTAGTTGAATTTTTTGACTACAATTGCTTAATGATATTTTGGAGTGCGTTAAAGTAATATCATATATCATTAGAAGTAATTATCATTTTCAGAATATTGTGCTTGTCTACTTAGCACAAAAAATCAACATGGTATAAGAGTGTAATTATGGTGGGAAATGTAAATTTTTGGGGTTGTTATAATATTTATGTACAACATATTTACTTTTACTCCTACCTAAATTTATTCAAAGAATCACATAAATTATGGATGAAGGATTTAACAAAGTAAAACACAATGTGGGTGGATTATATCCTAAGTCCAATGGATTAAAATACAAATTTTAATATGAGGAGATATTTAACCTGATAGCACCAATGATTAAATGGTTAGAGAATATGTGTGGGGTGAATAACAACATAGATCCACTAGTGTTCATAAGAAATTAACCTAGGAGATTTAAAGGCAATCATAGATAATTGAAATAAGAATTTATGAATATTTTTCAAATAAAATATGAAATTTAAAAAAAAAATTAATATAAAAAAATGCAAAAATCATGTTAATTTCTAAAGTATATATGTTTAAAATATATAGTTAATTGAAATAAGAAATTATGGAAAATTTTAAAACTTCTATAAAACAACGAGAAATAAAACTTCAATAAATAAATTGTATGTTCTTAATTGATTAAAATGCTATAATTCTTATTACATTGAAAAATTTACAAACATTTTAATGCTATATTAAAGGCACGCTCTAGATGAGAGTTTTATTGCAGGATCATAAACCAATGACAAAGAATAACGATGATGACTCTGACGAATGAATGTTTGCAAGTCAAATTTGATACATATGTCCAGTAAGGCGGCCTGGTGTGCTCCTCCCTTTGGACACGTACAATCGGTAGTCCTGCAGGTGATGGTGGGGGGTGGAGGAAAGATATACACATTCTGTTTTCTCCTGCAGGTGATGATGGGGGTGGTGGGTTGACTTAATCCTATCCTTATGGCTGTCATCATATCTCCATGAATATGTCGCATATCAATCAGAGTTTGTGTTTTTCGTTCTGACAAAAACAAAATCTCCATGAATATCTTCTGCTGGTCGTTGATTCAAGAAGCCTTCACCATTCATTTATCCAGAGTACATGATTATATCGAAATTCTTTTCAGAAATCACAACATTGTATAATGATGATTAGTTACTAATATTGCAATACATCATAAGCACCTGCCAATGAATGGAATTTGAAAATGGTTGGTGTCAGATCAGAGCGTTGATTTAAACAGGGGGTCCTTTGAAGCCCAGCAGATATGATGGAGAGAGGCAGGCTGAAATGGATGGACACAGTGATGATAAAGAGAGCCAAGCTGTGATGGCTGTCGCATCACAGTGTGAAAACAATTACAGGAGAGGTACTTTGATCGGTCGCTGTGAAGAAAGAGATATGGGAAGCACAGGAAATTCCTGCAGCATTGAGATAATGGGTGAGTATGACATGACGTGCTTATACAGTCATTTCGCAATTGTATTCATCCTTAGATTATGTTTACAATATCAACTTGCTTATCATGTTATTTAAAAGCATTTTTTATTCATCATTCTCGCAAACATAGTTCTCATACAATCGTATATGTTTGATTGGCCATTTTGGATTATCTTTTACCCAAACAAAATGATAAAATGTTTAAGATAAAAATACTAATGTTTTTTTAAATAAAAGTCCTTGTCTTCAACAAAACGACCTAACATTTAACTTTAGAAATATATTCACCTTTAAGCTCTCAAGTTGGCTAAACATAAATTATGAGAAGCCTTTTTCAAATTCAAAAGATTGAAAGCAAAAAATCTTCCATGCTAATTTGATGTATAGAATTGTAAGCAGATGGAGTTTGGCCTTAAGCAATAACGGTATTTATTAAAGTAGGATTTATGATCGTTCATAATTTATTTAGTTTGTTGGTTTGTTTTGTCATATTAGGTAGGATATGATTGGTGAATTTAAAAGTGTGGTATGTGAAGGTTATGTTTTGTCACTTTCCGTGTTTTAAGGTATTGTTTTTTAATCTTTGTTATATATCACTTTCTAGAATTTTTACTTATTTTTACTAGTTTTTATAAAAGTCATTATTACATGATTCATGTAAAGATTAAGTAGATAAAGCATAAATGGAATTGAAAATGTGAAGGTTGTTTAAAGAATATTTTTTTGGAAATAAAGGTGGAGAGCATGAGTTGAATAGCCTTGAATCCACTTCATTATATTGCTCTATCCTATACTTCTCTAGCTTGTCTAAAGAACATTTAAATAAAAGTTACATGTTCAATAAATGTAACACTTAATTACTTGGGGTGTTTTAAATGATGATGAGGTAGTGAAACTTAGTAATCTTTTTGAGAAACTCCATTGAAATAATATTACATTTAAAGATAGGAAGTAAAGATGCTAAATGACCTATACTAGTAAGTGGCTTTGAGTATCATGTTATGAAGATTTATTCCCATTCCCTATTATATATTTTCCAACCTATCATGTCTTTGTAGTGACCCATGTGACCTAATATTTGAAACATATATATAAGTTATTTGATATCTTTCATGGTAGAATTGGGAAACCTAAAAAAGTAACAACTAGGGTCATTACACCACCTAATATGTCATATCACCATTCAAAGTTTTTAGTATATGTCACATCATCTATCTAGGACATCTTAGCTCATCACAAACATTTCAAAATTGGTAAAGTTCAAGTATTGTCTAGTTTCCATTTGTAGGTGATTGTGAAATACACACTTTGGAGAAGAAAAGCTTCATTGGCCAATGGTTTGTGTTCGAAAACCTAGTTTTTGTAAACTTGACATAGACTACATCTTCTTCATGTCCAACTCGTGACTTCACATTAAGTACTGTTTGTCTATCCAAGACCCCATGGACATGTTGTAAAACCTTTTAAAATGGAAAATTATGGGTTATAGGCTGTAGAATTTCCCTTTAGCTCAGGATTCCTAGGGAAATTTAATAATATTTAACACTCAGTCATGCTAGTGGTTGATCCAACACTTTTCTAATTAAATTTATAGGGTGATGAGTTCCATTCTAATAAGTAGGTAGTCTTTTTCATTCAAATAGTTGAGAATAAAGAGAATAACTTATTTGAAATATTTTGAACTCATTATATTTGTTGTTAGTTATTATAATTTGTCAAGGGTCAAATTAGATTTCTCTTACAAGACAATCTCGAAATAAATCATAAAACATTAGTCACCATGGGTAACATTGGAAGGGAAATCCTTATATGTATTCAATATTTCCCTATCTTAAACCTAATATCACTTTCAATTGTTTATACGACCTTATAACATTGAGTCATTCATCTATAACCACCTAAAAAAAATCGATTAATCCATTTTTGAGCTTTTACTTTTTAATGATTTATATGTTTGAAATACATTCATAAACAATTCTAGATCATTACATAATAAATAAATAAATAAATGATAAAACTGAAAAAATACAAAAGAAAAATTAGATATCTTAATAGGATTTCTTATATATGTTTTATTTTTATTATGTTTTAAGGGTTATTATTTTTACCTTATGCTTATTAATGTTGATTAATCTTGGGTGGTTAGGATTTAATATACTATATTTTTCATCTAAGTCACAATTGGATGGATTACATTAAAAGTTTGGAAAATGAAAGATCGTGGTTTTGAGTTACAAACCTAAGAATATCAAATTAAAAATATTTTTCCCTCCATTCCATTCTCGAAATTTTTCTCTTAGGGTACCTATTTAAATATGGATTTCAATCCACGTGGTGATTTTGTATATGTGGATGGGCATGTTTTGACAACTCCTGCAAATGGATTTGGAAGCATGGAAGACATTGAAGTCCAGACTCAACATGTTATAAGTCCACCAAATATAAAGGATAATTTTATTCTCATTAATTCTTGTTAAAATTCATAGTTTTGATATTAATTTAGGATGAAATTGGATTTGGAAGTATCCAAAATAGTGAAGTCTAGAATAAACTTGTTATAGGACCCCAAAATATAAAACACCATTTTCTAGTTAATATTTTTCATTGAAATTCATAATTTTTTATTACCTTGAAATATTTCTATATTATTGAATTGTGTTCATAAGGCTAAATGTTTACTTTTCAAATCCAACCTGATTGTTTAAGAATCCCCTATAACTTTTTAAGAATTGAAATTAATGTTTAACCAACAACCCAAACCTCATTTTCTAGAAAGTACCATAATCATAACTCTCATAAATGGAAATAAATGTTTAACCAATAAACCAAGCACCACCCCCAATAAAACACCGTAATCATCAGTTTCATGTTTCACTAGGATAAACTTGTTACTAATATAATATAGATACTCATTTTTTAATGTTTTCAATGTACATATAAGGATCACAAATTCATTATCTGCTTTCAATATATTGTAAAATCAAATGAGCATAACTAGATAAAAATGTGGAATACTAGAACAACATCAATGTAAATTTATCTTATCACTTAAATATTTAATGTTTTTAATCAAAATAATTATAAAAAAATAATAATGTGAAGTATTGTAAGAACAATATAAATTTAGTTGATCTCTCAATTTAATGTGTTGGATCTAAATAAACATAAAAACATATACTTGAAGTACCAAACTTTTCTATGGTATTATATATCATAGAGAGGTTGGATAATAGAGGCTAGGGTTAAATTCAATACATGTAACATGGTGAATTCATCTAGTTTACAATATGAATTTTAATAAATTTCTTCAGCTAACTAATATGAATTCAAGGTAAAGAGTTGTAAAGAGATTTTCAACATTATATTTTTTTTCTAAGCTTATTTTTAATAAGATTTTATCATTCTATTCTATTTTATTTTTCTTTTTAATATGGTGATTACATTAACATAAGTAATTAACCTAAATAATTTATTATGTATTTTATTTATAGAACTCTTGAAAAATTCCTTAAATTAGATGATACATGCCTTCAAAACCATTTTACAACAGTTAAAAAATCATTTTACAAATTTATAAAATATTACCTACTCTTATAAATATACTTATCTATTTATATCAACTAGTAATAATACTAATACATTTTAAAATCATACTGCTATATTAAGTCTAATATGACTAACCAATAAACCAAAGTATAATATCACTGAGAAATAAACCCAACTAACCCGATCTCATATTCACCAAGGATGCTCTATTTATATTACATTTCAAAGTTATATTCCATTATTAAATATCTAGGACTGTATTGATTTTGTCCTAAATTCGCGGTTTCAAAATCTAAACATATATACATCCTCGACCGCTTCATCAAGTTAGCAGTAGTTTCAGAACACCTCACTTGAATCTATTCTGTATATTTCGTCAACCTACTTTACCATTCAGTCATCATTTGAATCTTGTATCTATCACGAGAGACGTTGGAATGCGAAAATGGTGTGTTCACAGGTTTGATTGGAATTATTCTTTAATCCATTACATGTTACACAACTTCGATATATTAAGCTATTAGTGGAGTTTTGGTTGTTAGAGTTGCTTATGTAAAATTATAATTAAATTATATATATATATATATTGATTGTTAATGACTGATATTTTAAGTTAATCTTGATTTTTTATTGGTCAATTACCTTAGTGTATTCTTGCTTTGATTTTTCCCTTGTATAAAAGTATGGTTGATTCCCTTTTAATATAGGAAAGAACGATTATTCCAATTAAATGAACAACATGTAAGATTGAGTGTGATAGAACAAGAAGTTTTGTAGTATGAAGAAGTCGGTGGAAAGAAAATCATTCTGAACCAAATATGAAGGTTTCCTATTGATATATATTTAGAAGAGCTACCATTTTAATCCATCCCACTTATTAAATTAAAGAAAGGTTCCCTTCGAATGATTTTTAATTTAGATGAATTACAATATGAGGAATTATTTTTAAGACCATGCATAGAGAACATTGCTAAGCTTTGATATAAGCTTTATTTAATTTTTCCTGTTGAAGATTTAATTCTAAGGAATTAGTTTAGTCAAGTGATGGTAAAAGTAATTGTGTCTCTATCTAATTTAGGTGATAATTATTATTATTTATTTAAAAAAATAAAATATTTTGTGAAAGAAAGAGAAAAAAAAGAAGCCAAGGCCAATCAGTTCAAAAAGGGAAAGGGGGAGTTGGTTTATTTTTATAAAGAATATGTAAATTTTTTTATTTAAAATAGTAGAAATCTAAATTTAATGGAAGCATGATAATTGATTCAAGGTAAGAATATTGGTATAGTATCATAGTGAAATTGAAAATAGAAGTAGTTAATAAGATATGTCCTTTCCTTTTAGAAGGCCCAATTTTGACTATCAATTATGTTAACTGATTCATCAAAATGAAAAATTAATTTTTATTTGCTCTCAAGAATGTTGGTAAATTGTATTAAATGGGTTCATAGAACTGGATTGTAATGTTCATAATTGAAATATAACAAAAATAATAGATACATGCACTAAGATACAATAATAAGATATTTATGTATGTATGCATAATCAATAAACCACAAAACATGAGCGATAAATTTGAGTCATTTTATTTATGTCAATGTTGGAACTAAGTACAAATAGAGTGGAATGATGGGATTTAGGGTTTCTTCTACAAGCATACAAACCCTAAAATGGCTAGAATTGGTAACTTGTGACGGGCCTCTAAATTAGACATAAATTAAGGCCCATCTAACCTTTCTTAGGCCCATCTACCTTCCTTATGTGCATGAAAAGATATATCAAATCTCTCCTTCTGCACTTAATAATGTTTTCTTATGCTTTAATATTTTCTTAGGAAGGTTTAAAGGTAATTTCATATTTGTGCCTAATATTGGTTATTTTTGTAGAATATTGTGAGAATATTTGGCAGATTATGCAAATTTGGAGAAGGAGATAATTTAGGGACTTGCTCCTTACCACTGGAAGATCAAGATTGAAGAATAAATGAGCACAATATCAAGAAATTATTGATGAATCTTGGAGAAATTATAGGAGGATTGTCCACCCTCCTTAACCCTCAAACGAAACCAAAGGATTCCAAAGATTCTCTCGAGAAATTCGAATTCCAAAGGCAACCATGGGATCTCCCAAGGATTCTCTCCGGCAATTCGAATTCTAGAGGAAACAAAACAACTGAAAGAGTAGTGCACACAATCTAAGGTTTACTTGGATTCAAAGTGGGATCAATCACTATTTTTTAGGGAGTTTTTGGTAGCTTCCCTTTAGGATAAATAAAGCTAATCAAGAGCTAATTAGGGTCGATTTCCAGTGGATTCTGGTCCATTCGATGCAGTCCATTCCATTCCATTTTCATTACATTCCATCCCATGCCATTCATTTTCCATTCTATTAGCCTTTTGTTGTTTAAGACCTTCGAGATGTAATATGATTGTAGTTTTAGTGCAATGAGTATTCAGAGGACCTTTTATTGATCTAGTTCCAAAGAGTTGGGCTTGTGGGTTAGGGCCCAACCCATGTGCCTCAGCTTATCTGTTGTTTTTGATCTTTCCTTTCTATCATTTAGCTAGTTTTGTTTCTGTCAATTAGCTATTTTTGTTTCTCTCATTTAGTTAATCTTGCTTCTGATAGTTTCAAGTTGATGTTTCTAATTGTTGTTATAAGTTTTCATTTTCTTATGGGTAATAGAATAGAGGATAAAACTCTAAAAGTTGTGGATCTAGGCTTCCCTTCTCATCTCTGTTAATAGAGCTTGAGGGGGGTAGACTTTCCCACGAGCCAAAAAACAGTTTTTTGTTCACTGTTTTTATTACACACGTGTCAGTTTTGTTTTTCATAAGTAGGCAGGGTTGATTGCAGGTACAAGAATCTTCCCCCGGAAGAAGTTCATTGACATATCCCTGCTTCATTTCACATCTCCCTTTAATCTGTGTTGTTATACTTATATTCCCTTATATTTAACTTATTGCAGCTATTGCACCCTTTTTATTCACAAAAAACATCAAAGTTAGACCTCCTTCCTTGCTCCTCGAACTTCTTGCTACCGTACTTCACCTTTTTGCAAATCACACTTCAAATCTTTTTCCTTTTTCATTTCAAGACTTACTGCTCCTCTCTACCGATTGCGATATTGGTATCTCGCTCTGCCACCTGTCCAACCGCGACGTTCTGTGACTCATCACAACCTTTGGCCTTTTCGCAAATCCCACTTCGCAACCTTTTTCCTTTATTTTTAAGACTAACCGCTCCAAACACCGATTTGCAATAAATATCCGTACTTCATTGCATTGCACATCACAAATCACATCTTTTACTTGGTTCTCATAACATGTTCTGCTCCCAACTCTGATTGCGATATTGGTATTTCCCTCCACAACCAGTCCAACTGCCATGTTATCCGATCGCAATTTTCTCTTGCTCCCGAACAAAACTTACGCTACCCCTCCGGCTTTGCGATATTGTGATTGTGATATTGCATATCTTATATCGCACTACCAACCATCCATCGCAACTTCGCCATCGCACCTTTTAAATCCTTCCGCTCCAAATAATTTTTGGGCCATAATAAATCTTTAATAAGGTTTAAACCCGCTCTTTCCACCTCCAAGCCTTGTTTCATGTGTTGAGCCCTCCATTAGCACCTTTAGCCTATTTTCATCCAAAATGCAAGCCACATTTTTTCAAGTTTATTTTATCATTAATAGTTGCATGGTTAGAAGCATGATAGTATGGTAAATAGATCAGAGGATAAGTAGGGTGTGTTTAGCTAATTGGCCTTGCTAGGTGCAACTTAGTTTAGTTTATTTTTAGTCATTTCCTTTTGCAGATTAAATTAGTTTCCTTTCTGTCATTTCCTTTCTGCATATTAAATTATTTTCATTTATGTTATTTCCTTTTTTCAAATTAAGTTATTTTCCTTTCTATCATTTCCTTCCAGCAATTTACTTTTCAGTTTTTATCATAGTTTAAGAAATAACACCCTTTCGTAAAGAAGAAGAGCGTGACATGAACAGAATGCATCTGCTGTGTATATAGCACTGTCACCTCCAAGTTTTTACAAACCTCAGGTTGACAAACTAACGTAGGGGAGCCTCCGGGAGTTGCAGTACCCTTGGTGCAATACCAGGGCTCGCCAACTTGCACTTCCGAGAAACTATTGTTGATGGTGAACTATGATTTATGACCTAAAATATCCTCCAAAAATTCTAGAAAATTAACTGGAGGCTCCTCTCTCCCAAATCTACCAAACCAGAAAAAGTATTGGGTTAATTTCAAGATGACCCAGAAAACCAAAAAAATGTGAATTACCGAGAAAATACTATTGTTATTACTAATGTTTCTGGTGAAGAAATATAGTTTCTTCCCTCAAAACTATTGAGGCAATTCTGAAATTTTAACCCAAAACTCCTCACACCAAACCCATAAAACCCCATAAATGGTTTGGCTTAACTAGAAGCCAAGATCAATCCCATCAAGGGTTGTGAATTACAGAGGTTACCGATAAAAGACACTATTGAAGGAATATTGATTTACAACCCAAATACTAACTAGAAAATTACAAAATTTTAACCATGGACCACTCTCACAAAATCTAGAAAAAACCCAAAAAAGTATTGGGATAATTATAGTTGATTTGAAAAGCACCAATTTAGTGTTGAAATCTCATATTGCACCACTCTGCATCCAACAAGAAATCATGTAAGAAAATTATCCAAATTCAGCTCTGAAAATAGTTAGACATCTCTTGCAAAAATATCCTTCGTAAAGAGATCCAATTCATAGCCAAACTCCACTTAAATTTCCAACCCCAAACCTATGCACAACTTCCACCTAATAACTTTTGTGCACCACCAGAAACAGATAAATTTTTCCATGACACTCCCATAAATCTTTTTCCTATAAAATTCTAACAAAATCATAAAATATCCAAAGGGAAACTCTCTCTAGTATCTCATAATCTCTGACCCACAATTGTCGCTCCATAAGATGTACCATTAACTCCTTCTACACTTAGTAAATTCATAGGGATGATTAAATATCCTGCAATAAGCTCAAGGAATCCCCGAATTGGACTCCCAAATTCCTCACTAGGCACACACTCAAAGTTCTTTGAAATGGGTTTGGAATTTTTGAATGGAATTCTTGCGCTAAACAACATTTTCTTATTGTGCTAAAAAATCCCAAGAGAAGATGAAATGTAATAGGCAAAAAATGATTAGCAAATAAGTCCATACTATAAAATTTCCCCATTCTTCTATACTCTCTTTTTAATTATTATTTTATTATTAGGGGAATTTTCCACTAAGTGACTTTTTACTCTATTTTAATGAAATAATAATTTTCCACCAATCTCCATTAAAACACTCTTTTTCCTTACTACCTTCAATAAAAATATTATTTTCTACCATTCCATTAAAATAATATTTTTTTTCTTTTCTCACAAAATAATATTTCCCCCTATTTAATGTTATCAAAAAGTAGCAAAACTAAGTGATTTTAGCAAGCACAAAATTGGGGACATAACAGTCCTTCCCACCAATTTCTTTTTTATCCTCAAGCAATATCATTACATGTTTATCTATAGGTTGGTTGAGCTGATGCCAGTGTCCCATATGTGCCACTGAACCACTCCTCGATGTCATGCGACCAACACATGAATAAATCCTATGTCACGAGGGTCCCAAACCAACCTAACTTCCTCCTGCCAAACATCCTTCCATACTGGAAAATTCCCTCATGTCATCAATGAATAATTAAAACCCAATGGAATATCTGAATTGTATCTCCCTAGAGAAACGATCTCATCCCTAAGGGTAGATGAATTGCTAAATTTTTTGATGCATGAATTCCATGTTAGTCTCAAAAGGGAGCTACCATGTTGTTGTTGTGCCACTCTAATCATGATTTTCTTTCCATCATGCGCAAGTTGTATCCTCCTGTATTGGAAATTCATGGAAAAATATCTAGTGAGTCACAATACATATGGCTAGGGAATCTCCACGATGTGAAATCTTACCCGTCGAACAATAACCTTGATTTGGAGCAGTGAAAAGGGAGATTTTCCCTACCATGAAATAAAGGTCTCATTTCTCTACCATATGTCCAACAAAGAGTGAGTTGGGTCGCTCTCTACACTAGTCTTGCATGTCATGAAATAAAGTAACAAATCAATCAACTGAATCTTGGAAACCCATTTCCATTTAAGTGGCAGTATAGTTCTGAAAACTGCTAGCACCAACTCCATACATAATGAATAAATCTAGTGCATACAAGACTTCCCTATGCCTACCATACCACACTACGAGATCTGCTATCCTTCCTCTTATAGGAACTTCCTAATATTGCATGCAGTATAAACATATACCTAGAATATAGGGCCACCAATATTTGTATATTCTCCTGAGATATCTTTGAATGCCTCGTGAACAATGTTTCATGCATCTCCCTAGCTGTGGGCTCTAGGGTGGAGCACGTGCTACCTCTATAGAAGATCAGACCACCTGAGGTGGCTAGTGCAAGTTAAAATGGGGAAGATGTTGATTTTTTGGGTAGTTGTGGGAGGTATTCCCTAGCTACTAAAATTAAAAGATTCTTTTTTATTTTTTTTTTAAATTATAAGAAAGAAAATTTAATTTAATTTTAAATTTATTTTTCAAAGAGACATGCCTCTTGGGCACCCTAAAATCACTATGAAAAGACACTTGAACTTCTAATTTTCAAACACACTCATCACTCACTCATGATCACATTTTTCTCTCTCTCCTACACATGGGAATTTATCTCAAGGAGTTGAATTTATGAGATAATCAATGTTTAACTAGTCGAATATTTTGACTACAATTGCTTGATGATATTTTGGAGTGCATTAAAGTAATATCATATATTATTAGAAGTAACTATCATTTGCATTATATTGTGCTTGTCTAATTAGCACAAAAAATCAACATGGTATAAGAGCGTAATTATGGTGGGAAATGTAAATTTTTGGGGTTGTTACAATATTTATGTACAACATATTTACTTTTACTCCTACCTAAATTTATTCAAAGAATCACATAAATTATGGATGATGGATTTAACAAAGTAAAACACAATGTGGGTGGATTATATCCTAAGTCCAATGGAGTAAAATACAAATTTTAATATGAGGAGATATTTAACCTGATAGCACCAATGATTAAATGGTTAGAGAATATGTGTGGAGTGAATAACAACATAGATCCACTAGTGTTCATAAGAAATTAACCTAGGATATTTAATGGAAATCACAGAGGAACCTCCAAGGATTGAGAATAAACTTCTCAAGAGAGATTTTTATTCGAGAGGGAGAAATTGTAAATACATCTAGAACAATGTTGGATAATCAGAAAAGCATCTAGCTTAGAGGGAGTAGAAAATTAGTTAGAATGCAAGGATGAAAACTACTAGGGATAAAAGCACCTCTCATGATGATGAGGAGAATGAGGATCACAAGGATAGGGGTTTAAGTCCTTCTGTACTTGACCCAAAATGGCCCATTGAGTTAGTGGACCCACTTCGGGTTTTTCTTTTAGAATCCAAGAAGAGGTCGGCAAGGATTGAAAATAAATTGAAGGTTGTAAAGGGTCATGTCACTCCTTGTGGCACCTTTAGGGAAATAAAAAATCCTAATAGGTACTAAGGATATATGGCACTCATGAGTTACACCATTGATTTTGAGCCATCTAACTATAAGGGGGAAGTAGGCTAGAAAGTTAGGAAGGATTCTGCGATGGAGGAATATCAGTCCATCATGAAGAATGAAGTGTAGGAAATTGTGTTGATACCTAAGGGCAAGCCAATGGTGACTTCCAAGTGGATCTACAATATCAAGCATGTTTTAGATGTAAATAAATAGAAGTACAAAGTGAGATTCATGACAATAGGGTTCTCCTAGAAATATGGATAGCAATATGAAGAACCATTTTCTCCAGTCGCTAGATACACTTATATTAAAACTATTATTTATTTTCCTTCTATTGTAGGTTGGAAATCACATCAAATGGATGTGAAAACCACTTTCCTCAATGTAGTGACTGAGGAATAAGTGTACTCAAAGAAAACTCGAGGCTTTGAGGTACATGAGAAGGAGTCTCATGTCTACAGACTGAAGAAGGCTTTCCATGGACTCAAGCAGGTTCCTCGGACTTGGTATGCTCGGATTGATGGATAAATAATGAGTATTGGTTTTTCCAAGATTGATGCCAATCATAATATTTTCTACAAGGCTTCTAAAGGTGAGGTTGTGATGTTTCTATTATATGTTGATGATCGTTTCTTGACATGAGCAAAAAATATCATTGATAAGTGTCAAAGGGAGTTGACCTCTCAGTTTGAGATGAACAATATAATTTTTATGAATTACTTCTTGGGATTAGAATTGTGTTGGAAATGTGGTGAAATATAAATTTTTTAAGGGAATTATAATATTACTAAGATCCTTTAGTTATTTAGGAAGAGGGGATACAATTCCAAGGCCACTCCCATGGTAACCAATCTGAATAAGCTAAGAGGATATGACACAGATTTGGTTGATCCCTCTATACATTGAAAAATAATCTAATCCTTGTTGTATCATATCAACTACTAGATTTCATATCCTCTCCATTATTCCTTTTATTATTTATGTTGCAGATGCGACACTCAAAGTAATGGTATGTGGGCCTGAATAAATAGTGAGCACATTTCAGGTGAATAGTTATCTGTTATGAAAGAACACAATAACAATTAGGCTTCGATGTGGTAAGAAGCGAGGTTATTAATCTAGTGCCATTCCCCCAGAGATTAAAAATTCAAAGATGCAGCGCGACAGATCTATGACCATGATCCATTTCGGGGTGTCAATCCTCATTCCCAGATCTGTTAAGGCACCCTGCGAGAGGCTAGTAAATAGACATGCCACCCGTCATACTATTTTAGAAGATACATTAGCGAATTGGGACCACCCATCAAGCGAGCATATAATTTCAAAAGTTACTCATTCCCTCCCCCACTTCTCATCCAATCCAACTATGCCACATGTCACCTCCACGTCACACCGTCACTTCTCCTATGAACACCCATCTGTAAATCAACCATTTTAATTAAAAATTTCTTATTTCTATTGTGTTGCATGTTTGTAAACTTTGGTTTGCCATCTGTCCACTAGTACCAAACTTTCCTTGCACCAAGAACATCTGACAACCTCCAGTCACTAAGTAACCTATGGTCGTTGTGTCCTTGGAGTATTATTATCATGCATAAGATGAGGAAAACCACATATACACCCCGTGAACCCAGAGAATCAAAGCCCTTGGGCCACATCGAACCTCTCATAGACACAAAGGCATAGATAAATGAGCCCTTTTGTCCTATACACTTGACCAACCTTTATTTTGACCTACAGAACAATTACCTAAGAAAAGGATATCGATTTTCAATTGTCGATCTAGGGTTGTATTACCTCATTTCCCCAACTATCTACCCATTCCCTGAATTCATATCCTAGATTATGGTTGCATATTTCAAAGAAAATAATTCCTCTATTTCATCAATGGGGGAGAAAATTCTGGAAGTCAACCCCAAATTTATTCAAAACAAATTCTTTTATCCAAAATCCCAAATCTAGAGAAATTCACAGACACCATCCTCCTTTTTAAGTATGATACAATCTCTGCTAAAGAAAAGAAAGCCTCTCTTTTTATAAATTTTAGCTCCCAACGCTCAATTGCACTGAAATTCAGAGACATTCCCCATTTCTTTGTTTTCAGAAACTACACATCCTATATTGGCCATAATTCTATTGCTTCTAGGTGAGGATTAAAAAATAAATTTAGAAAATAATCTATAGTATTTTTGCATTTAATGATGAAGCCTAGCATTATTGTAGACATTAGCTCATTTCTTGCTGAAGCTATCAAGTTTGAGTTCAACCAGTTTCACCTTGATTCCTTCTTCAGATATTACTCTTTATTGGCCTACCTATTCATTAAAACTCATGTAGAGGATTTTTAAAACCTAGGCTTAAGTATTATAGACTCTAATAAGCAGAGAAATGAATAGTTGACTAGAACAGTCCTTTGAACAAGAAGTCCAAAAATGAAGGGTTTTCCCAACTCCTTCCTACCTTTATGTCTACTTCTTATAATATCATCAATAAATTTTCTCCCCCTAGATTCTTGCCTCACTAGAGAGATAACTGTTAAGTTGGAAGTTTACCTATTTTTGCCACCTATACTAAGCCTTGCTTCCCCCATTTTTGACCTCTTTTTTCTCTTTAATTATACCTAATCCAACTATGTCATCTAATTTTGGCCAAAAAGGGTATCATAGGCCTAAGGTATTTTGAAACAACATTAGAAGTGCTATTTTATCTAATTTCGAGCATTGTTTGAACTGACCGTGTCACTATTTCATTACTACTCTAACTAGCCTTGGACTCATGCGTAGATTTGTTAGATTCAAATAGTTCTCCCAATCTTGTAGATAGCTCATACAACAGAGATTCCTGCAACCATCTCAGATTTCCTGCAGATATGTCAATTTCCTGCAACCACCTCAAAATATTGCAACAAGATCGATGGTTAGCCA
Organism: Pinus albicaulis; assembly: GCA_034641835.2. NCBI lineage: Eukaryota > Viridiplantae > Streptophyta > Pinopsida > Pinales > Pinaceae > Pinus > Pinus albicaulis. The sequence goes on along the minus strand of CM076575.1, from coordinate 1,330,572,546 downwards.
TGATCCACTCATCCCCATATTGAGTAAAGATATGCATTTTGAAGATAATTTGAGGATTATGGATGCTACCATATCCACTATATGAATCATCTTTTGCAACCATCCTAACGTTTAGATTTTATTTCATGCTTACATGGGAAGACAACTTCATTTGCGCAACGGAAATGGTCTAATCCATGCCTCTGGTCATGGATTAGACTAAAAAAAAATTCACTTTTTCAATCTATATCTATATTATGGGTTGTAGGCTTAGTTTAGTAATTTGTTTTGTCCAAAGCCAAATATGGGTTGCCAGAGATGTATAAATCGAATGTAATTTTCTTGTACAAGGGAGAGAGATTTTGGTTGGGTTGGAAGTTGTTGTTATACAGCACGATATCACACTGTAATCGAATATTATTTTAGATTAATAAAATCGTATATGTTCTGTTTATTTTCCTGAGAAACTTATTTAATATTTTAAGGAGTTGTGAGTGAGGGAGGGCCCCCTTCGCTCACAACTCCCGCAGCAGAGTGTGTGTTTATTTATGTTTTAATTATGCATTAATAATTTCCTGTAACAACTAGTGTTTCTTTTTTGTATTTCCTACAACAAACTGTAGATTGGTTAAGTGAATCAATATTTTATGTTGATGAGATCTTTTCATTTGGCCAATGCTTGGATTCATGCTTTTTAAGTTTGATGCTTGATTGGGATTGATTTCTTTTATCTTTCCTGCATCAGTATCAGCAAACACAAGTGCTATAAAGGGATGATATATGCCGCTCCATAACCATTGCTGCAATAGTACTGATACATGAAAGCAACATGAGTTGTTGATTTTTGTTTGATCTTTATCTTTTCACAGTCAATATCAACAATCTTAAGTGTTGTAGAGGGATGATATATGCCACTCCATATCCTTTGCTACAATAGTATTGACACGGGAAAGAAGCATTAGTTGTTATTTGTATAATTAATTAACAATTAAAGTAATCAACCTGCATATACAATGCATTGCATCTCATCGGTCTACCTTCCTGGGTTGACAATTTATATTGGAAAATTATACATGTATAATTTGACTCAATATTTTGGCATCATTACCGAGAAGATGCTAAGGGATGATACTCAAAGTGTTTTAGTTTTATTTTGTTGATTTTGTTTTCTTTTCAGGACTGGGGGAGTCGAAGTGAAAATATGCAAGGCAAAGCATACGCACCCAAGAGGTCAGACACTCGCCAAAGCCGTGTCTTGATTGTTTGGTAAGTTTTTATTTTTACTTATTTTGAATACTAGATGAATAGGATCCAATATTCTTTATATTTTTTGTGGTGGTGTGAGAATCACTCCATTTACTAATACATTGGCAAGAACAAGGAAATATATAAGAAGCAAGGAAGAAAAGAAAGAGGAATTTGAACAGGAGGTCTGTAGTCCTGAGCAAGTTTACCTTTCTATAGCAGAATCCTCTGTTGGATAATCTTCTATTGCTTCCCATATTGAATCTCCCCTTACAAGGAAACCACGTATCTTCTCAGTGGTTAGTCTGAAGAAGAATTCCTTGTAAATCCTCTCAGAGAACCAGAGTTTCAGACCATTAACTCTAAATAATATGTAGCCTTCCAAGATCCTACTCTTTCTTGGACTGGCATGGCTCATTTAGAAGGAACTGATGAGAACGAGGATAAACTTGTCACATTTAAATTTCCTATCAGAGAGACTGGGGGAGCCACTTAGATGAAAAACATTCCGTACTCAACCTTCCCTAACTTTCGTGGTGCCTCTAGTGAAGACGCTGATGCATTATTATTTGAGTTCAATATACTCTGCAGGAGCTATGTCTATTCTTCCAATGATCAAAAGATGAAATTTTTTCCTTGTACATTGAAATATGCAGCTCTTAGGTGGTTTATGGTGTTGGGATCAAACTCCATTGCAACTTGGGATGACATGAAGAAGGTGTTTTTGAAAAATTACTAGGATTACTACAAAACGATGGATCTCAGGGAAGAAATATTTGGCATGACCCAAAAGGAAGGGAAGAGCCTCGAGGATTTGGTGGAAAGATTCCAATACAATTTTAGAGATATAAGGTGAATCAATTGGAAAAATAGACCAAGAGGACCATTTTTCTTAGGGCCATCAGACCAGAATATCTGGAGGTCTTAAATCTAATGGGAGTAGGCGATGTATCGAAGTTGAGCTATGATGATGTGTGTGAGCTTTGTAGAATATATTCAAGAGGAAAATCCAAGGTTGGAGGTGGACCAAGATATCCTTCTTCCAAGCATGTCAAATCAGTTGCCAGAGCTAGAGTAACCAGAGCTGAAATGGGTAATTTATTTGAAAATTTTAAAATTGATATTCTTAGCACTTTATCTTCACAATTGGATGTTTTGCAGGATAAGAAGAAATAGGAGAAGTAGGATGAATTGGAGAAAGCCTTGGCAGTGTTCTGCTTCAAATGCAGGAAGAAGCATGCTCTAAGGGAATGCCCTGTTGATAGTATCGAGGTATGTCAAATTTATGAGGCTGAGCATTCCACTTATCAGTGTCCTTCTCTGCCTGAAATTAAGGAAGCATACATAGCATATCAAGGAGCTATCAATGCACTTTATGCAATGGCACCTCAGAGACCATGGTAGCCATGTCATGTAGGTATGCCATAGTCAAATTTTCAATTTCTTTATGCTCAAAATCAGATGTGGAATGTTCCAATGCCCTGGTAGCCTTGGCCTCCTCAACAGTCTTGGTAGGGGAACTATTCTTATCTGACTACACAGAATTTCCCACATCAAAACTTTTATTCACAACTCACACTACAACAAATGATACAACCAAAAAAACAGCTTCAATTGACTACTCCACTAAATCAACATCGTCCCACACAAATTCCTGATCAACAAATGTCTAACCCCAATAATAAAACCGTTCGATCCACTAACAATATTGGATTGGTCACTTATCTCACTTTTCCTACCTACTGTATTGCATCCGGGACACTCAAGAGGTTTTTGTCCCTGTTTTGCAGGAATTTCCTATGTCTCTGCAGGAAATGCTTGTTCTTGTGTTACAAGAGCTCCCTGTACAGTTACAGAAATTATCTGTAGAGCTGCAGGAAATCAACCTTAGGTTGGGAAGAGTGGTGAATCAGCCCAAAATAATTGAGGAGATTGTAGAGGAAGATACCTTAGAGATTCTTGAAGAGGAAACCACACCTGAACCAGCAATATCATCTACCTCAAGGCCATAAGAACCTTCCTCATCTCATATAGTCCAGCCTCCTTTTCTAGAGAGGTTGGAAATGGAAATCAATGCAAAACAACCCGAATTTGATCTTGTATCCAAACTAAGAAACATGTGCATCAAGATCCTATTACTTCAAAAAATAAAGGACATCCCAATATGTGCTAAAATAGTGAGGGAACTATGTACCAAGAAACTAGGGAGACAAAAGAAATACCCTCAACCATTCAAGTAGGTGGAAAGCTTGCAAGTTTAATGTCTACTGGATTTGTTACTGAAAAATATGTGAATCCCAGAATCCTTGTGGTTACCACCTTTATCAATGGATATCCCATAAAGAACACTTAGATTTATTTAGGTGCATCCATCAATGTGATGAATATTGAAACTTTGTCGCATATAGGATCCTTTGACTTGTTACCCACTCCTACCATGTTAGAATTAGCAAATAGGTCTAAGGTAAAGCACAAGGGTGTTTTAGAAGACATTATCATCTCATTAGATTCCTGGGAGTATCCTACAGATTTTTATGTTCTTCAACCTAAAACTAACTTGGGAGGGCACCCATTGATCTTGAGGAGACCATGGTTAGCTATGGATGATTCCTACATAGGGTGTATATCTGGAAACATGACTATCACTCATGGGGCCGAAACAAAGCACATTAACTTGTACCCCCCTGATAAACCACTCTTGAGTTCAGAAAAAACAAAATGGGTTGAAGAAGAGGAAGAAGAACATGGTTCGGAATGTACCTTAGCAGTTTTAACAATAGCCCAAGCCATGAGTCTTAATGAAAATTCTGAAGAAGATCTGAGAAATTGTTGTATTTCTAATCTTGATTTCCCGCAGCAGTTAGAAGGAAAATCTAGTCATAATTTAGATATTATTACCGATATGCAATATTTTTATGAACATATTTCAGCTTTTGAATTACATTCAACCCTCTTATCTACATTTCCTGCATATAAAATGTCTGAATGGCGGAGTAAGGTAGTAGAAATTTCTCTTGAAAAATCTTTAAACATTAATTCTGCCTTAACTAATGAACAAGAAAAGAAATTAATACAAACATTGAGAATTGTTTTAGACACATTTTCATGGGAGTATACCAATATGAGAGGCATTCACCCAAACCCATGCGTTCATCACATTTATATAGAATAAAATTCTAGGCCCATAAGACAACCACAAAGGAGGATGAACCCTGCTTTAAGAGAAATTGTAAAAGATGAATTATAAAAGTTGTTAAATGTAGGATTCATCTATCCTATTCCACTAGTCATTGTCCCCAAGAAAAATGGTAAATGGCGAGTGTGCATAGATTATAGGGAATTAAACAAAGCTACATAAAAATACCATTTCGCTTTACCATTTATAGACAAAGTACTGGACACTTTAGCAGGAAAAAGTACTTTTCCTTCCCAGATGGATTTAGTGGATATAATCAGATTAGGAGAGCTCCAGAGGATTAGGAAAAGATGAAATTTACATGTCCCTGGGGTACCTATGCATACAAAGTCTTACCATTTGGTCTATGCAACACACCAGCCACATTTTAGCGGGTGGTCCTTGGTATTTTCTCTGATCTTTTACATGATTGCGTAGAATTTTATATGGATGATTTTACAATTATGGGTGATACTTTTGGAGAAGCTTTAATTAATCTTGAAAATGTTTTAAAAAGATGTAGAGAAACTAATATTTTGTTAAGTAATGAAGTTTATTTATGATTATGACTGAAGGTATTTTTTTGGGTCATCATGTTTCTGTTGTAGGAATCAAGGTTGATCCAACAAAGATAGAGGTTACTGTAAAATTGCCCCCACCAACTAAGAAAAAGTGAGTTAGAAGTTTTCTTGGAAATGAAGGCTATTGTAGGAGGTTTGTTGAAATCTTTACAAAGGTAGCCTCTCCATTATTTAATTTTTTGACTAAAGAATCTGAAATTCATTGGAATGGTGAATGTCAAGTTGAATTTGATAAAGTCATGAAAAAATTTCTTCAAAGATCCGTCTTACGAGGCCCGCATTGGAATTTTCCTTTTCATATTTCCACCGATGCATCTTATTCAACCATATGAGTAGTATTGGGTCAAAATGAGAGCCTATCACTCCATGTTATCTATTTTGTCAAGAAAATTTAACTCCCTACGTAAATGAATTATAAAGGGACTCGAGAAAGAGTCTTTTGGTCAGAATTTAAAAAATATTAATAAGTTTAGACACTATAATGCCATGAAGTATACGTACTCATTCTACTATTCGCATCTCATGAATAAACCAATCACTAATGAAAGAATTACTAGGTGGTTACTTTTGCAGAGGAATTTGACATCACGGTAGTGGATAGGGCAGAAAAAGAAAATTAGGTAGCCGATTTCTTATCTAGGGTTAATCATGTAGGTGAGGATGTTCCTCTTAATGATAATCTCTTCGATGAAAACCTATTTTCCATTTCGATAAAACACCTTTTGGTTTGCGTACATGGCCAATTATCTTGCTATGGAAAGTTTCCACCTTTACTTTTCATCTAATCGAAAAAGAGAATCATTACGAAAAGTGCTTGTTAATTATGCTTGGATTAGGGAGTAGATTTTTTCACAGGAGATGATTTGATTATTCGCATGTGTCGTAGAAGATGTAGAGATTATGAAGTCTTAAGAGCCTGCCATGATGAACCATGGAGGACACTTTGCATAAGAGGATGCTTACAAGATCCTTTTTTGCAGTTATTATTGGCCGTACCTCTTCAAGGATGCAAAGGGAGTATGTTCAAAAGTGTGATAGTTTCCAAGAATGGGGCAACGCATACAATCGCATGAGATGCCTTTTAAACTATAGGTTCTCATAGAACCATTCGAGAGGTGGGCTCTTAACTTTAGGTCCCATAAACCCCCCATCCAAAGGTAAGAATTATATTTTAGTTTGTAATGATTATGTGACAAAGTGGGTGGAGGCAAAAGCACTACCTAGAGCAACGGAAAATGTAGTGGAAAAATTTCTTTTCTCCGATATTTTTGTAATATTTGGAGTACCTAGGGAAATAGTTATTGATCAGGGTGCTGAGTTTTTGTCTAAGCTTATGCAAGAATTTGTGCAAAAATATCATATTACCCACCGAAAGTCCACCCCTTATCATCCACAGGCCAATGGGTAGGTCGAATCAACCAACAAAGTGATGGAAAGAATCCTTACCAAAACATTTCAATTACATAAGAATTATTGGTCTGACAGAATTCTTGAGGCCTTGTGGGCTTACCGAATCACATGGAGGGGTACCACTGGCTTTTCTCCATATGAACTAGTGTATGGAAAACAAGTTTTGCTACACATTGAATTTCAGATCAAGAAATTTAGAATGGCATCCGAATTGGGTATGAACTTCGATGAAGCACAACAATGAAGAATCTCGCAGCTCAACGAATTAGATGAGATTAGGAAAGATGCTTTTTAGCATACTAACTTGATCCAAAAACAAAGGGCTAAATGGCATGACAGATTCATCAAAAACAAGTAGTTAAGAGGGAGAGTCTGGCCATTATTGTATGATTCTAAATTTAAAAGTTTTAAAGGGAAATTTAACAGAGATTGGCTGGGACCCTATGAAATTAAGAAAGGTTTTGACAATGGATCTATTTGGATTAAAAATATTGATGATGAGAATGTTACCTTCTTGGTGAACGGGCAGAGACTCAAGCTATATCAAAAACCGCAATCCAAGGAGGAATTTGTGAAGGAAATTGTGAAGAAAAAGAGCTGGAGATGGTAAGGGAAGGGATCCTTCCTCCCACTATCTCTTCTTGATTTTCCTGTTGATGCAATGAGCTCACTCTATTCCTCCTCGTGCTCAATAAACCATGAGAGGAATGTCTATTGGGTATATTTTTATCCCTTTTTCCAGGCCCAATGGACTATTTACGGAAAAGATACCACTTGGAGTCTTATTTTTCAATATTCCAGACTCTCTAAAATTGAAATCTAGTGAGCATGGAATGCCCTAGGATCATTAAAAACATAGGTCAGTAGATCCCTTGGGATCCTTTCAATAAAAAAAATTTCCCAGTTAATCTATGGATTGCTCATGTTGGACTGATGTTGGATTCCTTAAGACCGTCCATCCAACAATTCTGGCCCATCGACATCATCAAATTATTTGGGTACATGATTAGAGCCTTCGGATGCCTTGAAGCTTGTATGTCCCATTGACAGGCTATCTCGCCAATGGTAATGGAGAATCATTATGGCTTCTTTACTACTGGATCCTACAGTGGGTTTGACAACAAATCATATATTCACACCTGATAGGATGCATAAGGGGACCTTGGTCCTCACTCTCATTAATTGTGATGGACCTAGCATTGGCTAACGATTGACCTTAATGATTGGTAATCCAATGATCCCATTGCACATTCGAGATCGACACATTCATTCATGTGAAATGGAATGTAAAAAATGGGTGGAGAGAGAAGTTCCTACAGATTTAGCTTCAATTCCTGCAGAATGTTCATTAGTTGTAGTTCAGTTCCTGAAGATTATTTAACAGTTATTTCTGCAGAATGTTCAATGGTATTAGTTTTAATTCCTGCAGAGCATTCAACAGCCAGTTATTAATTCCTGTAGAAAAATTGTTAGACACAACAACACGTGGATTTCTTGAAAAGACAAGAGAAAAGAAATCATTAAACAGAACATAGATTAAAATCATGTAATAAGCTATTAAAAAGTCATTATGTGGTTAAGGTCATGGATTATATGTTTTATGTAATAGTTTATCATTGCAAGAGTAGGCTATGTCGTCAAGGACAAGATTGTTGGAGGTAAGCGGTTATGTACAACCGGTGATAAGGCTCTTGAGGTAAAGGTATACTGACACTTAATTTTTATTTTTTTGCATATATAAGGCTATGGTAACCCTTAGCAACCATGGGCTACTATGACATTAATCCCATGACCTGTCATCATTTCATTGACAATGTTTGTACTTTATAGATTTATCATGCAGGCCAGATCATGATAGCAATCATGATCATGACCTGCCACCAAACAAAGCTCCGTAATTTCTATTTATTTCCTCTCATTGTCAAACTATTTGATAAGTCTCAGACCACATTCCCACAACTCGCATTTTATCTATTTTTTCTGTCCCGAATTACCCTGTCCATTTTTCCCTTTCTTGTCCATTTTTCTCCTCCCCCATGACTAATATTCGAGCCCCTGTCAGAATTGAGCCTCGGAGTCTTGCGCTACTAGAATCTTATCCTCGCAGCAAGGAAAGAATAGAAAAGGCGGGATGGTTGCCTTTATTTCAAAGGTTCAATGGGCATAATTATGAAGTAACCAAATATTTTTCCTTCACCTTAAAGGGGGACAAAGCACACGTGGGGAGCATCCAATTCAAGTTGAAAAAATAACTAGTGGTAAGGGCATGTGGGGTAATGCAGGATGGAGAGTGGTGGTTTAAAAAATGCCGCTTCAAAAAAGACATGTGCACGGATTTCCTACAGAAGGATGATTGAAAACCCTACTAGAGTAAGGGGATTCCACAGGAATTCTTAAGGCGTAAGTACCATTAGTTACTATTTTTCATGCAGAAATACGTTACATGTGAAGGTCATTATGGCCTTTCTTTCCTATTTCATATTAGGCTCCTTGGATAATTCCAGGAAAAACCTTTAAATTTTCTCTATTATTTAAAAATGTCGTTGATCAAGATGTCCTCGTCTGCAAAAGAGAGGGTTTCCCACATAGTGGAAACCCTCTACCATCACGGGCTGGTAAATATTATTTTGGTAGAAGTCCTGCGGAAAAAAGGGAAGACCTGGGAGGATTTTCTACAAGAAAATCATTTTGTGGAGGATTGAGATTTTGACTCTTTAGGGGTTAAGGAAGAGAAAACCACAAAGAAGCCGAAAAAGAAACTGCAGATGCATGGAACAAAGGTGGAAAAATATGACGAGGATGATGAAGTTGTGGTGATCGGTGAAACTTCTCAGAAGAGCTCTCAGCAGAAGGGGCCTTTGACCCCTGCAAAATGGTATACCAGAAGCCAGGCTGCACAGCTGGCCATCAATGATACAAAAAAAATTGGGGAACCAACTGAAAAGAAAAAGACAGAGAAGTCTCGTATCCAGCCCAAAGGAAAGGAAAATGTGAACCCTGCTACTATCATTGATATGGACACTGTGTCCTTTCCAAACCCCTCACTGCAGGAAAGTCAGAATGAAGCCATGAAGTCGCAAGAGGATGTGAGCATTCCCCAATCCTAACAAGGGAATAATGAGGGAGTGGTGACCCCATTATAAAAGCAATATCGACAAATGCTAGAGGAAACTATCAAAGAACTTACCCTTTTAGAACGGGTCTTGAAAGCAAAGAACAAAGCTTTAAAAGAAAATAACCGCAAGATGTAGCATGAGCACAAAGAGTGGCACAAAAAGGTAGCCCACATCATGAAAAAGAAGCAGACCCAGATCGACCACTTAAATAGGAAGAATGAGGAATATAGAGGATAGATTCAAGCAGAATCTACTTGGGCTTAGTTAGATCACCTGGCTGTAGTGGCTGTAGCCTAGGTGAAAAATTAGCTTTCCATTAAAGACTACTTCAGTTTTTCTTGCATAGGGACATGCAAGAGTTTTGGTGTGGGGGAGATTTTAAGTCTGAACTTTACCTATTTTATCCACCTATAACAAGCCTTGATTCCCCCATTTTTTACCTCTTGTTTCTCTTTAATTATACCTAGCCCTGATATTTCATCTAATTTTGGATAAACAGGGTATCATAGGCCTAAGGTATGTTGAAAAAACATTAGAACTGTCATTTTATCTAGTTTCGAGAATTCTTTGAACTGGTTGTGTCATTATTGCATTACTACTCTAACTAGCCTTGGACTCATGCGCACATTTGTTATATTCAAACAATTCCGCCAATCCTGTAGATAGCTCATATAGCTAAGGTTCATGCAGTCGTTCCAAATTTCCTACAGATACGCCGATTTCCTGCAAGCACCTCAAAATCCTGTAGTGAGATTGATGGTTAGTCATGATCCACTCATCCCCAGATCAAGTAAATATATGGATTTTGAAGATAATTTGTGGTTTATGGATGATGTCCTATCCACTATTCTGAATCATATTTTGCAACCATCCTAACCTTCATATTTTATTTTGTGCCTACATGGGAAGACAACTTCAGCCGTTCAACGGAAATGGTCTGATCCATGCCTCCGGTCATGGATTAGACCCAAAAATAGTTTAATTTTTCAATATGTCTCTGTATTATGGGCTGTAGGCTTTTTGTTTTGTTCAAATTGAAATATGGGATACTAGAAATGTATAAATTAGATGTAAATTTCTTGTACAAGGGAGAGAATTTTTGGTTGGGTTGGAAGCTGCTGTTACAGAGCATGATATCAGACTGTGACAGACTATTATTTCAAATTAATAGAATCGGTTATGTTCTGTTTATTTTCATGAGCAACTTCTTTAATCTTTGAAGGAGTTTTGAGTGAGGGAGGCCCCCCTTCGCTCACAAATCCTGCAACAGAGTGTGTGTTTATTTCTGTTTTAATTATGCATTAATAATTTCCTATAACAACTAGTGTTTCCTTTCTGTATTTCCTACAACAAACTGTAGATTGGTTAAGTGAATCGATATTTTATGTTGATAATATCTTTTCATTTGGCCAATGCTTGGATTCATGCTTTTTAAGTTTGACTCTTGATTGGGATTGATTTCTTCTATCTTTCCTACATCATTATTAGCAAACACAAGTGTTATAGAGGGATGATATATGCTGCTCCATAACCATTGCTACAATAGTACTGATACAGGAAAGCAACATGAGTTTTTGATTGTTGTTTGATCTTTATATTTTCACGGTCAATATCAACAATCTTAAGTGCTATAGAGGGATGATATATGCCACTCCATAGCCTTTTCTATGATATTATTGACACAGGAAAGAAGCATTAGTTTTTATTTGTATAATTAATTAACACTTACATTAATCAACATGCATATACTATGGACTGCATCTCATCATTTTACCTTCCTGGGTTGACAATTTATATTGGCAAATTATACATGTATAATTTGATTCAACAATAACCTTCACCTTTGTAAGGATATGAGGGTAGGTGACTGATAGCTATTTGAGGATTATGCTGAAATAAGGGTATACTGATCCGAGTTTCCCCCATATCAATTACCTATATTAATGCCTATGATGATATTTTCCGTATTATCTATGAGGAAAAATTTAAATTTCGTTTAGATCCATTTTGTCCCTGCTAAGAAAGGTTACATGTTTAAACTTGGAAAATTTATGGGCCCTTTCATTCTTAACACTATAAAAGCTTTCAAGAAAGTAGAAGATATATTAAAGGAGTTAAATTTTGAGATAGGGGAAGTTTGGAAATATTATCCCCATGGTATTATATCTAAAAAGAGGAAAGAAATTAGCGCTTCTTATGGACACAAATCTAGACCTGAGTTGGAATGGAAATATTACTTCGAATCCTAGCCTATATATATAGAAATGGAGGTCGATATATGATTCAAAAAATAAAAGACCCACAAAATGAACTCCTAGACTATCAGTGTAGAAATGGAGGTCAAGACACTAGTCACAAAAGAAAAAACCCATAAAATGAATGTTGATGAGGCTGGATACACACTGATGGAGGATGCACCATCAACCAAAAAGGCCAAACAATAAGAACAAAATGGTAAATAAATTAAGCTCAAATTGATCGATGGAATTATGCACCATCCAAGTTCTTAGGTGCTTATAGAAGACCCTCAGTAGGATGCCACCTCCAGTTCAAATGAGGTAGCAATTATTAGATCATTAGGGAGTACATCAGCAACAGGTCCTAAATGGGAGGAAGGGTAGATGAAAGAGGAGAAGAACAAGAATATTAGGGATAAAATGTTATGAATCATCTCATTCAGTCCCATACCAAACCATACTTTTTTCTACCATGGACCTATAAATAAATCAAATAAATTTTTCATTATATCATCCTTTGGTACAATCCATTCCATTTGGACCACAATTCATGATAGTGTATTTGTCATTGGATATGGCTAGTCTTCCATTGCAAGATAAGATCAACTTGCATAGGAAAGTAGGGAAAATGATCCATAGTGAATTGAGCAAAGGAGCCTTGTCTAATAGCAAGGCCAAGAAATTGGTGGAGGAAGCTACTACCAATCTAAAATAGGAGAATGCTAATTCAAGAGCCCTGCTACAAAGATTGCCTAGTTTCTAGGACTTTCAAGGGAAATCACTTCCATGGGATTAGTATAATAATTGATTGGTTGAGGCTAAAAGGAAAGTGGATTCTTCACATGCAACGACTGTCACTCTCAAGGTTAGAATATAACCAATTATTTGTAAAGGGATTTTCAACTTCTATGGCTAGTGAAAACCTTGTTTGTTTCCAAGCCTAATTTTACTAAGCTTGAAAATTTTCATGTGCCATAAAACACGCTCATTCACATTCCTACTCTAGATACAGAATTATGGAAAATTTGTGACCAATTTATCAATCCACCAAAGGTGTGAATAATGAATACTAGCTCCACCTCAAGAGATCAAAGGAGTAATAAGTGAAGATATTTTGATTTTGGAAATCATGACATATCCATGTCATTTTGCAGTTTTGTAAATATTTTATTTTCAAGAAAAGAATCAAGTTTGTTATGTAAGAATTGAGACATCTAGACTAGCTACATGCTCGCATAACTGAGTATTTTAGACAATTTTTGCATATCAAGATATTTTTGTAATTGCTTTAGTTTTGATTCTCCCTATAAAAAGGGAGGATAGACTCATTAGTAAGGGTTCAAATTTATGTCTCATGGGCTTTAGTTATTCTGCAAGTTTTGAAAAATTTTGGACTTATGATATGTATGCCATTTTTGAAGATTAACGAAGAAGTTTTCTGGTGATTCCAAGAATTGATATGTGTAGTATGTGTTTCTATCCTTGTTTATCACTTCATATGCATTTTTCTTGTTCAGAAATTTTGTAATTATAGTTTCTAGCTTCCATTTTAAGTTGTAGATTTACCTACATTATGTGATGGAAAATGGTACCTGTGATGTGTTGAATTGGAAGCCTTAAATGCGCTCCATCATTTTTTCATGTCATTTCCTCAGTCAAATTTGTAATTCTACTAAAATTCTGTGTATAGGATTTTTGAATTTCCTCCTTCACCTATGCTACAACAGTCAATCAAACTACACTCTCTGTGAGTATGCCACTAGATCTGAGCATTAACTCTTTGGAATTACATTTTTCTTATTTTTAAATTGAATGTACCTCTATGTAGGGTAATTGGATGAGAATTCATCAATTCATATATAATCCTTTTGAAAAATGAATTTATCCCTGAGACACATTAATATGTCCTAGGCACTAACATTTCCTCAACCTAGAGGTTGTCTCTAGGAACAAAAAAATCTTCTTTCACCATTACCGTTGAAAAACTTAGAACATATATCCCTAGGTATCATTTTTGTGCATTCCTTTGTCTCGTTACAAAAGGAAGTGTGGGTTAATATTTCTCTCCTAGGAGAGTCTTCAGACTATAATCCTAGATTTTAGGAGGCCTCATACTCATTCATAGACTTATCAGTAGAAAAATACTTCTATCCCTAAAAAATGACATAATTATCTTTAACATAATCTAGAAAGAAAGAACCCAAAAATCTCCAAACCCAATTTTTTTATCCTCAAATTCTTCAACTACTAGTTCTCAAAAAGTTGAGATAAATTCTCCTAGAACTCCATCCAAGGTTTTGGTCTTTTCAAAGGAATGATTTCCCACAACTATTTTTCACTTTTCTGAACCTAAATCCGAATAAGTATCTGTCAATTTTGATTCTTTCACATTTCATATATTCCTTGAAGTCAAATAAATTAAAGATATTCTCATTCCTAGTACATCTCAAGTTTCCATTTTTATTTCACACCGAAATTCTATAGTTATTTTCCACTTTGTTCCCACTTAGCTCCTACAGTAAATATTCCTCAACATCCTCCACAAAATATGGTTGTCCTTGGTTTTTTTCTCAATAGATATGCCCCTTTGAACTTGCAACAAACTTTCAGTGCAATGCCTCAAGACTACCTTAAAATTTTACCTAGATTCAGTGAGGAAGATGATATCATAGCCTAGAAACATATTCAAATATTTTGTATGTTTTCATAAAATTTAATGTTAAGCATATGGATGTGGTTTTGAGGTTATTTGTTCAGTATTTAGATGCGGAGGCTAGAATATGGTTCAATAATTTTCCAAAAAACATAATCAAAACTTGGGAGGAATTAGAGAATATCTTTATGTAGAAATAGGGTGAGAATAAAGAACATACATACTTTTTGATTAAATTTAATTCAATAAAGAAAAGAAAATATGAGGATGTCATCGCATTTATGAAAATATTTAATAAATTGTATAACAATTTTCTTGATAACATTAAACCCCCATAGGCATTATCTAAGCTAGTCTTTGTTGGAGCCTTTGAAGCTGATTTTGGGTTTACTCTAAGAGAAAGGAATTCCATGATGCTAAACCAGATCCAGAACAATGCTTTGGAAGTAGAGACGAATCTGGAATCAACAGGGAAGTTGAAGGGAAAAATAAAACATAGTTATAGGAGAAAGGGGAAATAGGAAGCGAGTCTATCTGGTCAAGAAAAGGGGATTCAAGAGCAGAAGTTGGATGAGATGAGTAAGCTAATAAAAAAACCTCTTAAACAAACTAGTGAAGCTATAATTGGAGAAAAAAATCCCTCGTAGGCAAATGAAACAAGGTCCTAATAGGAACTTCAATCCAAAAAATAGGAGAACTCATTTGCAACTTCTGAAAACTGAAATAAAGGACCAACAAGACCAAGTAAAACCTCCCTTGTATATAGAATATGAGCTTGAATAAGGCATTGAGGATGAATTTAAATTTTAGGAAAATCAACTCTCAACTCTGTCAGAAGAGGAGCATGAAATATAAGTACAGGGAGGAGAGGAGGATAATTTGGATGCTCCTTTGCATAAAGAAGATATACATTCTTATTACAATAAATTTACATATTTCATGCAAGATGAGCTGCGTAGGAGATATCAATTCAGGTCTAGGAAAATATTTTGAGCACAAGATCAAGATGAAGAGCCTCCTCAACATGGCACACCCAAGAAAAATGGTAAGGGAGAGCAACCTCTTAATTTTGACCCAACCACAACAAGAGGGACCCCCCATCCCACACATTCTAAGCCGAAATCTACAAACAATGACCCAAAACCTATGCAACCCAAGCCATTTCATCAATAAAATAAAGGATAGATGATGAGGTAAAAATGGAGAAGAATACCTCTACCTTCAGTTTGCAAAAGAATTAGAGAAAGTGAAGATAGTTTTTCATTTGGATGAATTGTTGAAACAACCTTCATATAAAAGAAATTTTTTGTATTTTATCGACGTGTTTCATGTTGGCTCAATATAATACATTTTAAATTTCAAGAAGAGGGACCTATGGTTACATTTGGCCCATAGGTGGAAGAGAAATACCCTTCCCCTCCTCCATCCTATGTTATATGGGTGATTCGTGATTTTTTATTGCATAATTGTATGTTTGATTTAGGGGTCTCTAATAACCTAATGCCTTTGTCTATCATGGATAATTTGGGTGTGAAAATAGTAAAGACATACAAATAATTATATTCCATTGATTCTAGATAAGGTAAAATTCCTTGGGTTGATCAAGGACTTCGTGGTTAATTTTGTCCAAATCACTATGAAGGGTTTGGTAATGGACATTGTGGTTGTAGACATTCTTACAAGATTTGGCATGCTCCTTTATAGATTATGGGGAATAAATCTTGGAGGGTCCATGAAACACGACCTCACATACACCGGTACTTCAATGTGTGGTGGAGAAGAACACAGATTATACAGAGAATCCATATTTGTGAAAATTGTCACTAGAGAAAATAGTTCCAACATTCTCAAGTATATGTAGAGGAAAAATATCTCTCATGCCTTTTTTTAGAAATATATGACCAAATTATAAAGGATACTTATGTGGAAATTCCCACACAGGTGGGTAAGTAAGAAATAAAAATTTATTATTTTTGGAAGCTATATTTTGATGGGGCATATTCTAAAGAAGGAAATGGAGCAGGTGTGTTATTGATATCTCCATAAGGTAACCTCATCCCTATCCTACACCAATTATAATTTCAACTAAAAATAATATTTTTGAATATGAAGAATTGGTGTTGGGCCTAAAATATGCCAAAATTTTGAAAATTGAATGTTTAACAATTTTTGAAAAAACCTCGACCTCCATGAGTCACCATATGTTCACCCATGAAAATGAAAGATGTCGCACACCAAAGAATAAGGCAGCCCATTTACAGACCTAGAAGTCAGAGAGGAAGCGCCACCAACACACCTGCCACCAATCCCAAGTACAGAGCCTTTAGTGATGCCTGATCCTACCCACAAAGGACCAATAACACAAAGAATAAAATTTGCATACACACCAGAACCTCCAAATGGTTGGATACTCCAGAAACCATAATCGCATAAAAACATTGAATTCCACACCCTCAAAAGGACATTTACCAGTTCTAAAATATAAAATCTAGGGAAGGAGCACCATCATCAGGGTCGCCACCTTTCCCACCCAAACCAACGACGATTCCTACTCCGACGAGTTGAATACTGATAGCATGCAATGAGTCAAAACGAAACACAAATAAACTCTTTGTCTCTCATACTCTTCCTGCGATATTTTCCTCTCGCACTCGTCGAGGAAGTGACATATTTCACATGGATGAAATTAGTCTCTCCCATACGCAGGGTTATATGGGAGGACAAGGATGTAAGCCCTCGATGTTATCTCAAGATGTTAATCTTCATTGCGCATGTGGTTCCTCATCCAGTTGGTTCCTCACCCCCATCAGGGAAAGTCTATAAATTCCTTATGATTTTACAAAGAAATGGAATAATAATGGTGGGTATTGTGTAGGTAAAAAAAATTGTTGAATAAAACAATCTTTTTGCTATAATTTTTTTTTTGAAAAGTCTATAAAGTCCTTATTATTTTACAAGGAAATGTCATAATAATGTTGGGTATTGTGTAGGATACAACAAAATCGTTGAATAAAATAAAGTTTGGCTATGAACTCATGGAAGAGGGGAAACTCTATATGTAATCCAACTTAAATAATCCAATAGAATCAATGTTTTTCCAAGTTGTATCCTAGTTTTCATTTCATGGAAAGTTACAACTTGCAACCACACACGATGAATAGGTTTAGGATAATAAAAGAAAAAATAAATGTTTTCTAATGCCATAAATTCTTCAAATGTTTTAGGGAAATATCATTGTAATAACTATATCCACATGCCCTCATGGAATAATTTTCACAATATAAAACCTAATTGAAAACTTCACATTGTCTCTTGGTGAGAAAAACCATATTTCTAAGAATAATAAAATAAAACAATTTCTCATCCATGAAATTGTGGGACAAGTTCACCCCTAGATATGATACATTGTCATGAATCTATACAAAATTAAATTTCACTTATTCCAATACCTTTTATTGTTTTTTTGTTTGGGTGATTTTCATCTCACCTCGTACACTCATTCAAGCACACATGGAAAAATTGTCCCATGGACATAAGAATAAAAATTGAGAAAATTCTTCGAAAAATCATAATTTATGGAAAATTTGTTTAGGAATGGACAACTGTGTGTATGCTATCGACATGGTCCTATATATTTTCAAAAATTTTTCATTTGGATGTAAAATTATCATTTCCTCTTATATAGAAAACTCTTAATTCTAGAAATCATTAAATAAGACAAACTATGTGACAATGGATTCACTCTAAAGGAGCATTACTATTGCTAATTTGACGCCATGAGTCAAAAATAATTATATTTTGTTTATTCAAGTTGTAGTATTCATTTCATGATGAATTTTAACATTATTTATATAGTCTGTTATCACTCGGCTAGAACAAGTTTGTTTGTGTCAACCATAAACCTAGCATAACTATTTAAAATCAGCTTTCAACTGGAAGTTAGCCCTTCTAGTCTGAGAGGGCTCTCTAAAATTACTTATAAATTTTCCATATAAATATTAAAATATCATATGGCTAAATCTGTAGTTTTCATGTGATTATGTAGGTGAAATAATGTGTTGACAACCACCATTGGGCATGGAGTGAGCTAAGGAAATTCAATTACAAACCAATTGTGTTCATGGAAGCTGAGGAAAATTAGCTTAAACATAAAATTTTACTGTGGTCAAATTGGAGCATTAACATGAATTCCAAGTGGTCAAATTTCCATGAAACATATAACAATATATAAAATATGGATATTAATAAAAAACACATAAGCCAAAAATAATCTCAGGTTTGAAAACAATTTGTTGCAAAATGTTTATTAGCTCATGAAGAAGATATTGCAAAAGTGGCTCTTTCATTTTTTCATCTACCCTAAAGTGAAAAGGTTACAAATATATAAAGTGAGGCCTTCATTACGATAGTCTTCCACCTACGCTAGAATCGATGCTTTAGCTAAGAGACCTAGTTCTAATTGAATTACAAAACATAGAGACTTTCAAGTGATATTTTCAATTTTGTAGAGTTTGTACAAAACACGTAGTCTAATCACCATTTAAGAGCTTTAACATAATATTCTAATGATCCCTATCAGATATGAAAAACTGCTGAGGTGTTGGATGGTTAATGAACTGCAAAATGAATTGGAATGATGAGTTGTCATAATAACTTGGCATGATGAGTTGGCTGCCACATGGAGGTTGACCAACTGAGTTGTCCCCTTGAAAAATAGGAGTTCATAGGTCGTTGATGTCAAAATATTTGACCTGTTTTTTATCCATTGATTTAATGTTTGATTTCCAAAAATTCATCAAATCTTCACTACGATGGAAAAAACAGAGTATAGGCAGTTTGGTAGCAAACCTTAGTAGCAAATGTCAAAGACACTCTCCTACAAGTTATCTGATTATTTTTACTGTTCGAGGGTCTTCTCTAATGTTTACAAGCTAAACACATGCTTTGAGCACTTCCATTGCTGAGATTTAAACTTTTCTTTTATTCCATTGAATGCTATAACAAATTCGTAGCAAATTTTCGCCCTTAGTATGGAGAGTTGCTACAAAACTTCCTAGTTTCTAAGATTTTTCCTTTGCAATATTTTTTACCTCTGCAATAGGCTATAAAAGGCTATATATTACTGAAAAATATTTATTAAACTTAGAATAGGAAAAAAATTAGGATTTTATCATGTTCAAGGAGCATCTACCTTAGCAATGATTTTGAGATTTCGTTTCGCAAGCTCCACCTTAATAATTTCAATTTGAGTCTCTAAGGCTCTGAATTTCCCCTGCAACCTTCTCCTATCTGCTTGTAACCATCTGTCCCTCTTGCACAAATGCTTCATCATTATATGTAAAGGATGTGATCTCTTTATCATTCTTCCAGATTCCTCTGTAGTCTTGTTATAAAAGTCAAGTTTCTTTGATATATCTTCCTTCAATTCATAAAAAAATGATTTTGATTCTATTACCTCATTCCTTGCATCTCTCAATTGTTCTTCCAGCATTTCCACTTCACTTTTATCTTGTACAAGCCCCTTACCTTTCCTTTTTTCCACTGGTTCTACCTTTCCTGGAGGCACCTCTTCTTCTAAGGAAAGGTCGAGAATGTTTTCTTTTATCTGTTGTGATATTGTGATAGGATTCCTGGGATTGAAAATAAAACATGAATCTTCTTGTGTAAAATCTAGTTTCTTGGCTCTTTTTCTCTTCTCTTTGGTTTCTGTCTCTTTGATCTCCAGAGGCTACACAATGGGGATTTATTCAATGTAAATAGATTCTAAGATATTTGAAAATTTACCCTTCCATTTTCTTTGGCTTCTATTCATCCTTATTGTGTAAGTTTTTATCTGGTTCTTGCAGAAAATTTTTCTGCTACCACGGGCTCTTTTACATGTTCAAATTCAAGTTCCATTTCAAGCTCTATTATAGGCTCTACCTCTATTTCAGGCTCAACTAGAAACTCTGCCTCAAAATAATTCTTCTCTCATTCAGTTATAGGTTGGGTCTTTGGATTTCTCCTCGAGGTGACAGCATCCAATTCATAGCCACTTAAAAATAAAAATGTGAGTGATTCTCGCTTCAGCCTATTCAACTCTTCAACCACTATCAACTTCATAAGACCATGATGAAAAACTGAAGTGTTACTAGTTGTCAGAAATCTTTCCCAAGGTTCTAAGAAAATAAAAAGGAATATATAAGGCTTTTTTACTTGTGAAGTGAAAAAACAATTTGAAATGGTATTGGTAGACCATGTGGAATATACCCTCATAAATAAAGTACTTCTTGATTACCATCGGGAATTTTGAAAAATATTCTTTAAGGAAATTTATGGGAATTCCTGTAGCCATATCAATGCCTTTCTGCTCTTCCTTCAGGAACTCATCACAATTATGTGATTTGAACTTCTGCACCTTGAACCACAATTCTCCTTACCTAGGGATTTATTTAGCTTGGTAAAGTGTGCTAGGGGACGCTACAAATTTTAGCATTCCCACTTTAGACCTTGTCCCTGTAAAGTTAATGGAAAAATATTTGGCAATTTTCCCATGAAATCCCTGCAGATTCTGATAGAAATGAAGACACCCCATGATGGAAAATTCTTGGCTGAATCTATAGTCATATTCCAATAATTTCATATCCATGGGCTCATACCTTACCATTGACCCTCCTTTATATTTCTTCCTTCGAGCTTCCATGGCTTCAACATGTCGTGAGAACCTTCTTGACACTTGAAAATATCTTAAGGGCAACTAAACCAGCTATGACACATACACAAATTTCGTAAATATAGATAACCAACCCACAAAACAATAGGGTTGAAACTATAGACAACAAGAGCATCTCGTAAGGAGATGAGACTGAGATTGTGACAATAAAGCTATTCAAAAGTTGAAATAAAATGAAATGAGTATGCAGCTACATGTTTTGGTAATGGTAAATACAGAAAAAGAAGATGTAATCATGAATCAATAACCTCTGACCATAACTGTTTTGAATTTTTCATATCGTTTCCCTACCGTTAACAAATAAAAAGACTTCCGTAGCAGGATCAGTGCCCAATAAGGAAACTTTGCTATGGAAGGGTCTGGAACTTCAGTAGAAAACCCTGAACTTTTTCAACTGGAGTTGCTATGAAAGTTGGGTAAAGTATCAAATTACTAATCATGAATAGATAAGCTTGAGGGACATCAAACCAAATGACTCAAAGACAAACCTAAGTGTTATCATGGATAAAAATGGCTCTAATGGGGATGTTGCGCCATTGTGGTGTAGAAAAGAAGAAACAAACTAGCTACCTTATCCATTGAGATGAAAATATTTTCATATTATTTAGGCTGCATTTGACCCTTGACATATTTGACCCTTGACATGATCTTGGAGAAAAAACATTATACAAACCAAAACTTGCAACTACAGTATTCAATCTAAATGTTGAAAGAGATGATTTCCCAACAACCTTATTTATGTACATACCAATACTACTCTAACAACTGAAATCCAAATGTTCAATTCAAGCAATATTAAACTTCTAGTATAGCCAGTCAAGAAGCTGATGCAATACCTGGGCTTCTTGACTGTTCTTAAGTGGAACACATATTGGGAACTTAGAATAAAAATTGAAACCATAACTTGAAATTATAATTGAAAGAAAATCCACCTTCACTAATGGCTGGAATACATTTACCAAAGGATTATGATAATCATGAAAAATCTGTTGAGATTGCAACAAGATGATGAGCTTCGTGAAAAGAGTCGCCTTCACTAAGTGGGCTTGCAGGCTATTTTTGGTACATGTCTATTTTTAGACATGTCGATCATATTCTATGAGTTGCAGGATGCTATTTGTGGATGGTTGGTCAAGTTGGAAAAATAGATGGAATTCTATTTTTAGACATATTGGGCAGAATCTATTTTTAGACTGCCAGTCTAAAAATAGATATGTCGAATATTATTAGCTCTTAATAATATTTGGATTATAAACATTATCTTATTCTCTTGGAGCACTTCAGTTAACTGCACATATGTGGCACAGGAGCTGACAGAAGGAATTACACTATTCCTGAAGGTTAAGGGGAGCTATTGCATGGAGACTTTAGTTAGAACTCATGTGACAGAGTTTGGTGGAGTTATTGAGGTAGTTGGTGGAGTTGTGTTCAGTTTAACTTAGTTAAACATAGTTGAGCTAGTTGTATCTAGTCTAACTGATTGATACACTAGTGAGAGTGGTGTGAATTAATTATTAATTAATTCACTAATTATTAACTCATTAATCAACTGAAGAATACATCAGTTAACTATAGTGCATGGACAGTTTCAGTGGAGACAAGTGGAGAGGTAGGTGAAAGAGCAGGTTGACTATCAGTTGTGACTATAGTGTTGCATGATTTGAAACACCTAGTGATTGGAGATGCCAATGAGGATTGTGTGAGAAAGGCTGGACCAAATCGAGTTCATTTAGAGCCAATATTTAGCAGGGATTGTGCAGTAGAGGCAGGCTAGTAGGTGGCAAAGATTGGTGCATGGATTTTCTAGATCGAGCTTGATTAGTGTGTAGTGATTGTATTGTACTAAGAGCTTGATATGATCAGATTTGTATGAGGATTGTTACATGATCTCTATGAAATATATTATATACAGATATTTTGGGTTTTTAGCTTCAGGATTTCATGTTAAAACACAGTGTTCATATGTGTGAATTTTTATGGTTTCAATGTGTGCATGTAATTGATTTAATTTCCGCAAGTAATGATCAATAGTAGAAGAGATTATGTATTATGCATGAAGTCAAATAGTGTGTGATCAAGAGATTATTGGATGTATAATGCATTAGTTATATAATTTATACATGGTATCAAAGCAGTATTGATCATTGGAGCAATTGAAAATCATTGAAGCGATTGAGTTTTGTGCTGGTGGAATTCGAACTCGCAGTAGTGTTTTCTTGGTGTCGAAGTTGAGATGTCTTTCAACAGATTGCAATTGGAGTAAGCCCTTGAGGGCAGCTCGAATTATATTTCATGGAAGGACAGGATGGAGGCGGTGCTGGAGGACAATGGGTTGAAGGAGTTCATAGATGCAGAAATTCCAAAACCTGCTTCTAGCGATGCTGTCGCACTTGACGCATGGAAAAAGAAGACATAAAAATGTCGAAGGATTCTGTTGGAAGGTGTGAAGGATCACATAGTGTCCAACCTTCATGGTAAAGCTTCCCCATTCTTGATGTGGAAATATTTGACAGACTTGTTCCAAAGCAAGAGCGACCAGAGGAAGTTGGAGATCAAGGATAAACTCAGGAAGATAAAAATGGAGAAAGGCAACAGTATACCCAAGTACCTCACGAAGTTTGTCCAGTGCAGGAATGAGCTAGGAAGTGTGGGGGTTACTGTAGATGAAGAGGACTTGGTGAGCTTGGCTCTCCTTGGGCTTCCGAAGAGTTGGCATTCCTATGAGGACTCTGTCAATGGTCGGGAGAAACTGCCAGGATGGGAGCGACTTTGGTCGGATCTTGTGAAGGAGGAGATAAGGTGGAGTACCAGGGACAAATCTTCATTAAAGAATGAATATGAAGAAAATTGCGCTTTGGCTACCAGATCAAGGAAGGGGAAGAGCAAGAAGAATGCTTCTCAATCCAGTGTGAAAGGCAAGAAGTAGGACATGTCCAAGGTGGAGTGCTTTCACTGTCACCAACATGGAAATTACGCCACGAATTGTCCACAGAAGAAGAAAAATAAGCAGGTTGCTGGATCTGTAGCTGGAGAGGACTTAGCCTTGCAGTTTTAGCTGGATTTTTCACTGATCGCATGCTTGGTCTCAAGCGTGATGGGATTAGTGTGGTTTCTTGACAGTGGTGCATCTTTCCATATGACCAGAGACAAAGATTTTTTTACTGATCTGGATGAGAAGGATCTTGGAGTGCACATCGAGATGGGCAATGATGGTAGATACAATGCGACTGGTATCGGGACCATTTCCTTTGAGAGGGAGTCTAGCAAACCTTTCATCTTGAAGGATTTCATGCATGTTCCAGGATTGAAGAAGAATCTGATCTCTGTGGCGATGTTGGAAGATAAGGGATATGATGTTTTCTTTAGCGAGGGAAAGGCTTTCCTGCACAGTAAGGCAACTGGTGAATCCCGGAGGATAGGGGTTCGAGTTAAGAACCTTTATCAGTTGCAGGTAGATGGCTGTGCAGCAATGGCAAGCAAGGCAGAAGGAGTGGTGAGCTGGGATGAGGGTGAGCTATGGCACAGGAGATTGGACCATCTTCACCATGGTGCTTTGAAAAATTTGCAGCAGATTTCTACCGGGCTTCCCAAAGGTACACTTGCGTAGTCAGATCAGTGCGAGGGATGTACTTTGGGAAAATTTGTGAAAGCCACCTTTCATGAGAAGGATAGTCACACCATGACGATCCTTGAGAGAATTCACATAGACGTGTGTGGACCTTTCTCAGTAGCTCCAACAGCAAAGCACAGGTATTATGTGATATTTGTTGATGATTTTTCTCGTAAGTGCTGGATCTTCTTCATGCAGAAGAAGAGCGAGACATACTCAAAGTTCTGTGAGTTCAAGGCACTGGTTGAGAAAGAATCGGGGAAGCAGGTGAAGGCTCTTAGAAGCGACAATGGTGGTGAATTCATCTCTGGCGAATTCAAGGACTTTTGCAGCGCAGAAGGAATTCGAAGAGAGCTCATAGCACCTCATAACCCACAGTAGAATGGGGTTGCTGAGCGGAAGAAAAGAACGATCGTGGGTGTTGCACGGGCAATGTTGCATGATCAAGGCCTTCCCCATACACTTGTGATCATGGGCTGAGGCATGCACACTGCTGTTTATGTGCAAAACCGTTGTCCTCGTCGTAGCATTTGGTATGAGTAATAATTCAAGAGGCGTTTTCTGGTAAGAGGCCTGATATTTCCCATTTGAGGATTTTTGGTTCACCTGTTTACATTCATGTGACGAAGGATGCCAGGAAGAAGCTGGAGCCAACTGCAGAGGTTGGGATATTTGTGGGGTACACCGATATGCCCCACAACTATCGTGTGTATTTTCCAGACAGTCGCAAGACTGTTGTGCGACGGGATATCAAATTTCAGGAGGAGAAAGCCATGAAGTGTTCGCTTGAGAGGGAGCCACACTTCCATGCAGAGGAGGAGCTATTAGTTCCTAAGGATGAGTCTCAGGATGTGGATCAGCCACAAGAGGAGGTTCATGGAGTGGAAGAAAACACTCATGCAGCGCCAACTATCAGAGGGCAGAAGCGCACTACAGAAGCTGAATGAATGAATCTTGATGCAGAGAAGATTGTAGGAGCACCTACATCACAACGCAGACAGAGACAGTCACCTGACCGATATACTGGATACATGGCTCTAATGAGAAAGTGTATCATGACAGAACCATCCTCTTTCGAGGAAGCTGTGGAGGACCCTGCATGGGTAGATTCCATGGTGGAAGAGTATGATTCGATTGTCAGAAACAGTGCATGGGAGATTGTCCCAATGCTGGAAGGGAAATCAATGGTAGGTTTGAGATGGATCTACAAACTGAAGCAAGTAGCTGACAGGAGCGTCGAGAAGTACAAGGCAAGATTTGTTGCCCAGGGCTTGTCAAAGATTGAGGGGATCAACTATGAGGAAACCTTTGCATCTGTCGCAAGGTATTCTTGCATACGGAGCATCCTAGCTCTCTCAGTGCAGATGGGATGGCACATTCATCAGATGGATGTGAAGACTACGTTCCTCAATGGAGTCATTGAGGAGGAGGTGTACATAGAGTAGCCCGAAGGTTTTGATATCTTCAGCAATGATTTGCATGTGTGCAGGCTCAAAAGAGCACTTTATGGGTTGAAACAAGCACCTTGTGCTTGGTACACATGGATAGATAGTTATTTCACTGGTCTTGGATTCACCAAGAGTGAGGTGGATCCAAACCTATACCGGATTGTGGTGGAGGGTAAGTTGTTGATCATTGTACTTTATGTAGATGATTTGATTTTGATGGGGTATGAATAGTTGATACTCTCATGCAAGACTGATCTTGCAAAAGAGTTTGAGATGAAGGACTTGGGCCTCCTTCATTATTTCCTGGGATTGGAAATTTGGCAGCGCAGTAATGGATTGTTTGTGTCTCAAGGTAAGTATGCCCGGGAGATACTAGAGAAGTTCAACATGCATGGATGCAAGCCTATCGACACTCCTCTTCTCGGTGGTTGGAGGAAAGAGGATGCTACATCGCAGAGGTAGTGGATGCCACTGTTTACTGACACTTGGTGGGGTCACTTATGTATCTAGTTAATACACGACCTGACATATGCTACGCTGTTAACTAGCTTTCACAAGCTATGGTTAAGCCTACCAAGCTCTTTTGGAAGGCAGGGAAGCATGTATTGAGATATCTCAGAGGCACATCGAGATATGGATTATGGTACAGACAGTCGGATGAGGTGAAGCTGCATGGCTTCACGGATGCAGATTGGGCAGGGAGCCCAACGGACAGAAAGAGAACATCTGGAGGGATTTTTAGTATTGGGTCGACAACATTTTATTCGTATAGTAGGAAATAGAGATCCGTGGCACTTAGTTCAGCGGAGGCCAAATACATGGCAGAAATTTTGGCTTCATGCGAGGCTATATGGATGAGGAAGATCCTCGTCGGGTTGTTTGGTTCACACTTAGATCCTACTGTGATATATTGTGATAATCAGATTTGCATCAAACTCTTGATTAATCCAGTATTTCATGATAGATCTAAGCACATTGACATCCGGTATCATCATATTAGAGATTGTGTGCAGTGGAAGATCATGTTACTTTCTTACATTCCTACGGAGGATCAGGATGCTGATATATTGACGAAGGCACTCACCAGGAGAAAATTAGAATACCATAGAGGCAGGATCGGGGTGGCAAATAATCCATATCTTTTTGAGAGAGAGTGTTGAGATTACAACAAGATGATGAGCTTAGTGAAAAGAGTCACCTTCACTAAGTGGGCCCGCAGGCTATTTTTGGTGCAAGTCTATTTTTAGACATGTCGATCATATTCTATGAGTTGCAGGATGCTATTTTTGGATGGTTGGTCAAGTTGGAAAAATAGATGGACTTCGATTTTTAGACATATTGGGCAGAATCTATTTTTAGATTTCCAGTCTAAAAATAGATATGTCGAATATTATTAGATCTTAATAATATTTGGACTATAAACATTATCTTATTCTCTTGGAGCACTTCAGTTAAGTGCACAGATGTGGCACAGGAGTTGATAGAAGGAATTAAAATATTCTTAAGGGTTAAGTGGAGCTATTGCATGGAGACTTCAGTTAGAGCTCATGTGACAGAGTTTGGTGGAGTTATTGAGGTAGTTGGTGGAGTTGTGTTCAGTTTAACTTAGTTAAACATAGTTGAGCTAGTTGTATCTATTCTAACTGATCGAATACACTAGTGAGAGTGGTGTGAATTAATTATTAATTAATTCACTAATTATTAACTCATTAATCAACTAAAGAATACATCAGTTAACTACAGTGCATGGATAGTTTCAGTGGAGACCAGTGGAGAGGTAGGTGAAAGAGCAGGTTGACTATCAGTTGTGACTATAGTGTTGCATGATTTGCAACACCCAGTGATTGGAGATGCCAATGAGGATTGCGTGATCAAGGCTGGACCAATTCGAGTTCATTCCAAGCCAATATTCAGCAGGGATTGCGCAGTAGAGGTAGGCTAGCAAGTGGCAAAGATCGGTGCATGGATTTTCTAGATCGGGCCTGATTAGTGTGTAGCGATTGTATTTTACTGAGAGCTTGATATGATCATCTTTGTATGAGGATTGTTACATGATCTCTATGACATATATTATATACAGATAGTTGGGGTTTTTAGCTTCAGTTTTTCCCGTTAAAACACTGTGTTCATATGTGTGAATTTTTATGGTTTCAATGTGTGCATGCAATTGATTTAATTTCCGCAAGTAATGATCAATAGTAGAAGAGATTTTGTATTATGCATGAAGTCAAATAGTGTGTGATCAGGAGAATCTTGCATTTATAACGCATTAGTTATATAATTTCTACAAAATCACCTCTTCTTGATGAGTAAAACCATGGGGGTTGGATTCATTCATAACTGATGGCTTCTTTTGTGCTATGTCTTAAATTCAAAGAACATAATCAAATAAAAAGGAAAAAATAGATTTGTCTTTCATTTTGTGTAAATTAGTGAAGCCATCCATGCATCATTGAAGATATTCAAACATGACATCCATATTCTGCATATCGAAACTAATATTTTTCCTATCAAACAAATCAGATATAATCTTTCGTAGTTTTGCTTGAGGACAGTCATCTTGACTATGAACAATAACAAATCTTATACAAACAACTTTATGCATATCATCCATGTCATTTTGATGATCCCCAAATAGAATAGGTAAAACTTGTATACTCATCTCTTCATGTAGCTTGATTTTACCTAAAAGTGAAATTACATCACATGCTACCTCACTGTTCATAATTTTTATGCATATATTTTCAACAACCTGATCTTGAGGATTTTATTCTTCACATAAAATCTCAGAAAAAGAATGGGATGAAAACCAATTTGAATGATTTGGCTCATACCTTTGACTGAATATAGATTGACAAGGCTGAAAATCCTCAGAAATTACAGGTAATATGAATTGAATGTCAAATTGTTGATCCATTTCATCTTCAACTAAAGAAGAGACATATGTTGGCTGGAAAATTTCTTGATCATCATGACAACTAGATTGTGAAGAAAATTCATATAGTTCCTATAATATCTCCTCATCATCCATACATTCTACATCATCATCAATACCTTTAATATATTGAATGAAACCTTTCCAAATATTACAACAGTCTTGAAACAATGGTGATGCAGGATGAGGCTTCCCATAATGTCCAAAAACTATTCTATAGAAATCTTTAAGAGAGGACAAACTTCATGATTTCACCCCTTCATACCATACTCTAAATTTTTCTTCCATGTTATCCATAAACATCTTCATGAGACAATCCATAGGAAACTCAACACTCAATCTACATACATGTATATGGAATTTAAGAAAATGAAAACCAACACCATCTTTCTTTTCATCTTTGAACATGGGAAGATGATTTGGCCAATCAATAAAAGGCAAAGGATTTGGAATAACATAGATGTGAGACCGATCCATAGGAGCATACCTAGAATTTCTTCTTACAGTAGAAATCATCTTGGAACTTCTTCAAGTTACCGATCTTGAAGCAGTGGATTCACCATGAATCTTTGATCTTCTATACCTTTTGATATTGGAGTTGCCAAGGTAATATCAAAACCTTCAAAATAAAACTCCCATTTCATGATACACTCAGGCATCAGAATGAAGAGACACACAATTTTTTTTGGAAATGGAGCTTTTCCACTTCTGAAAGACACACCAAAATGTTATCACTGGGCTAGAACAACTTGGGTTGTGTCAACCATTAACCTAGCTTAACTATTTCAAACTAGATTTTAACTAGAAGTTAGCCCTTTGAGTCTGAGAGGGCTCTCTTAAATTACTTATAAGTTTTTTTTATAAATCTTAAAACATTAGATGGATAAATCTGTAATTTTCATGTGATTATTCAAGTGAAACAATGTGTTGAAAACCACCATTGGGCATGGAGTCATCTAAGGAAATTCAATTACAAACAAACTGTGTTCATGGAAGCTGAGGAAAATTGGCTTAAACATAAACTTTTATAGTAAAACACAACAAATGAAGGAATTTGGAGAATATAACATGAATTTCAAGTGATCAAATTTCCATGAAACTGATAACAATATACACTATGAATATTAAAACACACACACACACACAAGCCAAAACGAATCTCATTTTTTGAAATAATCTGTTGCAAAATGTATATTAGCTCATGAAGAAAATATTATAAAAGTGGCTCTTTCATTTATTCATCCACCCCAAAGTGAAAATGCTACACATATATAAAGTGAGGCCTTCATTACAATAGTTTTTCACTTGGGCTAGACTTAATGCTTTAGCTAAGAGACCTAGTTCTAATTGAATTACAAAACATAAATACTTTTTAGGGATACTTCCTGTTTTGCAGAGTTTGTAAAAAAAAAAGGAGTCTATCACCATTTAATAACTTTAACAAACTTTTCTAATGATACTTATCGAATATAACAAAATTCTGAGGTGTTGGATGGTTTATGAACTGGAATATGAACTGGAATGATGAGTTGGTAGCCACATGGAGGTTGAGTTGTTGAGTTGTCCCCCTAAAAAATAGGAGTTCATAGGTCACTGGTTTGAACATATTTTACCTATTTTTATCCATTTATTTAGACATTGATTTCAAAAATTTAACAAATCTTCACTACGCTGGAAAAACCAGAGTATAGACAGTTTGGTAGAAAACTTTAGTAGAAAATGGAAAAAACACTCTCCTGGAAGTTATTTGATTCTTCTGACTGTTCCATGGTCTTCTCTGATGTTTATAAGATAAACACATGCTTTGATCAATTCCATTGATGAGATTTAAACCTGTCTTTTTATCCATTGAAAGCTACAACAAATCCATAGCAATTTTTTTCCTTTATTATGGAGAGTTTCTACGAAGCTGCCTAGTTTCTGAGATTTTTCCTTTTCAGTATATTTTTTATCTTCAAAACACTTATCATAGCCTATACGAGCCTGTATATTAATAAAAATATTTATTAAAAATAGAGTAGGAAAAAATTTAGGATTTTCTCATGTTCAAGGAGCATCTACCTCAACAATGATTTTGAGATTTCTTTTTACAAGCTCCACCTTAATAATTTCAATTTGAGTCTCTAAGGCTCTAACTTTCCCTTGCAAAATTCTCCTATCTGAATGTAATCATATTTTCCTCTTGCACATATGGTTCATCATTCTATGTAAATGTAGGGTTATCTTGGTCATTCTTCAAAATTCATCTGCAACCTTGTTATAGTAGTCAAGTTTCTTTGATATATCTTCCTTCAATTTCTCAAAAAAGTAATTTTGATTCTATTACCTTGTTCCTAGCATCTCTCAACTTTTCTTGCAACATATACACTTCACTTTTCTCTTGTACATGCCCCTTACCTTTCCTTTTTTTCAAGGGTAACTCAGGCATTTTGTTTTAGCTGTTGTGACCTTCTGATAGGCTTTATGGGCTTGAAAATAAAACCTGAATATTCTTGAGTAAAATCCAATTTATTTACTATTTTTCTCTTCTCTTTGGTTTCTATCTCTTTCATCTCCACATGTTTCACAATGGGGCTTTCTTCAATGTCAATAGCTTCTAGGGGATCTGACAATTTATGCTTCCCTTTGCTTTGGCTTCTAGTCATCTTTCTTGTATAATTCCTTATTGTGGTGCTTGTAGAATTTTTTTTCTACTACCATAGGCTCTTTTACATGTTCAACTTCAAGTTCCATTTCAAGCTCTACGATAGGCTCTATCTCAGTTTCGAGATTAACTAAAAACATTATTTGAGACTATTTCTCATCCCCTTCAGTTATAGGTTGGGACTTTGGAGCTCTCTTAGGTGTGGAAACATCCAATTCATAGCCACTTAAAAATAAAAATGCAAGCCAATCTCTCCTCAGTCTATTCAACTCTTCAACCACCATCAAATTAATAAGACAACAATGAAAAAGTGAAGTATTACTAGCATCAGTCTTGTCGTGGACCTTGCCAACAATCTTTCCCAAGCTTCTAAATAGATAAAAAGGAATATATAAGGGTTGTTTAATTATAAAGTGCAGCAAAAATTTGAAATGGTAGTAGTCGACCATGTGGAATCTACCCTCATAAGTGAAGTACCTCTAGATTACCATCAGGAATTTAGAGAAATATTATTTAAGGCAAGTTCTGGGAATGCCTGTAGCCATATCAATGCCTTTGTGTTGTTCCTTTAGGAACTCATCACAATTCTGAAACTTGAACTTTTGTAGCTTGAACTACAATTCTCCTAACTTAGGGATTTCTATAGCTTCATAAATGGTGTCAGGGGACACTGCAAGGTGTAGCATGCCCACTTTAGACCTCATCCCTATAAATTTAATGGAAAAATATTTATCAATTTTCCCATGAAATCTCTGAAGCTTCCGACAGAATTGAAGACACCCCACGTTGGAAAATTCTTGGGTGAATGTAGGGTCTTCTTCTAGTAGTTTCATATCCATGGGCTCATGCCTCACCACTAAACCTCCTTTCTACTACTTCCTTCGAGCTGCCATGGCTTCAACACGCAGTGAGAAGCTTATTGACACCTACAAATATCTTAAGGACAACTAGACTAGCTATGACACTTATAGACCTTTCCTAAAGAAAACTAACCAAACCACAAGACAACAAGGCTGAAACTATAGATAGAAAGAGAAAATTGTAAGGAGATGAGAACAAGCTTGTGACAACAAAGCTATTCAAAAGTGGAAAGGAAACATAATGAGTATACATCTATGCATTTTGTGAATGGCAGATAAGGACAAAAAATATGTAATCATGACTCAATAACCTTTGACCCTAACCATACCATTTCCTTACCGTTAATGGAAAAATAGAATTTCATAGTGGGATCATTTCTCGGGAAGGATATTTTTCTACAGAAGTGTCAGGAACTTTTGTAGCAGATCTTGAACATTTTAAACTAGAGTTGCTGCGAAAGTTGGCTAAACTATCAAATTACTAATCATGACTAGATAAGCTCGAGGGACACAATTTTTTTTTTTTCCCATTTATGATGCCCCCTACTAAATTCATAATGACCCTAAAAAATGACTAAAATACCAAAAATACCTTTATACATGTTATTTATTTAAAAAAAAAAAAAATTAAAACCCTAACTAATTAAAACAAATGACTCAAAGACAAACCTAAGTGTTATCATGGATAATAGTGGTTCCAATGGGGATGATGCACCCTCGTGGTGTAGGAAAGAATGATTAGAGCAGGTGCCTTATCCATTCGGCTGAAACTCTTATCATATTCTTCAACCTATATTCGACCCTTGATATGCTCTTGGAGAAAAAACACTTTACAAATAAAAACTTGCAACTAGAATCTTCAAACTAAATATTGAAAGAGATGCTTGCACATTGATTTTCTTTATGTACATAGAAATCTTACTCTAGCAGCTGAAAACCGAACGTTAAATTCAAGAAATATGAAACTACTATTATAGCCAACGAAAGAGATGATCCAACACAGGGCTTCTTGATTTTTCTTAAGTGGACCATCTATTGGCAACTTAGAATAAAAATTGAATCCATAACCTAAACTTATAAATGAAAGAAACTCCACCTTCACTGATGACTGGAATAGACTTACCAAAGGATTTTGATAATCATGAAAAATCACCTCTTCTTGATGATTAAAACCAAAAGGGTTGAATTCATTCATAACTGATGGCTTCTTTTGTCCTATGCCTTCAATTCCAAGAACATCATCAAATAAAAATGCAACAATAGATTTGTCTTCCCTTTCATGTAAATCAACAAAACCACCCATGCATCCTTGAAAATTTTCAAACATGAAATCCAAATGTGTGTATCAAAACTAACAGTTTACTTATCAAACAAATCAGATATAATCTTGATTATGAACACTAACAACTCCTATATAAACAATTTTATGCATATCATCCACGTGATTTTGATGATCCCCAAATAGAATAGGAAAAAATTGTATATTCAACTCTTCATGTAGCTCACGTTTACCTAAAAGTGAAGCTTTATCACATATTACCTCACTGTTCAGAATTTGCATGCATTTATTTTCAACAACCTGATCTTGAGGAGTTTTTATTGACATAAAATCTCATAAAAATAATGGTCTGAGAAACAATTTGAATGGTTTGGCATATACCTTTTACTGCATATAGATTTAAAAGGCTAAAAATTGTCATAAATTTCATGTAATATGACTTGACTATCAAATTTTTGATCCATTTCATCTTCAACTAAAAAAGAGACATCTTATGGTTGGAAAATTTCTTGATCATCATCACAAATAAGTTGTGAAGAAAATTCATAAGGTGCCTCTAATATCTCCTCATCATCTATAAATTCTATATCATCATCAATACTTTTAGTATATTGAATGAAATATTTCCAAAGATTACAAAAATCTTGAAACAATGGTGATGCAAGATGAGCCAACCCATAATGTCCCAAAAATATTCTATGGAAATCTTTAAGAGAGCACAAGCTTCCCGATTTCAACCCTTCATACCATACTCTAGATTTTTCTTCTAGGGTAGCCATAAAAATCTTCATGAGACAATCCTCTAGAAACTCAACCCTCATTCTACATACATATATATGGAATTTAACCAAGTGCATATCAACATCATCTTTCTTTTCATATTTGACCATGGGAAGATGAGTTGACCAATTAGCACAAGGCATAGGATTTGGAAAACAATAGACGTGAGACTGATCCATAGGACCATACCTTGAATTTCGTCTTGTAGTAGAACTCATTTTGGAACTTCTTCAAGCTACGATAATCAAGCAGTGGAGTCACCATGAAAATTTGATCTTCTTTATCTTCTGAGACTAGAGTTACCACGGTAAGATCGCAACCTTCAAAATAAAACTTTAATTTCCTGTTACCTGTACGAATTAGAATGAAGGGACTAAAAGAAAATCTGGGAAATGGAGCTTTTTGCGTCTCGAAAGATGCACCAAAATGATATCACTGGGCTGGAACAAGTTGGGTTGTGTCTGCCATCAACCTAGC
This sequence comes from Pinus albicaulis, assembly GCA_034641835.2. Lineage (NCBI taxonomy): Eukaryota > Viridiplantae > Streptophyta > Pinopsida > Pinales > Pinaceae > Pinus > Pinus albicaulis. Next base: position 1,330,537,405 of record CM076575.1, on the reverse strand, counting down.
ATAACTATTTCAAACAAACTTTTAACTTGAGTTTAGCCCTTCCAGTCTGAGAGGGCTCTCTCAAATTACTTATAAATTTTATGTCTAAAGCTTAAAACATCATATGGCTAACTCCATACTTTTCATGTGATTATGTAGGTGAAATAATGTGTTGACAACCACCATTAGGCATCGAGTCAACTAAGGGAACTCAATTACAAACAAATTGTGTTGATGGAAGCTGAGGCAAATTGGATTAAACATAAAATTTCACTATAAAACACAATAAATGAAGGAAGTTAGAGCATCTAACATGAATTCCAAGTGATCAAATTTCCATGAAATTGGTAACAATATACACAATATGGAGAGAAAAAACATATAATCCAAAAATAATCTTGGGTTGGAAAAAAATCTGCTGCAAAATATATATTAGCTCATGAAGAAAATATTACAAAAGTGGCTCTTTCATTTATTCATCCACCCCAAAGTGAAAATGCTACACATATATAAAGTGAGGCCTTCATTACAATATTCTTCTACCACATACTATTTTACATGTTCACCTTCAAGTTCCATGTCAAGCTCTACTATAGTCTCTATCTGTGTTTTGGGATCAGCTACAAATTCTGCCTCAGACTCCTTCTCCTCCCCTTGGGTTATAGATTGGGACTTTAGAGTTATCCTAGGGGTGGAAACATGCAATTCATAGCCACTTAAAAATAAAAATGTGATCTGATCTCTCTTCAGCCACTAGAAAATTAATAAGACCATGATGAAAAACTGAAGTGTTATAGGCATTAGGCTTGGCTTGAACTTTGTTAGCCATCCTTCCCAATATTATAAACAGATAAATATGAATATATCTGGGTTGTTTACTTGTGAAATGCAACAACAAGTTGAAATGGAATTGGTATAACATGTGTAATATACCCTAAAAATTGATGTAATCCTGGATTACCATCAAGAATTTAGAAGATATTCTTTAAGGTGAGTTCTGGGAATGCCTGTAGACATATCAATCCCTTTGTTCTCTTCCTTCGGGAACTCATCAAAATTATGAAACTTGCAATTTTGCACCTTGAACCATAATTCTCCTGACCTTGGGATCTATATAGCTTTAGTAATTGTATCATGGGACACTGCAAATTTTAGGATGCCCACTTTAGAACCTATCCCTATAGATTTAATGGAAAAATGTTTAGCACTTTTCCCATGAAATTCATGCAGCTAGTGACAGAATCGAAGACAGCCCATGTTGGAAAATCCTTGAGTGAATGTAGGTTATTATTCTAGTAATTTCATGTCCATGGCCTTGTACCTCACCATTGACCCTCTATATTTATTCCTTCGAGCTGCCATGGCATCAACACGCAATGAGCATCTTCTTGACACATGCATATATTAAGGACAACTAGACTAGCTATGAAATTTACAGACATTTCCTAAAGATATCTAACCAACCCACAAGACAACATGGATGATACTATATAAAACAAGAGCAGCTCATAAGGAGATGAGACCAAGCTTGTGACAATAAAGCTATTCAAAAGTGGAATGAAAACGAAATGAGTATGGTGCTATGCATTTTTGTAATTTTAGATAAGGACAAATAAAATGTAATCATGACTGAATAACCTCTAACCTTAAACGTTTTTATTTTTTCATACCATTTCCCCACCGTTAACAGAAAAATAGACTTTTGTAGAAAGATTAGTGCTCGGGAAGGAAATTTTTCTACGGAAATGTGAGGAACTTCCGTAGAAAACCCTGAACTTTTTAAATTGAATTTGTTGTGAAAGTTGGCTAAACTCTCATATTACTAATCATGACTAGATAAGCTCGAGGGAGATGAAATTTTTGATTTCACCATTTACGATGACCACTACTAGATACATAATGACCCTACAAAATGACTAAAATACCAAAAATACATTTATACATGTGATTTATTTAAAAAAATAAATCAAAACCCTGCCTAACTAAACCAAATGACTCAAAGAAAAACTTAAGTGTTATCAGGGATAACATATCCCTTCAAGGATACATGGAACAATTGTTTTTAGAGCATAAAAGGAAAATCAAGTAGTGTTTTTGAGTGCCATAAATTCCCAAAAGTGTCTCTGGGAAAAGAAAATATGAGCATGAAATACACTTGATTGAAAGAAAAAAAAATCAATATTGGGTCGTTGAACGAAAATTTATTTTAACTCATACTAAAAGAAACCCTATCTATGGAAACTATTTAATAAATCAAGCTCTAAGCCATGGACTCACTCTTGAGGGGCATGCCTAGTTTTAAGATTTCATTAGTCTAATGGAATCAATAGTTCATTGGTCGTACGCACAATTTTCATTTTATTTCTAGACTCATCTTGCTTCCTAAAACCTTCAAGGACCCATGGTAAATTGGTCATAATGGCGTTAAAACCAAATAACGTATCAGTATAGTTATATTATCTTCTCATGTGTGTTGATATTTAATTGCGTAAGTTGTTATTGTAGAGATTCTTTTTAAGTGTGAGGTTATTGGTTGAGATGCATATTCCCTCCAAGATTAATGTGTGACTGAGATATTCTCTCAATTACTTATGATTTTGATAAGGTATTGTGCCTATATTTATCTAATTCATTCATATATTTACATATGTACAATTATATTGGTAGAGATAATAATCAACATAGCGTTTTTGTGGCATGTATATTTTCTTATTTTTTGAAATTGTTTCATATTTTGACTAGGTTCACCTCCCACACATGAGTGGCAAGGGGAAAATAAGTATAGGAGTGTGATCAACTATATGTTTAGAACATAGATGTCATAACATAATATTGTATAAAGTTTGAAAATTTGAACATGGAAATGCTTCTACATGCTATTTGCTAATTGGTGAGATGTTGTTCTTAGCTTTCCTATGGTTTATGGCATCCTACAAAAAATGATCAAAATTTAGGGCCTAAAATATCAACAACATTATCATGTCCCCTTAAGTTCCATCATCCATCTCGTAAAAATATGAATTTAACTCTATTGGAAGAACTATTAGTAGTTTTTGAAGCACTCCTTTACTCAATTTCTTGAAATTTATCATAGACTTGACATAGGTCTTAATTGATTATAAAAAAATAATTTTATGTAACCTCTTTAATGGGAATGAATCTAGAAACACTAATCGTCCATACTATATTTGGCATAGGAAATACTTACTGTTTATTACCCTAATTTTCACCTTTGAGTGTAGTTGAGTAACCTATGTGGGTTAATAGGTTGAGATATTGAGTATTACCTTGGGAATATAAATTAAAGAACCACACTATTGGGGAGGGAAATATTTGAACAATGAAATGGCCACACACAACAAGAACACAAGTCACAATACAAGAGGATATCAGGGCAAGTGAGGATGCAACCAAACTCGAGATATGTGAGAGGAAAAAGGATTAGGTTTATCGCCATGCATGACTTGAAGTCATTTTGAAGTTGAACAAAACCTGCATAATTGAAGAGATCAGGTCGCCACATGGGGCCTAATTTTTGGAAAATAATTTATGTTGTATCTCTTGGTAATTATTGGCTTTTGTGAATTTGTGGACTAAGCCATTATCTTGGGGAATGTTATAAATCTTGGATTTTAATAAAATAAGAAGGTCAATAGGTTATTTACTTTAAGTGTATATACATGTGTATGATGATGTTAACGTGAATTTATGTCTTTCATATAATTCTCATAACCTTAAGAATGGAAGTTGAATTGAAGTACAAGTTACACTAATATTGGCTATAGTATATCAAAGAGTTATGATATTTTTGTATGTATCTAATGGTCTATAGATTATATAAGTAAAGTTATTGTGAGTCATAATATGGGTGAAATAATTATGTGATACACAAAGAAGAGGTCAAGTACATAGGTGTCACAAGATCGAGACATCATGGTGCACCAAAATGAGCTTTGTGATCATAAGAGGCCCTAGCGTTGTGACACATGGTATGAGTGTTGACACACACTATTAGAGTTGATACCAAGAAGTGATAGAGGGGATTTAAGTATTATTATCCTACTCACAAGTATTGTCAAGCTAGAAATGATCAACTTGTTGCTGATGAAGAATTATTCGGTTCATACAAGTTGTATTGAAGGAGGCAAAGCTAAAGGAATATTGCAAAGATAATTTACTTTCTCCTTTTAGATTATAGGGGGAAGGTACTTTTGTAAACAATTTCCACAAGGGAAAGGGGATTTTGGTATTGGTTCATGGTACAAGTTGTAGTTCGCAAAGTTAAAGAGATCCCAACAGGGTCACATCTGAGAAAAGGTAGGTCATGATGGCGAACACTAGGTGTAACCTACTAGACCAAGATGAGATGGCATTGTCTAAAGAATTATTAGATATTAAGATGAATTTGGCATGGATGATAGATGAAATGGAAGGCCATGGAAAGGAATTTGAAGTGCTTTGAGTGGATATTCAAGAGATTACTGGGGCCATTGTGTCAGATTCCTACTCCATTGACTATGTAGTGACATAAACATAAGAGCATGACGACTATATGGAATAATTGTAAGATCAAGTGAGGTCGCCTGTGGAACTCACAACGGACCGGGCTAATACAATTAGTATTAAATCAAGGCATAGGAAAAAGTTTAGGTAGTTCATCCATGGCATTTAAGCCTCAAGGACTAGATATGTATGATGGGACAAGAAGCACTAAGGTGTTGGGAAACTTCTTCTCAGATGTGGAACAAATTATAGAGAAGATGAGGGGTTGTTTTCTAGATGAAAAATTGAATGCAATAACCATGTATCTCAAAAGAGCAATAAATAATAGGTGGAGAAATAGGGTCAAAAAATTAGTAGTAGGTTGCATCAGAGATAGAATTGATACTTGGACAAAGGTAAAAGAGGCTTTGTACGTGCAATTTGGGCCAGGGAATTAGGAATGGGTAAAAAGGTTTCATCTAAAGGAGATGAAGCATACATGTATGATCTAAGCCTATATTAGACTTCTAAAGTTTGATGTTGGAGCTTAGAGATATGCATGAGAAGGATAGGATGTACAACTTTTTTAGAAATCTCCACAATGGGAAAATACGGAAGTTATGAAGTTGGGAGTATAATCCCTTGCAGTAACCATCACCACAACAAATACACTTCTTCATTACTGTACAAATTATAAGGAAAATGGGGATATACATAGATATATGACTATGAATAATAAGAAGGACCACGAGAAAAGGAAGAAATCCAAATATTGGAAGCTAATAAGTACAATGAATGAAAAGTAAATCCTATATTTTTGGATCTATGGAGAGGATCACTTGGCAAGGAATTTCATGTTCAAGTAGAATGTGGTTGCCTTGGAACAAGATTATGCAGCCAAATCTGGCACGTTATAGATAGTAGGATCCTCGTTAGATTAGGTAGGAGACTCGTAGAAAACAATAAGGATGGACATTGACTTTGACAGTGAACAACAGTTTTATGGAGCTACATGTAGAGAGTTTATGAACAAGTATGTGGAGGCTCTTCTTTCAAAACATGCAGATATATTATATACTATGATAAATAGAGTAGAGAAGTTGGAAAAGAGGACAAGAAAAATAGAGAAATTATATGAAACCACAATGGAAGTAGTGGTTTAGAGATGTTGCCAAGAAGGGGTGCCTTGATATGTTGAGGTCAAGGAGGCTATCACATAAACATTTAGCTCAGGAGGCAAGCCAAAAGAACTCGAGCTTGAGATATTTTTTGAGGTAGTTGAGGGTAGGATGGGGTCATATTCTCTTGTTGAATTACATGATGATGAAGTATATAAGCATCATTATCATAGACCATATGGAAAATGTGGGTGAAGGTTAACATGACCAACACTCCTTTCCATCTCATTGAACCATGAGGAGATGGCTCACTATTGTAGTTATATGGAGAGTTGAGATTTTTGGGGTACCAAGGGTGATTCCTATATAGCCAAAATTTGGTAGAGTTATGATGATATAAGATCAATGATATTATACTATGAGACATGAGTTATTATGGAGCATGGTCCAATGATTAGATTATCCAGTTAGACAAGCCTCATGAGGGGATTAAGAACGTCGAAATAATTGATATACATGAGTGATTTCCAAAGACACAATTATATTTATCATCTCATGAGACTTCATCATGGTGATGATATCTAATGGGTTATAAATAGAGGATTGTAGCTCGACTATTTTTGGGAGGGACAATGCCTAGTTGGGTGCACATTGAACTATGGTTTTTTCCGTGGGATACATCTCCAACACACAATTTGCAATTAGGGTAATGCAAGAAATGTCATGAAATAGGATGTTGAGAGAGAGTACGCCAATTCAAGGTGTTGAAAACTTGACACTTGGGTTTTCCATTGGGTGCATGTGGGAAACTTCGGGGCATGGTAGATGTGAGTGACCAAGAATTTGACTTAGTTTAGTGATAAGAGATAAGGCCCAAGATGACACAATGAGATGTATCATGTGTTCCTTAAGGCACAAGTCAAAATGCCCCTAGATGAGCAACATAATGTTGGAGGAGGGAATTCAAGGATGAGTTGGAGAAAAGGGGAGGGCACCATGGTGCAACAAGTGATGGTTTGAGTCTCGAGATGACTAGATGAGATGGGAAAATATGGGAAAATTATAGAAAAATTAATTGAAACCATGTTGGCTTGGTGGAAAGATGGGTCAAGAAACAAATGAGATGAGCCAGATGAGATGAAACGAGATGAGTAAGGGCATGTTGAATGAGTGAGAAAAAATACACATGCTATGGGAAATTTGAGGGTGTTGAGTGGAAAAATATGTCAACCTGATTCAAGGCACCCAACACATGGGTAAGAAACCCATTTCTAGAGTGATACAATGGGATGAGCCAACATGTGCAATGGTGAAATGATAAGTGAGATGACCCAAGTGTGGAGTAGAGGAACCATAAGAGAGTTGGAATGATGCATGTAAGTAAATAGTCACACATTTTGGGATAGGAAGGAATGAATAAAAAAATAACCACACACATCAAGAATTCTATTCATAAAAAAAGAGAAGAGTTGAGTCAAGTGAGGATGCAACTGAACTCAAGAGGATAAAAGGATGAAGTTGGAGCTAAGATGAATGATTTGGCTCGAGTTCATACAAGATCGAAGGTATTTTCGTATCCAAGCTAAATATGCCTTACTGGGGTTGAGATGACTAGCCCAAGGGTTGAGACCTGGGATATGCTGGATGGGTCATCCCTATGGTATGAAGTTTGGAAAATAGCTTTTGTTGTATTGCATGGTGATTATTAGTTTTATGTAGTTGCAGAACGTGCCATTGTATTAAGGGAATGTCATAAATTATGGATTTTAATAAAATCATAAGGTCGATGGGCTGAATCCTTGATAAATATGTGCATGTGTATGATAATGTTAACATTAATTGATGTCTAGCATATAATTTTCATAACGTTATGAATGGAAGATTAATTGAAGTAGAATTCACAATAAGATTGCAAGGTCACTATATTGAAAAGTTATGTGATTCCACCAAGTAACTAATGGTATAGAGGTTATATAAGTAAACTTACTATGATGTGTAGTCTAAGTGAAGTAACTTTGTGGTCCATGAGGAAGATATTAAAAAGTGGTTCCACATTCTTGAGGGATGAAATAATAAAATTGGTTGCACTATATCAAAGAGTTGTGAAATATCTCTAAGTAAATAATGGTATAGAGATTATATAAGTAAACTTCGGCAAAGTAATGCGCCATGAGGCAGAGGTAGAGCACATTGATGTTTCATACATAAGTGATGTGGGATGCATAGGAGGCTCTGGGATGTTACAAAAATAATCAATGGTTAATGGATTTCCTATATTGAATGAAAAAACCACCCCTTGCTAATGTTGCATTCATGGAAATCATCAAGGAGATGACTTTCCAACAACAAAGAGCATCTAAAACTAGTTCTTATAGAGTTATGTAGGCTTATGCAAACTGAGATCATTACTAGATGTTTTTATTTCCTATATTTTATTGATTATCCTAGCAAGAAAGTTTGGGTATACTTCCTCAAAAATAAATAAATAATTTAAAGTTATAACATAAAGATATCATGGAAATATGTCAAAGTGCTTATTTAAAATGGAAGAGGAGAGTATAGCTTAAATGAGTTTGAAAATTTTGTTAAAAACATGGAAATAAAATGTAATTGATCACAATATATAATCCAAACCCAAATGGAGTGTTTGAAAGGAAAATTCACACCATCATTAACATAGAAAAGTGCATGATCATTGCGAAAAACATGTCCAATGACTTTTAAGCTAAAGGTGTTTCTTGTTCACTCTATATAGTAAACATATCTCCAAGAAAAAGTGTGAAAATTCAAAAAGAAGAGAGCAGCATAAGGTCAAGTGTCCCTCGCTTCAATAAATTTTTTTATATTTCTTATGCACACGTCCTATGAAAGCTAAACAGGAAACTTGATAGGAGTGAAAATTGAGCCTTTATTCTTCATTACTTATAGCGAATAGTCAAAATCATATAGATTATATAACCCACACACCAAGAATTTTGTTGTGAGAAGAATGTGAAATGAATGGAGAAAAAATATTTGGGTGAGAAAGAGATTGAAACAATGGACAAAGTAAATCCGTTTCTTCTAATACTTGAATATGTGGGAATTTTATGAGGTGCTATGTAAAGAGGAATGGATTAAAAATAGTTCTTCTTCTAGTAGAGAGTTAGTAGCTTCTATTAGAAATTATATAATAAGGATCTTGATGTAGATCTATGATTAATTCTATGAAATGGATCAACAAGCTAATCTTGTCTGGTTATCTTATCAACCCACTTATTTTGAAGAGACAATGAAAGATGGTCATTGATTACATGCCATGAATGAGGAGATTGAGGTCATTGAAAGGAATGATAGAGTGATCTTGTTAATAAACTTGCAAATAAAACTAACATTGATCTTAATGACCAAATTGAATGAGGAAGGAAACATGGAGAAAAATAAGTGGAGTTGCCAAAGTGTTTGTGTTCACTATGGTGAAACCTTTGCTCCAATACAAACTTTATATACTAGTAGAGTTGTGTTTTACAAATGGGTGTGGATTCATATTTTTCAAATTTTACTTTAGAAGAAGAGGTGTATGTAAATCATCTACAAGGATTTAAACTAAAATTCTTAGAGTAGAATGTGTAAGCATAAAAGAAAAAAAACACATTTTATGGCTAGAATTAAGTTGCATGAGCTTCACATAGTAGTCATTGGCTTCGTAATCAACTGAGTCTTTCTACAAAAAGGTAAAAAATTTATAGTTTTCCTTTATGAAATAGATGTGATTTAATGTATAAAAATAGCTTTGTTTCCATATGTATATTGTAGGTACAATTAATTATGGATAATAGTACTCAATATGATAAGTTGACTTTTCTAGTAACATCTTATAGGAAAAAGACCTCACAATATACTTTTGATTTCACACAAGTTTATGTCCGCTTATAATAAGGCCATTATCTCTTCTCTACAAAATAATTAAAAACTATGCAATATGACTAAGTCTACATGTGGAAAATAAAACTCATATTTTATACCACAATCCTTTAGCAATTACATTCTCTAAGAACCATGTGTTTTTTACAAAATAAAAAAAAAAAAATATATATCTCACCAAAAATGAAAACACTTCAAGTATACAATCATCTCTTTTTTTTTTTTTTTAAACCAAGTTTGAGTCAATTAGTTTTCCTAACATATTTAGTCAATTATTTTTCCTAACATATTTAGTTAAATTTTGTTAGTACTTAGATATTGTTATATATATAAACCTATTCTCGCTGGCTATGCCTAAGTGTTTTTAGCATTATGTGATATTAGTATTTGCTTAAAATTTAATTGATACCTCAATTTTGAAAATAAAGACATAATAATAATAATGGTTAACCAACAAAAATTATAAAAGAAATTTCATTTTTATGCTTTGCTTTAATAGTTATTATCTTGTCCTAACTTAGTTCCACGTTAGATTATTTTGTAGTTTTATTAGATGATGATAAGCCTTCTCTTCTTACAGTTTAAACTCAACTAATGTTGTAAAGGATCTTAATAGAGTGACTACTTTATTAGATCTAATCACACTGGCGACCCAGCTCCGGAGAACCTCATTTCATATTCATCAAGGGTGTTCTATGCACGTCCGTGTTTCAAAGGTATATGGTACATTATGTTATATCCATGGTTGTATCTGTGGTTTCCAAACTCGAATGTTATATTTATCACAACATACACCAAAATATTGATTAGTTCACGTGTATGCATGTTGATTGGTCTTATCCTTCCTTCTGCTTTGTGAGATATTAACCCACTACAGCTTGTAGTAATATTGGTGTTGATCTGGTGATTTGAAGCTCTGATTGGTGCAACTGTGTCGATGCTCTGAGCTCCGCTTGCGTCGTTATGCCATGATTCTTTCTCTTCATCAAAGAGTGCACACCAGTTTCACTATTCTGATGCAACGTGAGTCAAGTGCTTTCGCTATATGTAACATCTCAGTTTTTGAATAATTGTGACCACCTTAGAACATTGCTGCCATCAGATGTAATTGACATAATTGACAGCATTTGAATACCTGCAATTTTACTTACTTTTCAGCCTCATTTTGTCCATAGGGCACATCGCCCATTGTCCATAGGGCACAAAATCTTATAACTACATGCCACATGGACTTAAGCGAAGTGTGTAAATTATATTTCGTCCCGAAGACCCTGCACTTTCTTGATCGGTAAGTTGAGCAAGTAAGTCGTGCTAAGTTGATGGACTAAGCAGGAGGATAAATGAGGCTCAGGCTAGCGGCATTATTCATGGGTGTAGAATGTCCAGTACATTTCATTATGTTTGTTGATGAGGTGCTAAAGAAGCTTCTATTTTAGAATGAAGGCAGTTCATTGGATTCTAAACAGTTCCGGAAAAGCTTCGGGGTTATTGATGAATAAAGAAAAAACAGCATTAATTTTGGCAAAGAATGGGAATGAAGTGATGATGGCTATTGCCAGGATTTTTGGGGTTCGACTGATAGAAATAGATGGCTTTAAATATCTTGGTTTCTTTGTGAAACCATCCATAAAGGATCGGGAGTGGCTAATTAGGAAATTTGAAAAAAAATTGACTTGCTGGTCAAACAAATGGTTATCATATGATGATTAAATCAGTTATTCAAAGTATTTCAATATACTGGATGCATTATATAAACTATCTAAAGAGATCATCCAGTAAAATTAATTCTATAATTGCCAATTTTATATGGAGTGTCATAAGTAGAAATAATTCTATAACTGCCAATTTTATATGGTCTGGTCGATGAAGACTATCTCAAAAATTTCATTTAGCCCACCTGGAGATGATTACTCAAAAGTTGGAAGGGTAAGTTGTTGTTGGTAGCCATACTCTTCGAGGTTGAGTTATTCCCTTTATGAAATTCCAACTAGTGGGTAAATTACAAACATATCTTTGGGATATTTTGAATACTGTAATTATTGGGACGATGATTATGTACTAACTTATGATTACTAATCGAAAGTTAATTACATATAGTGTCTATGTGAACAATTTCAACAAACTCATAGGATTCATATGATTATTGGAGCACCAACTAAAAATTCACTTTTTCTCCATCAATATATTATATCGAACAACTAATACCTAATACTTAGTACTTACTAATCAGAAAAAATAAGTCTCCTTAATTATTCCACTATGTGTGTCAGATTTGTTACATCTCAACCAAATCAGGGAAATTCAAATTTAGTATTGCAGTAAAATCTTCATGTTGAAAGATTATGCTATACTTGAATATTAAATGTAGTTCTCGTTGCGTTTCACGATTTTCAGTGTTTTTACAGAAGGAAATTAAATGATTTTCTTTATTCAAAAAATACTTATCAACAACAAAGAAGTGAGCATCATTTCATACCAATTACAAATGAAAATTTATGATTCTTATAATATGTTGTTATTTAATTCTTAATAATAAATTTTAGACCCTTTTTTTAATATTTTTCCAAGTAATAAAGTCATTTTAGTAATTTAGTAATTGGTAAGTGTTGTTGGTTTACTTTCCAACCTATTTATTTTACCTTTTCATAGATATAGATTGGTATAAGTGTAGTTATTGATTTCTATATTGAACCTCACTTTAGAGAAATGAACATTATATTAATTATATTAATTGCAAAACTTAGAATATTTTTAGAGTAATGGTTATTAAGTAGTTATGAAAATATGTTGAATAAATATTCTTGAATTATTTTTTTCAATGGTTGTCTTTTCATAAGTTTTTTCTTGGAGTGCCATATTAGCTACTAGTTGTAAGTGATTCTTGAAATACTAGTTTAGGGAGACTGTGTTTAGTGATATAGGAATTTCATTATACGTTTGTTCTATTAAAATATTATTTGATGAATTTAATTTATTTTGAAAATTAATAAAAGTTATAAAAAAAGACAATTTTTACACAACATAATTTCATATTATCTATTTTATTTTATTTTATTTTTTGACGAATAACTTAGTGATGTTAAAATTTGATATCAAAATCTCATTAATATCACATGTTGTTCCTTGATATGCTCTTGACATTTCAATGTATCTTTGACTATTGTTAATAAGAAATGACCTATTCTTTAAGCTCAAAATATCAATAAGGTTGAGAATAAGTGAAAGTAGGCATAGACAAAACATTGCAAACTTGTTAAATCAAAAACTTATCCATTAGACATAGAGTCTAGAAGTGCATAGCACAATAACTAAAAGTAAAAGGTGGAATAATTTTAAATAAAATAATAAACATCACTGTAGTAGTGAGTAAAGAAGTTATAATAAATCTAAGATGAAGAAACATTAATTTTTGGGTATTAAAATTTAAATTCTTTAACATTTTTTGTTTATTGTATAAACATTTCAAACAAATAATAAATATAGATAAATGTGAAAATCAAATTCTCTATAACTTTGAATATATCGGGTAATTGTGTTCATAATAGAAAAGAATAGAGATGAAAGTGACAAACTTAAGACCAAAAAATGACATAGGAACAAGACTTTGTTATCATTGAGACATGAATCCAATAAAAAATTCACTTAGATCTAAAAAGTTTATAACTAGTGTCATGAGTTGAAATACAAATAAAACATTGCTCTCTCACAGCTTCCAAAATTATCTCTCCCTTCTCTTTTAATAAACGCTATTATAGAATAGACCCTTACTTTTAAAAAATCATTTTAAAAAATAATAATTTATTTTATTGGATTTTTAATTTAGATATAAGTAATAGTAAGTAATAGTAGGATTGGATAATAAATCATGAGTTTTTTGAAAAAAAAAAAACTACGATCTAACTAAGATACAATATTTAATAAATAATATAAATTATTTTAGGAGATAAAGACTATATCAATTAATAAGACAGACTTGTGTGAAGTGAAGAATTTTGTTGGACTTATTTTATGTTACAACATTAACTCTAAGTGGGGATAGTGTCCCTTTGTGAGGCACAAAGAAAACATAGACCACATTATTTCATCTTTTATTTATAAAATTATCTTTGTACTTATTCATCTATGATCCATTGAAATCATTTCTCTATCTCTCACTGTCAGGTTATTCAACATTAGCACAATTGTGTGTGCAAATTGAAAATAAAAAGTGTTCTACAAATTGAAAACCAAATGCTCAATTGGAAATTTTATTTATGCACAACCAACTCCTATACTAATCTTGGAAACCCTTAAACAAAGTATTTTTTCAATGTAATCGTGAAAATATTTGATGCAGTGAGTAAACCTTATTTTCATTCTTTTGCGGGAATTGGATAGGAAACACTAAACTATATAAAGGCCCACCATTGTGGACAATATTTTCAGTAGTTCTCTTAACTTTTATATTGAGGGTTTCTTTCCTCCCCTACTAATTTTCTAATTCATGTATATATATATGGCGAAGACTTGCATGGATGAGACTGCAAGCCCTTATTAGTCCCTGCCATAGGCAGTGGACTATAGTAATCGAAACGATGTATTTAACATTAATCCCTCCCTCCGATATTTTAACTTTTTAGTCCCCAACATTTTATTAACCAATCAAATTTATGCAATAATTTCGAAGGCCAATCATGTTATTTTTTGTTTTATTGGCCTCTTCCCGAGGCGGGAATGCCAAAAGCATATGTTGTATTTCAGATTTGTGTTTTATTTTGGATATATGTTTGTTGCTGGGATCTAATGTTAGCATTAGTTCCCAATATTAAATGTTAAGTGTTATATATGCTTCTATGTTACTTACCTACCAACACTGCATACTGCATGTTAATCACCCGTCGTCAGTAACACTGCATATTAACCACGCAGACCTGCTATTTTTGCTAGCAGATTTTCTCTTTATCTTGGTAAGAGGAGTAGATACAAGGACGCTATTATTTTTTTTTGCAGATGTGGATAGATATTGGCTTTCAGGCTTGCAGATTTAGGGATATGGATAAATATTGGCTTTCAGGCCTACAGATTCAGGGATATGAACAGATATTGGCTTTCAGGCCTACAGATTTAGGGATATGGACAGATATTGGCTTTCAGGCCTGCAGATTCAGGGACTGCTATCATTTTGAGGATTGAGTGCAGTTTGCATTCGTGCAACTCTACTTGTCGCTTGGATATGTTTCTTTTTCTATTCATTTGACTTCAATTCATTTTAAATTTGATCTTGGTTAATGAATAGTTTCCATTTGTTTCTAGAAGTGGTTTCCAGAAGCGACAGTTAATGGAAGCGAACAAGATTTATCTCCCACAAACCTTCACTCGCAGGGCATCAAATTTTGAAATGATAGCAACTTACTGCTATAGTTCTTGGATTCTCATGAATCCTTTCAACATTGGGACTTTCAGTTGCACGATGGATTTTTTAGAGATGACGAAAGAGTATTGTAGAAGTAATGTTTGCAAGAAAATTGAATTTTATTTCAACTATGTAATATTGAAAACTAGGAAGATGTTATTGAAGTTCTATAAAACTGTAAAAATCTTCATCCCCTAGTTGAAGAAATTATTATTGTAAGCAGCTGCATTGAGGCTATTTCTATGAGGGTACTGATGAGATTTTTTGAAACAAGATATCTGCAAATGAAGGAAATTCTATGGCAAGTTGTGAGAACTAGTGGTGTTTGATTATTTTGGATAAATAATTTCCTGTATTCGAAGGCATGCTATGCTAGAGATACTCATTGGTCAAGTGTTATTGTTTTAATTAGAATCATGCAAACACAGTTACTATAAAACTCTATTTGGTTATTTAAATTCTCAGGCAAACACCTGTTTTTAAGGCTATCTGGTTATTTAAATTATTAGGCAAACACATGTCTTTAAGGCTCCAAATTTCTCATGCACACAGCCATCTGGTCCCAAATCTTGATCGCTCAGCTGGGTATGCAAGTTGTTCCTTTGCGGGTGTTGTATCTCTTTGTCCCCTGTCATACTGAAGGCTGTTAAGGCCCGATCATACTGAAGGTTGTTAAGGTAGGATGCAATGACTGGTGAATTCAAGATGAACTGTGTTCCTCAACATCATTCATTCATTCATTTATTGTGTTCTCTTTATTCATTTATTGTTTCATTACAACATTTTTTAAGATATTTCTAAGTTCCTAATTACATATATTTCTATGTAGGAATGAGGGTTTGCTCTGCGGTTTGGATTTTATTAAATTTTAAGATATTTCTAATTTCCTAATTACATATACGCTATGATATTAAAAAAGAAGGCAAATTACCAGCTAATATCTCTCTAGTTGTTTGCACAAGGTTAGGTTCTTGCTTCCAGCATCCTAAATATGTCGGTTTTCCTATAGACGGACTAATCTCTATGTACGAATGAGAGTCTCTGTCGTGGCCTGGATTTCATCGAACTGTAGCTGCATATCCTGAATATCTGTTCGTAATTGTTGAAGCACTGGATCTTCTTAGATAGAGGACCATATCCCATATGCTACAATTCATATGTGATCATTGTGAGCAGGGAGTGCAGTTGGCAGCTGGCCACTCGAGAGTACAACCAAGTTGAACCCGATTTTTGGCAACATTGTTTGAGCATTTTAGTAACATGAATACAATTCAATGCATGTCTTAGACGTGGAAAACTAGCTTAAATTAAATTTCATTTGCTATACATTTAAAATGGAAAAAAAAAATGGAAATCATCTCACTAAAAACTAAGGTAACAGATCCACAATCATTGTTCTTGGCTGAAATTTGCTTGAGTTTTTAAATGGATCAAGTTCCATAACATAAATAAAATACTCCATGCATATATCATAAAAGTTGAAAAGTTTTATTAAATTTCTCAGAAGATTATATTGGTTGACATGTTTCTTCCTAGCAATCGAGAAAAGGTAGTAGGACACAATAATATTTACATTTCATGGTTGCCACTTGTGGTTTCTTCTATGCTTCTACAATTTGCAGCTTCTGTGTGCTTCTACAATTTTCTTACCTTTGTTTTGGGAGGCATGACTGCTACAAAACATACATCCATCCATCAAATCACCCATTATCATTAGATATCTAATCACTAGTAAAGAATATGCTAAAAAAAACAATGTTCATGGGAATACTCATTCGCACAAACATCTTATTATTGCTGTCATTCTGGGAAAAACACATTGCAGGGAAAAACACAGTACAAGGTAAAGGAAATTTACTATTGGGGTATTTGCAGGATGAGTATTGCACTTGAATGGTTGGGCCAAATGCAAATGCTACAGGAAATTGTGACTCATATTTGAGGCATCACAAACCTAGATTGTATGAGTTCAAGTGGAACGGGTTTTGGATTGAAAGGCCCTCCCTTTTTTAATTAATTTTAATTTAAAATTTAATTTAAAATTTAGCATGAAACTTGGCAATCAATGCAATTGATTTTATTAGTTACCGCTAACTAGATCTTAGTTAACCCAAATCAATCCTGAATGTCCTTGTTACTGACTTCAATGATAATTTTTTTGGGTTGAAACATGGTTACAAGTTCTTGTTGTTCCAGTTAGCAGAGTCGCAGAGTTATCAACATATAAATTTCATTCTTGTTGTTCAAGTTAGCAGAGTTGTAGAGTTATCAATAGATAGATTTCGTTTAGTAGATGTCGCTTGGCTGATGGCAGCGACTTGCTGCCCCGCAGCCCATCTTGTTTTTATTGTTTCTAAAACAAAGGTTATAATTTATTCTTTTTACTTTATTGTTTTATGATACTTTACATATGTTAATTGATATAATTTCCAAATAAGGTTTTGTTTAAGTTACTATGTAAAATGAGGTCATCGCCTATGTAGATATCACTTTAAAATTCTCATTCTTTTGTTCATGAAGAAAATATGTGTGATTTCATTTTCTCGAAAACAAAATTGTAATTTTTTTATGAATTTCCACATGGCATTCACACCCTAATTTCTATCTATTTTTCATTTATGATATTTAAATATATGTATATATATGATATACCATTTTTCTTTGAGTTTTGAGTGGTTATATTACTTTCTTTATTTTATATATTTTGTAACTTGTTATTCATTTTCCATATATTTTTACAAACTATATAGTTATGAATTTATTAATATGTATAGTATTAGGCTAAAACCTTATTGGATTCATGCCATGGGAAACTCCTTCTAGTTCTTCTCTGAGCCTTAATAGCTTTTTGTTCAGGATTTTTGACCCTTGCATTTTAAACAAGGATTCTTCTTTTTTCTCGCCTCAAACATTTAACTTGAGCATAATTTCTCCTTCTGCCAACTTTACACACACACACACACACACACACACACACACACACACACATATATATCATTGTCAATACGAGGGATGAGTTAACATAGATATAGACTATGAGCCTTGAATTTTCTTACCTTCCTCTCCACGAGAGAAAAACTTGCCCTGTACATGTAGTCTTCCAATTACCTGTAACCATTAAAAAAAAGGTCACGCACAAATATGTGTCTCTACCTTTAACATTTTAAAAATATTATCATATTTTTTCTATATTTCTTATACAATATTCAAGCATTTTAAATTTATATTAGCAATCTATTCCATTTGCTAGATCAAATCATCCAACATATTATATATATATATATATATATATATATATATATATATATATATATATATATATATATATATATATATATATATATATATATTCTAGAAAATATGATAAACATTCCTCCCAACCACAAAGTAGCTCTCTTATTTATTTCCCCTTGAGTTCCATTCCTCCATGTCAAGAAAAAAATCTTGAAACCATTTTGAGATTCACCTCCTAGGAGTGTCTTACTAGTTTTTTCTAGGTTTAGAACCAATATTTCTCTTCCGCTAGTCTCTTTCCTTAAAAGAAACTTCCTTTATCTCTTGGAGTTATATTTTATGATTTCCACCTCATGATATGTATCTTCATTTTTGAATTTTGTTAGTGGTTTGTCTTTGTTAATAGTTCAGCTGACAAGAAAAAAAGGATGGTTTTCTTCTTTTTGTTCCCGCCCCTTCTTGGGAATAATTGATTCCAACTATTTTCCTATAGTTAGGAATCTAATCTCACTTGAAAATATTTAACATATTTTCATGAATTTTAACACAAAAAAAACAATATTATTTTATTTCAACTTAAATATTTAGATGAACACATGATTTCATTTATCCATTTTAAATTTTTTGATATGGTTTTCATGTAAAATTAATAAGATAATTTTTCATGTGGTATTACATATTAAGACCACACCCTACTTTAATAGTTAGAATGTTAATGCATTATTGAATACCTATTGGAATTTTCAGCAAGTTATGCTTCCATAAATCATAATATTGTAAAAAGCATAATTCATGGCATAATACTTTGGACAAAACACACCATCATATACAAGGTCACTAATGAGTATCAAGATCATTGTGCTTCATATTGGAGACAAAAATAACCATTAAATAATATATATTGAATGAGTATTAAGGTAAATGTGTCTAGTCTTAGAGTTATATACAAACTTTTCATCTTTGATGTGGTCCTTTTATTTATGAAGATCCCCTTAAATTAAGCCACCCAAGTGGTGAAGGAATTTGGAGATATCAAAACTTGGAAACGGACATATATGTGCCTTCATTCTACATTTTTATTCTTCCAAATAAGGTACTGCTAAAAAATCCCAGGTGTATCAATGGGTCGCTATTTCATCCATTGTTTCCAATCTCTTAAAGGGAAAATTCCAAAATAATTATCTAGATTCCTACTCTCTAACACAAATTAGGTGGAATAAATATGTTGATTATATAGATGTTAATTTTACCCATGGAATAGATGAACTTTATAGGTTCTTCAAACAACTAAATTCTATCTCAGATGATATCTAATTTTCTAAGGAGCTTGAAGAGAACAACATCAATCCATCTCTAAAATAATTAATCACCAAAAGAGCAGATGGAACTTAGGGAAACCAAGTATCTATAAAGAAAACACACAATTATATTTACCTCCATTCCAACTCTCATCACCACATGACTCAAAAAATGTGGTCCTCAAAAAACTAGCTATCACAGCTTTAACGATTGCACACAATGAACACATCGATCAGGAGGCTAACAATTTGATCAAGGTATTTAAGAACATTGGTTGCAATGATAAGGAGTTTTATAAATACATTAGAACATAAAAATAATGATGGAATTATTGACTTGACTCTTTTCCCGAGAAAAATAACCTTCCTACCTTATATCTAGCAGGTCAGAGAAAAATTGCTAAAATCCTTAAGAAAAAGGATGTCATTACTACATTTGAACCTATGCAAACAATTGGTAGGAATATGGAAGATTTTAAAGATGATATGGACCCTCATCAACTCAAACTGATCTACATGGTAAATTTCTCATATGGAATGTGCTATATTGGGGATGTTGGAATACTATTACATTCAAGAATGAAAGAAAATGCTACACATATAAAACATGGACACATAATAATGTATTCCTTTGCATAAAACTGAGTTAAGACTAAGTGTTATATTCCATTTTGTCACATCTATTCAATAGGCTTATAAACCAGATCAATCAACATCCGTGAATACCTTGTCATCATCCCTATGTAAAGCCTTGAGGGTGAATCTTCCAAATCCCTAATTTTTTGTGTTTAATTACTTCAAATCAATGTTTTTAAGGCCCAACACACCCTGACCCTTTAGGGACCTGTTTTTAGTAGTAGGTTTCTCTACTCTACACTTGCACTAAAAATGAGAAGGTTTTTCATTTTTTGGGTGCACTGATTCTAGAAATTCGAGAAAAAGAAAATCAATCCTGAAGCTTCCTCTTCCAGAATATTCTAGGAATTGTTTTAAATATTCACCTTGGATAAGAAATTTGAATCATGTATGATCCTAACTTGGATATTTCAACTCTTATCCCTTGATATCATCCTCCAATTAGGAGTGGATATCAAGCCTACATTGATAATTGGATAAGAATTGCTAAACTACTACTCTATCCTATAATTTTGAATCAATATAAAACATCACATTTTTTTTTAGACTAATCATGCCCTCATACTGTTTCTTTGAATCTAAGAGAGACATCATCTTCATGCATTAGGGTGAGATTGAGGTGTGCTTTGTGAGAAGGAAGGACATGTCAACTTGGGGATATCTCTACAAGAGCACCTACTATTCTTGGTTGTAAACTCTCTCCTATTCATATTAATGCAGGGAGTATATTGTTTTCCTATATGTGCTATGTTATGTCTACATTCATATATTTCAATTCTTTTTTGATCCATTGAATAAATTAATTAGATAATGCTACATATATTTCATAGCTATTTTTCTTTTTATGACTGTATGTGAACATTATAATTATAGAAAGATGAGCTACAATTGGAGCTTACAACTGGATAAGAGAGTAAATCTTGTGACAGATTCCAGGTAAGGCTCTTTCCATTCTTCAATTTCTCTAAGGAAAACTTTATATTATTTTCTTTTTATTGTTTTCGACCAGTCCAATAGGTTTAAGGAAGATACTTATGTCTGTAGTCATAAATTCTGCAAAAAAATTTGGCGAACCCACTGGGGATCATTTCTTTCCCTTAGTGGTTTCCTTCTCCCTAGTACTTGTTTCACCTCTTAAACAAACCTCCATTTCCTCACTTAATTTCGAATGACCCTTGGAACACCTTTATTTGAGGTTCACTTTAGTTCTTGTGTTGGAACTTGGCCTTTACCTTGATTAGTGCACCCCATGATCTGGAGAAAGAACGTTGTAGTGCCATATGGCCTTCTCTGCACCTACATTGCAGAGCACTGGTAGTGTAACATACGTGGGTTAAAATTTCCTATAATAAAAATTAATAAAGGATAAATAAGAGCATGGTTAACAAAAACTTATTCCAAGCTTGATGTTGGGAAAATATATCCTACTGAGAATCACTAGAGTGTTTATGGCTAAGGGAAATAGGAAAAGGGAATGGATAAGGATTTATAAAGGAAAAAAGTATTTTTGGCACATTTATTTATGAAAATAAATGAAATTAGGAGAAAAGGAAGGTGAAAGGTCATAGGTTGCAGGTGAGGAGGAAATTGAAGGAAAATAATGGAAAATGAAGAAAATAGGGGCCTAATTGATAAAAAAGTCTTTCAGGGACTAGTTGGTAGCTTTTTGTCAGTTACATTTTGGAGCTCTCTATATTCTCTCTTTCTCACACTCATGTACACTTATATTTTTCTTCAGCATTTCATCATTGCACCAAGAAAGGGAAAAGAAAGCAAACGAATGAAAAGCAAAGGAAAGGAAAGCAAAGATCAAGCAAGGAATTGTAGGATGAAGTAGCTTCATCAAGAATACTTGTATTTAATAGATTGCATGTATGGTTTCCTAGCTAATTTTGACATGCATGGTATTTGGATGTTGGTATTTGGTTATTTTGTTGTTAGTGGCATGGGTTTTCCGATTTTTGAAACTGGTTTGTAAACTTTCCTTTCCTTTTTTGAGATAACATTGGTGTCATGGGATTTTTCTCTATTTTGAGCTTTGCAATTTCTGAATGGTTTGAGAATCCATTGAAGAGGCGGTCTTAGGTTCATTCCCAAAGGCCTAGGAATCCATTGACCAGTTTTGGCAGGATACATGGTAAAGCTTGAGGGTTGTGTCTCGGTAAGTGCTTAGTGATCCAGTGTGGATTGTGGTAAATCCTAAATACAAGGAGATAAAAAATTCCTCAAATATGGTGATGATATACAGAGGAATTCCAAGCTCGGTTTGGTTTTGTGATCTTAGTGTCATTTTAGGTGAGATCACGATATGGTGAGGGTGGAGGTGTTTTAAACCTTGGATTCCGTTGGTTGTTTTTGGATCGGTTTATCGATGAGATCTAACATTGAGGATTGGAATATGGAAAGGGGGTGATTGAGTGAAAGAAGATTTGGGGTAGCCATGTCTATGGTCATGTGCAACATGGAAGTGTTGAATCTAGTTGTCTATTTCCTATTGTTAATGAAAGCTAAGTTCTCTTGATTTTTTACTTGTATTTATGTGGCTTTAATGATTGTTATCTTATGGTTATTTGTGTGGTTATAAGCTGGTTATAAGAATGGTTATGTGATTGGTTCTAGTTATGGATCATTTCATGTTTTTACTTGTAACATAAATAATAATAGATGCAAGCCCTAATTAATGATAAAACAATTAATGGGAGAGGGTGGTGATTCTTCTTGATAAGTTTCATACCAATTTTTAGTCCCTTATGCTAAATATTGTATTCATGACTTATAGACTGCATTCTTTCCAAGTGTTTCACATAATGTCAATCCCAATTGGTGATGGTCAGGCTTAGTCCTGGTGTCATTTTTTGGTTTAAAATATTTTTTCTATGTAATTTATGTATTCTGAGAGTTACAAGGATTTCTCGGTAGAATTCTAGCCCCAACTCTGTAATCTAGCCTTAAATTGTGTATTCTTTGGCACAACATTGAGTGAAAAATCCACAGTTACACTGATGCAGGATTATGCATGCGACTGGGAGGTTCTGGTGGCACTGATGTCTTGGAAAGAGAGTGAATGGGAGTAGACGTTAGTGAAAATATAGGCTGTAATAGGGGATGGACACCTCGAGGGGTTGGGTTACTCTTGAAGGGTCCTACGCCACTTGAGGGAAGTCAGTAAGGGTCTTTTGTCAACTCCATTTCCTTAAGGTCAGCTAGGACGTTGATTCTGGTCATAAATTCCCCTCATCTCATGTTTACTACAAGTAAGCCAGTTATTTTTGATATATGTGAGGGGATGTGTGAATTATAGGTAGTAAGAGAGCATGTTTCACCCCTGAAACTGGATGTTAAATGTGTTGGTCATGGATTTTTCTTGGTTGCATATCTGTTTCTCATACTTCTCATTGATGTAATTGTTGCATCTGCATGGCGTTGTTCATGGTGGAAGTGATGTCCCCATGGGAGAGTTGATGGTGTTGTTTTGAAATGTGTTTTCATCAGCGTATGAATGGTTATAAATTTAAAGTGCTTACATGTTGTCAAGGGTATCTTGGTATGGTTGATGTTGTCATGCATGAGGTCATGGTGTGTAGTTGATATGGTCATGCATTGATGACTGAACCCTAGCTAGAATGATTTTTATGTGTTGATATAACTATGTGTTATAAGTCTATATGTTGTTATGATTATTTCTATCCATGTATTACATTGATATTTTGATCTTGAAGATGAGATATCCTCCCCGAATTACGCTAAGGTATGTTGGTTTATAGTGATTTGGTTTAGCTGACATAAGATGCCTTGTAACAAGAAATCAATGATGACTAGCAAGATGGTAAACTACAAATATTCTCCCTATGAAATATATAAGAAACATGGTGTTGGGAAACCTTCTGAATTAGAAAAAAAATTGAGAAGTTTGAAGGATGAAATAAGGAGTTGTAAAGAAGATAATGTCAAAATCATACAGGCATAGAAAAAACATGTATAGGTCAATGAGATAATTATTTAGATATTTTTAGAGTTACACCGATAACGTCCATTTAGGATAAGCTATGGAAAGGAGGATGAGACTAATGGTACATATGGAAGTAGGTCTCATTGTGGTCAAAGGTCAGATAGAGATGACATGATTAGAGGTGTCAGATTCTTGCGCACTTTGGATTGGAGAGGTGACATACACAGGTACTATTCTAGTTCTGGATCTGACAAGCACTAAGATCATCATTATCATCATTACAAGAAGAGTGATAGGGGATACTTTCTATATGAGTTTAAGAAATAAAAACACCTACATTTTATGGAGTAATGAATAAATGATAAGATGCAGAAACATGGTTGCTTGGTATGAGTAGTTTCTTCACATTGCACGATTACTAAAAATACATGAAAGCCAAAATAGCTACATTCAACCTCAAAGTTAAAGAAAATATTTGGTGGGAAAATGTGAAGAATTTCAAGGGTATTTATGAGGATGAAATAAATTGGAGTGATTTCGAGAGGCTCTTCTAGAAGATGTATCTATCAGAGAGGTACTATGATGCTAGAGCTAAAGAGTTTTATGAGTTGTATATGGGTTCCATAATAGATGATGAGTATACTACCAGGTTCTTGGAGTTGTTGTGATATGTACCTTACCTCAGGAAGAGAAGGCCATAGTTCAAAGATTCATCAGTTAGCTATTAGTAACATACAGAAAACAGATGAACCTAGACTGTTGGAAGAAGCCATTTAAAATTTGAGTCATTGTTATGAGTAGTCAAAGCATAAAGTTGAGCCTAAGTGGATTTGAAAGGAAAGGAGAAAGACAAAGGAAGATGTCCACAAAAGAGGGGAAGACCTCAAGATGCAGGTGAGAAAGAAAATTTTGTTGCTTACAAGTAGTACGGTATAGTTGAGAAGGGACATGGATCACAAGTGGGAGAGTGGTAGAGTAGAGGTGATGGTAGAGAACTATTACAGTTTTGTATATGAGGCAAGGATCATCACAAGATAGATTTTCCATAGTATCAAGGTGGTATAACCCATATATATTCTTCTAAGGAGGCATGTACAATTAGGGATCTTGGTCATAGTAATCGTTGGTTTTTACCAAATGTGAACAATAGGAAAATGGATCACCAACCATCTATCATTGAGATTGATGGTAAGCTTTGTGATCAAGTGTGTGGATCTAATTATATTTATGGTAATCCTGACCTGGTGGATAAGTGTGGCTTGAGAAAATAAGTGCATGTTGAATCTTGGGGTGTGCAGTTTGCTATAGGTATGAAGAAGACAATTCACCATTGGGTAAGAGCTTTTGCATTTGAGTTAAATGGTATGCCTACATCAAAACATTTTAATGTACTGCCCTTGGAATTTTATAACATAATTTTGGGTATGGATTGGTTGTACCTTCACAAGAGAAAAGTATATTTCTATGGCAAGGTCATTGAGTGCCTGGATGATAATGGAGAAAATAAAATTCAACAGGGAAGGAAGAATTCTACAACAGTGAGGATGGTCACATCTATGTAGGCTAAGCGTAGTTGTAGGAAATTTTTTGTGATGTTTGAACTGCACTTTTCCAGTGATAAGGGTAAGGATTTTGAGGATGTATAAATATTTTGAAGCTATATTTTATTGCAACAATTTTAGGATATGTTTCAAGCGGAGATTCTAGAGCTACCTCCTCACACAGAAGTTGAATTTTCTTTTCAGTTGGTACTAGTATCAGCACCAACATCAAAGGCACCTTACAGGATGATTATGCCAGAGCTAGTACAGATGAATTTTCATTTGAAGGAAATGTTGGACAAGGGATACATTAGGACGAGTGTATCTCCTTGGGGTGCACCAATGCTTTTTTTTAAGAAGGATGGTACTCTCAAGTTGTGCATTGATTTCAAGTAGCTGAACAAAGTGACAATCAAGAAAAAGTATCCATAGTTGTAGATTGATGCCTTATTTGATTAGTTTAAGGGAGAAATATTTTTCTCTAAGATGAACTTGAGATAAGGATATCATTAGGTACGCATCAAAGAAGATGAAATCTACAAGACCACCCTCAGGACCAGGTATGGAAATTATGATTTTGTTTTAATTCCATGTGGTTTGAATAATTCCCCAACTACATTTATGTGTTTTATTAACAGTGATTTTTGTCCTTATCTGGACAAATTTGGTATTGTATTCATTGATGACATATTGGTATATTTTAAGAATGAGGAAGATCATGTCGAGTAGTTACTAATAGTGTTGGTATTGCTAAGAGAGCATAAATTATATGCTAAGATTAGTGAGTGTAGTTTCTTTCATACAAAGGTACAGTAACCTTGACATGTTGCTTCCAAGGAAGGCATAACAGTACATCCAGAAATGATAAGAGCCATCATGGAGTGGTAAAATCCTAATAATGTGCAGGAAGTTATATCATTTATGGGATTAGAAGGTTACTACAGGAGGTTCATTAGGAAATTCTCACACATTGTATATCCTATTACATATTTGCAGAGGAAAGGAAAGAAGTATGAATGGACAGAAGAATGTGTAGCTAGTTTTGAGCAGCTAAAGCAGTTGTTGACCAATGCTCCAGTTCTTAAGATTTCAAATTTAGATAACTAATTTTTTTTGTGTACAGATGCTTTTAAAATAGGACATGGTGGAGTCCTTATGTAAGAGGGACATGTGGTATTCTATAAGTCCAATAAATTGAATGAGCACGAACAAAAATATGTGACTCATGATTGAGCATGAACAAAAATATGTGACTCATGATCTTGATTTGGAATCTATTATCCATGCATTGAAAATGTGGAGGAATTATCTTCTTGGGAGGATATGTGTATTGCTAAGTGATTAGAGTGGGTTGGGATATTTTCTTAACCAACCGAATCTGAATTGTAGGCAAGCAGGATGGGTGGGAATCCTTAGACTTCGAGATAAAATAAATTAAGGGAAATGAGAACAAGGTTGCATATGCTCTCAACAGGAAAATACAAGTGAACCATATAGGAGCTATGAGTTCATATAGGAAAAAATTACAGGATCAGATCTTACGGGCAAGACAATACGATGACAGGTATATGGAGCTCAAGCATAGGTTACAGTAGAGTACAGGTATAGGTATAGGTACAGGAAGTGGTATAGATAGATATATAGGTGCATGTGTAGGTGCGCAGGATGTGGAAAATTGTCTTACAACATATGGTTTGGTGAGATTTAGGGATAGGACCTATGCTCTCGATAATAGTGAACTGAAGAAGTTGATCTTGAGGGAATTTCTTGTCAAGCCATACTCGGTTACCCAGGATATCATAAGTCATTGATGACAGTGAAGAAGTTATATTATTGGTTGAATCTGAAGAAGGATGCAGTAAATTTCATGGACAGATGTTTTGATTGTTAGCAAGTCAAGGGAGAATGTAAGCATCGAGGTGGTCTACAACAACCTATTCTGATTCCGGAATGGAAATGGGAGGTCATTTCCATGTATCTTATTACAATTATTCTGAGGATAGTGAGGCAACATGATTATGTCGGGGTTGTTATCGAAAGGTTGAGCAAGGTTTCTCACTTCATTCCAGTGAAGAATACATATTCAACTAGTGAGGTGGCACATGTCTTTGTCAGGGAGATTATGAGATTATATTGTGTTTTGAATAATATTTTTTCGCATAGGGATTCCATGTTCACTTCAATGTTTTGGAAGGAGTTTTTTTCACGTTTGAGGATAGATTCGACCTTAAATACAACTTATCATCCACAAAAATATGGACAGATAGAGAGGGACAATAGGATCTTGGAGGATATGTTGAGGATGTATGTCATGAAGCAGCAAAGGAGATGGTGGGAGTACCTTCCATTGGTTGAGTTTTCTTACAACAACAGGTACCAAGATTCATTGAGGATGAGTTTGGTTGAGGCATTGTATGTGCGGAAGTTGTAATACTCCCATTAACTGGGTTGATCCAGTGAACACGGTACTTATTGGACTGGACATGTTGGAAGATATGGATCAGGAAATACAGGTTATAAATAATAGTATGAAGGTAGAAAAAGACATAATTTAGAGTTATGCAGACCAAAAAAAATCATTTAACGAGTTTTAGGTTGGGGAGCATGTGTATTTGTGCCTCAATTCAAGGAAGAGATCCTTGAGGAATGGGTCATGTGCGAAGTTGGTACCATAGTATTACAGGCCTTTTGAGATCTTTGAGAGGATTGGACCAGTGGCGTATCGACTTGCACTGCCTCCAACAATGAAATTCCATGATTTTTCCATGTTTCATTACTTACAACGTATATAAATGATGTCGTTAATGTTATTGACTAGTCTGTATTGCAAGTGAAGCAAGAAGGATAATTCCAGACGGAACCTTAGTGCATGTTGCAGTGGAAATAACTCATGCTGAGGAACAGAGCCATAGAGCAAGCTAAAGTGCAGTGGAAGCACTTTGGGCCCGAAGAAGCTACATGGGATATGGTGGATCAGATGTGGGATATGTATCCTTCTTTTTTTTTTTGGTTGACGCTAAGATTTTTTGGTATTTGTACATATTTATCTATGGTTGACCTTTTAAATACTATTATGAGCTAAGTTATAGAGCTCCAATAAGTGGTATGGTTGTTATATTGTCATGTTTTCATGATGGATTTTTCTTATGAGCAGGTTGTTCATTGTAAATAATTCGTCAAGCTAAGTTATAAAGCTCCATGGTAAGTGGTGAGGCCCATCATTAGGTATATTTTAAGGGGGTAAATGCCATGCTTCAGCTATTAAGTTATCTCTCTCACACATTTATTCACATTTTTTTCATATTATGCTTAATGAGAAGGGTGTATGATGTTTGTCATGTCTTCTTTCCTAATCTGAACTAATTGTAAGAAATAAAGCTATTTTTGAGATTTTTTCCACCTAAGGGCTTAAAGTAGACAAGAAGGAGAGATTGTAGGAGGCTTGTCCACCTCCTTAACTCTCTCAATTATCTAATATCACATCGGGATATCTCTCAACAACTAAAATTCAAATGCAGCCAAGCAAAGTGATAGTTATGAGGATCTACAATCCACTTTTCTTGAGATCAAGGATGACTTATTCCTAATTTTTAGGGAGTTGTTGGTAGATACCCATTTGTATAAATAAGAATATGAAAGAGCTCATCAGGATTAGAAATTTTTATTCATCTAGGTAGCTCTTGACCTCTGATTTAGTGTTATTTATTACCTTCATATGATGTACAAGACATTTTTATGCAATGACAATGAGAAGTTTCTTCTTCCATCAATGATTTAGTCTCAAAGGGCTGATGATTTTGGGTTAGGGCCCAATCCCTTGGATAAGTTCCTCTTCTGTATTTACCTTCTCTCTTTATGTTTCAAAATCTGGTTTAGTTTATTTACATTCTAGGAGCATGAAAAATCCATGAAAATTGTGCTTGTAGCCTCTCTTCCTCACCTCTCTCATGGGAGGTTGAGGAGAAGGATATCCAACCAAAGACCGAAATTAGTTTTTTAATGATTTATTGGAAAGGTATATAATGTTATTATCTTGATCATAATATTCTTACTATAACTTAGGAGTTAGATTTGTGTTAGATTAGATTTTAGCATAGATTAAGAAGGGTTTTTCCATTCAACTCATATTTTCCACTTGTTAACATGTTAGTTTGGAAATGAGAATGCATGAATGTGTGTAGTGATTTTATGGTTGTATATAGCTAAAAGGAAAGGATAATTTCCATATCATCCATCCTCCTTTTCTCCAACCTACAAATATGCCACCAAAACCCTAATTTTTGAAACTACGTTCACTGCCACAATGAGTAGCCTTCCATGTGAAAAAAAGCCTCCTAGGGTTTCTAAGTTTTGCTGGAGGTGTTGGCCACCTATTCCTCACCTCATTCCACCTTCTCTCACTTCTCCACACCTTATTTTCACCTTTTTCATTCTCAAATACCTCTTATCTTGTTTCCTATAGCACTTCACGAGATCCTATAGCAATTACAGGAAACCTTGTAGCAACGTCTTGTAGCAGTGTTGTAGGTCATCTCTTCACTCCAGTTTAGATAATTATTTCCTTACTTGCCTAGAATAGGATGAAATTGACCCCCTGCTCTGAATTCATGGTTATTAGATACTCTTAGCCCACTCCAAATATCTTTCCTTCCTTACTGCAAAAACAGAATAGGCATTAAGCTTTTATTTCATTTGAGAATTATATTGAATTTCACATGCAATTAAAAGTTGAATTAAACATTATATGAAACTTGGTTTATGGTTTCATGAAGTGTGTGATGATAGAATAGTTTCTTTACTACAAATAGGTAGATAGTTAGATGAATGATTTCCATAACATAGTTTCCTTTTTTTGCAACGAGGTTAATTTTTTATGCTTTTCTTTCACTGTCAATTGCAAGTAGGAGTTTGATATACATTCTCTTTGTCTTAGACTAAGAGCAATTCCCTGCTTTACATTAGCTACTTACAATTTAATTAAGTAGAAGGAATGGCCTAGAAGTACTATTAACCAAAAGACCTAGTTGAAGGTGGCATGAGTAGAATCCATCTACTCTACATATAGCATTATGGCCTATAAGTTTGTACGAACCCTGGGTTGATAAGTAAAGATGATTATCCGTTGGGAGTTTCAACACTCTTGGTGCAATACGAGGGCTCACCACTTTTTTGCATAATTTTCAGGGAGGTGTCGAAGTAGACACTTGTTTTATGTTTAATCATTGTTTTCTAATTTTATTTTCATACAATTTGAAAAATTGAGAAAGAAAAAAAAAATTCCTTCCATGCCCCTGATGTAATATATCAAATTAGGAAAAATAGCAATATTGAACATTAAACTAGAAGTTGTAGTAATTATCAATACATCAAACATGAGAAAATCATCGATCCATTTTATTATGTATATCAGCAGAAAATAGGTACAATATCTTGAGGAACAAGTCACTCAATCAAGGCAAGGCAAGCCTCCAATGATCAAATACACCCAAACATGAAATTTTGTTGCTACTCAAAATGTTAGAGAACCAAGACAGCGCAGTAATAGTGAGTGTAATTAAATTTGGAAAATATAAATATAGATCTACTGATATAATGCTCAAAAAGTTCCGGGAATAGAGATCTAAGCTCCCAAGCACAATTCCAAGACAACCCAGGAAGGGTTTTCGGAAATACACACTATGAAAAGTGCAGCCCTAGGGATGAATAATGCTATACTATTGAGTCAACTAGGAGATGGCTGATATGACAAGAAAATTGCTACAAATTCTCCTCTCTAGCCTTCTGGATGAAGGGTTGCTCCTTTCACTAGAAAACAAGATCAAGATCTTAGGTACTTGACCCTCCACTACAACTGCCCTACAAAATAACACAGTTTCTGAAGGAGAATACGCTATAGGTGATGGTTACTACTTGGCTTGATGGAATATGGTGTAATAATTCTCAAGGATCTTCCTTGCTGGCCTCCCAGATGAAGGTTTTCTCCCCTCACTGGAAAACAAGCTCAGAAACTAGGTCTATCAACCCTCGACTACTACCGCCCTACAAAACAACCTAATTTTGAAAGATATTGTGCTGTGGATAATAGTTGAAGCTTAGATTGATGCTGGATAGTGGAAATAGAGCTCAATGCACCTCTCCTGAGTGGGCACTCGAAGTCCCTTGAGAATGAGGGTGGGATTTCCGCTCAGAAACACCCTTGTGCTAAAAAATACAACAGACTCCGCTAAACAGCTAAAGCATGTAGAAATTCATAAAAGACTAAAACATAAACAATAATCAGAATGCCTTCTATGGTTGTCATTCCCTTCCTTATATGCTTGGTGAGCTTCCTCACCCTGGGTCCCACTCATTAAATATGCTACTCTCATGCATACACTCCTCCACCATAACTGTGTTGTCCTCCATTAAATCTCCACTACCTCCATGACAACACTGTTGATTTCATCAACCTTGACCCTGTCCACATGCTTTAGCCCCTATTCACACCCAAAATTGATTTATTCAGCCAATACAATGATCCACATTCAGATTAGAAGTTGTTTTATTTCTACTAAAGATATTTATAGGTATCTTTACCCTCTTATTCATCTATCTTATTAGCAAAAGAGAAAATTAATATTCCAACTAGTTGAAAGCTTATTAGGAATATGAGGAAGCTAACTATCAATTGTAAGGACGACTGCTACAAAATATCTTCTTCTTCCCCTGTGGCATCCTCATCTGAACCAGATGTTTTTCAATCAATATGTCCCTTAGTTTCCCCTCCCAAGTGTCCAAGTTAGCCTTTGGTGATAAAACCAAATGGATCACATCATAAAGAAGTGGGATATCCATGAAGGAAAGTACATGCTATCTAATGGCCTTCTTGAGGAAAATTTTTTTGGGGATCTTAATCCCAATGAGAGGCTCCAATCCATATGCTACTCTCCCAACAATATGGATCACCATGCATGGCCCATAGGAAAGCTCATAAATCCCCTGTTTCTACAATGTAGAGGAGTTGTATGGCTGGAAATGATAGAAAAAATTGTCCACCCAACGCTATCTCTCTCTCCATTTATGATATGTGTAGGACTCTTGTTGTTCTTCGGTTGCATAAATGTTGTCCTTAAGAGAGCAGAATACATCCCGACTCTCTAGGATCCAATATTTGGTTCTAGGAATATTGCTTTCCAAATTCATTCCACATATAGTGAATAGAACATCATCACCATGTGGAACCAAAAGGAGAAATATACTGAGTGCCATATGAAATGTTGGGTAGTGAAAATACTGGCCCAAGTGGAACCAATGCAGTTTGGATCCTTCTTGCCCCTAAATATAATGTGGCAAGTAGCTCCCCAACCACTTTCTTGTTGTGTATGTCTGCTCATCTACTTGGGAGTAGTAAATGGCATTGGGTGTCAACTAAGTATATCAAATATCAAATCATACTTGCCCCAACCCATACAAGAAAGGGTTATCTCTATTACTAATTTTTGTCTTTAGAATACCATGAAGTACAAAGAGAGGCTTTCCCTCTTGTGGAGAAATGTACTGTAAATAAATAGCAAAGGAAGGAAAATACTTTGTTAGTTGATCGATAAGTACAAAGACACAACCCTTACCCTGTACTATTGGAAAGTTGGTGATGAGGTCCATAGATGAGCTCTCCCATCTCTCTCTCGGAATAGTAAGTGGTGGTAACAACCTTGCATGATGGTTTTTTCCCTCCTCCTCATTATTTTGCTACACATTCTCTGATATGTTCGAGCACGTCCTCCTTGAGAGGCTCACATGAAAATCTCTCCCAAATGGCCTGATATGTGCCAATAAAACCCTAGTGATTGTAAAGAAGTGGGTCTTGTGCTGCATGTAGTATCTTCTCCTTGAGCTTGGAATCTCTAGGCATGAAGACCCAACCCTGGTAATATATGACTCCATCCACCACTCTATACCTATCATCATTAACCTATCCATTAAGTACTTCACATGTGAAGTGGTTTTCAGAATACTCCAGCAATAGCTGAGACTACCAATATGGATATATATCCCTCAATGACAATGTTGCTAGTTTCCGTAATAAGGCACCTGTCACCTCATATCTCCCCTCTTTAACATGATTAATTCCAAAGTCACATGTCGGAGTACTACTATCCCACTTTTACTACCTCTCTTGCAGTTGTTTTTGCTCAAGAAAGGATTGAAGTTCATGGTGGTCAATCTTCACTTGGAAGTTATTTCCCATCCAAAACCTCTTGATTTTGGTCAATGCATGTATGAATACTAGCAACACTCTTCCATATATGGAAGAATCATTCCAATGTGGAAGTATCTTCTGACTCTAAAAGGCTACATAATAGCCCTCTTGCACTATATTTGTGCCATCATCCACTCTTGAAGCATCACCTTTTAGTGAAAAAGGCTTGGTGAGAGTTGGTAATATCGATACCAAAAAAAATTTAATCTCGTCCTTGAGCCAATCAAAGGCCCTCTGCACTATTCCTATCCCATACAAGGCTCTCCTCTTAGCCAGATCTGTGAGTGGTGTCACTTGTCATGAGAACCCTTTAGCCAAATTCCAATCCGGGGGCCTCCCTAGTGGAATGCCTCTAAATAATAAAACATCATGGTCTAGAGTAAATTGAATATCTGAGTGGACTGAGTTGTCCTAGGTTCTTCTGCACAAATAAGTCTCCATATTATGTGTGGAGGCTTCCTGAGGTGGCTAGGTGTGCATGTCGCTGATCTTTAGATGATTACCACTCTTATTTACCATCCATGCCATCTGCAAGACCTCCTAATATATAATGACCTCCCCCAGTGTAATAAGCCACTGCACACCCAATATCATATTGGTTTCATGGTTCCTGAACAAAAAAATGTGATCTATGAGAGTGTATGTCCCGAAATTCATAGTCAATTCTAGAACACACTTCCCCCACTTCTTAGTCCCAGGGACAACAACTGATAATCCTTCAGAATCACTAGTGAGTATTTCTCCCCTCTGCACTAGTTGGGAATCAATAGGATTGTGGGTTGTCCCATTGTCTATCAATACTGACACATGTTGTTCCTGGAGTGTGCCTTGGTCTCCCAATTTTATATTCCTTGGAACTCCCTACAAGGATGCAAGGGCTCCTCTAGTTGGATAAATTTCTCCATTTCCACCTCCAGGTGGTGGTGGATCTCCTCCTGGTGCGACAACATTGGTATCTCCTTCCAAATCTTCCTCTTCCTCCTCATTATTATTGGAGAATACCTCATCACCACTAAGAGACACTTTGTCTCGATCCTCTCTTGAGGGAGGAATATTCATAGCTTCCTCTTTTGACTGAGAAGAGAACTCCTGCTGAAGGGGGGGCTCTTTCCCTTGTCAAAGTATTTTTCAAGTCTATAACCCTCTCAATAGCATATTGGACCATAGTTGGTCTAGTGTATTCTACCAACTTATGAAAAGGATCTACTAGCCCATCAATAAGCATACACACCCTTCTAAAAATGCATAGATCTGGCACCCTGACTGAAATTTTCAAGAATTCAGAGATATAAGTCTCTGGATCTCCTGACTGGTTGAGCTTAGCTAGCTCAACAAAATGAGCTTCTAGATCTCTTCAGTCAAATATTTCTGCCAACCTATGTGTAAATTTTGCATAAGCAGTTATACTTGCATGCCCTAATGTAGTTAGGTCATGAAACCACCACTCATGTGCTCCACCTTCAAGGTGCAGCACTGCTATCTTAATGGCCTCCATCTTCAAAACTTGGTTTAGCTGGAAATACTAAAGCCTTGGATGTGCACTTCGGTGACCCATCAAAACCAGGCAGAAAGAATCTACCCAAAGTATGTTGCATACCATTGTCCTACATGTACCTTCTACCTCTATTTTGGTTTCTAGGTCTTCTATTATCCTTGATATGAAAAAACCCTTAGAATTTTATATGCTCTTTGAACCTCTAAGACTGAGATTCATATTCTAGGAGATAATCACCAAGAGCTTCCTCCTATTTTCTTCCTCCTACCTCATTTCCTATTGCCAGGAATGTAGGCATGGTGGAGAATTGTGGAATTGGATGTAAGGTTTTTTTCTCACACCAATAACATGAGGAGTCAGAACTCTCTCCATGTTGAGACCTTCTTGGGGTCTCTTTATGTCTTTCCATCCTCATGTCCTTGATTTCTCTGGAAATATCCTGCATAGTTTGGAGAATAATTTTTGGAAACTCTCTTCCATCCATTGCTCTATATTTATAGATGCAGTTCCCCATAGGTTGAGCTAATATTATGCTCTGATACCACTGTATTATTCCAAATTAGGAAAAACAGGGATATTGAACATAAAACTGGAAATTGCAGTAATTATCAATACATCAAACATGGGAAAGTCATAGATCCATTTTATTATGTATGTTAGCAGAATATAATTAGAGTATCTTGAGGAACAAGTCACTCAAGCTAGGCAAGAGAAGCCTCTAATGATCAAATACACCCAAACATGAAATCTTGTTGCTACTCAAAATGCCAGAGAACCAAGACAACGCAATCCTAGTGAGTGTAATTACAACTGGAAAATATAAATATATATCTCTTCTGATATAATGCTAAAAAAGTGTCAGGAATAGAGATCTAAGCTCCCAATCACAATTCCAAGACAACCTAGAAAGGGTTTCCGGAAATACAAACTGTGAAAAATTTAGCCCTAGGGCTGAATAATGCTCTACCACTAAATCACTCCTAAGAGATGGCTGACATAAAAATAAAATGGCTGCAACTTCTCCTCTCTATCCTTCCAGATGAAGGGCTTCTCCTTTCACTGGAAAAAAGGATTAAGATCTTGGGTACTTGAGCCTCCACTACAACTGCCCTGAAAAATAATGAAGTTTCTGAAGGAGAGTACATTGTAGGTGATTTTTGTTGCTTGGCTTGATGAAAAATGGTTGAATAATCATTGAGGAGCTTCCTTTCTGGCCTCCTGGATGAAGGGATGCTCCCCTCACTGGAAAACAAGCTCAGAAACTGGGTCTAGACCCTCCACTGCTACTGCCCTCCAAGACAAAACAATTCTGAAAGAGACTGCGCTGTGGATAATGGATGAATTTTGTCTTGATGCCAGATAGTGGAAATGGATCTCAATGAACCTCTCCTGAGTGGGCACTAGAAGTCTCGTAAGGATGAGGGTGGGTTTTCCGCTCGGAAACACCCTTGTGCTAAAGAACACAACAGACTTTGCTAAACAGGTGAAGCGTGCAGAATGTCATAAAAGACCAAAACATAAAAAATAATCAGAATGCCTTCTATAGGTGCCATTCCCTTCTTTATATTCTTGGTGAGCATCCTCACCTTGGGTCCCACTCATTAAATATGCTACTCTCATTCATACACTCCTCCACCATTACTGTGATGTCCTCCATTAACTCTCCACTACCTCCATGATAGTGTGATTGATTTGGTAAAACTTGATCCTGTCCACATGATTTAGCCCCTATTCACACCCAAAAGTTCTTTATTCAGCCGATATAGTGATCCACATTCATATTATAAGTTTTTTTATTGCTACTAAAGATATTTATGGGTCTCTTTACCCACTTATTCATCTTTCTTATTAGAAAAAGAAAAATTCAATATTCCAACTAGCTAAAAGCTAATTAGGAATATTACAGCTGACATTTTCATGTTTGATTTGGTTGTTGTATGTTGGACTTATGACTATGCCTCATATGAAAAAAATTTGAAGTTGTGCCCCTCTACCCTCAAGGATATATCCTTTTGCTGGTTCATGGGTCTGCCTGGGGGAAAGATCAATATCTGGCACAAATGAAAGATTCCTCCAACAACAAGTAAAAAGACTATTGTAGGTCCAAATAAACCAAGGAATAAATCTTTAGGATGACCTTAGGGCTTGATCAATCTTTAAAAGACTATGAGGAAATCTTTCAACTGAACTACAATGGGGAGAACTACACCCTTGATCCTGGATCAGTCAAGCTCATTCTTATCCAAGGGATCAGGATGAAGTGTTGGAAACCCTCAACATGTTACGTTGAGGAGACATCCATCAGTAGACCTATTATGATATCAACTGTGTTCATAAACTATTCCAAGGTAGACAAATAAAAGGGTAGAAGTAATCAAGGCTTGACCAATACCTCTTCCTCCAACTCATCCATCAAAAGTGAGATAGGGAACATGTTAGAGGATTTCAAGAGTAAAATGTTGCATACCTTTTCCTTGTAAATTGATAGCATGCAGGTCAAAAGCAAACAAGAGGAGGCATAGAGAGTCATAGCCATCTTTTTCTGTAGATACACTTGAAGACACCATAGGAATGAATGCCCAGTGAATTTCATAGAAGTTTTCTTAGTCTGTCAAGAAAACCATGCGACAAAAAAATTACCTTAGCTGGCCTAAAATTCATATACCAAGGGGTGGAAGGTGGTCTAGAGTAACTCTTCTTTATAATTCAAATGAGGCCTCAAGGACCTCAGCTATACCAATAGGGAATGCAAGGTTTGCATTATTTTTACCACTATTCAAACCAAACTACACCCTTGCAACCTTGGTATTGTTCTACGCATACATCATGGCCCACACCTACTTCTTGGCCTTATGCTCCTCTATATGATCCTCAACCTATCAATCAACCATTTCAACCATATGCTCCCCAACCACATTAGTGGAGAAATCCATCACAAAGGTGGAGGCCTCAACTAAACCAACCTCCTTCTTTACTGCCTCCAACCCAACCTCAACCTCCACTCACTCATCTTTATCCACCTAAGAAACCTCAGATGCATGCTCAACCTAATCAGAACCTGAGTAATAAATAGGCACAACAACTATACAGTGGAGAGACATATTAAATTTCCTATACTGTGGAGATCCATGAGATTAACCTTAGATCTGGGAAATTTCTCACAGATAAACATCCACCGTCTCCACCTGAACATATTGAAGAGGAAAAGGAAGAGAGTACCCCTCAAGTGAATCCACCCCCTTTTCCTGAGAGATTGATTCATCTGAGAAAGCACACCCCAAAGAGATTTATATTCTAGGATAATTGAAGAAAATGTGTCTAAAGATAACCATTATCGAGGTTATAAGGATGTTCCCACATATTATAATATTATCAAAGAAAAATTCTTCAAAAATCCTTAGAGAAAGAAGAGAGACACCCCCACCATTAATCTTGTAGGTCAATTATATGATTTGATGTCTGGGAGAGTGATTTTCCAAAAGTACATAGTCCCCGGGAGTTCAGTAGTGGATGTACACATTTATGGTATTATTGTACCTCATACATTGATTGATATTGGGGCTACCATCAATGTGATGAACAAAGAAGCCATGTTGAAGCTCAACCTCCAAGGATATTTGAGAAAGACCATAGTTCTGCAACTTGCAAATAGATCCATAGTTGCTCTTGAGGTAGTTGTTGAGGATGTTATGGTCTCCATCGACTCCTAGGAGTATCCCACTGAACTCCTAGTACTTGGAGCCAAAGCCAATTTTAATGGTTATCCTGTTATCCTAGGAAGACCCTAGCTCACCAGTGTTGATGCTTATATCAGTTGTAGGGTTGGAAACATAACCATAAAAAATGGGCCCTTTTCAAAAAAACTTGAATTATATCCTCCTGCCAAGCCTTCTATGGAACATCATCTACCTTTTTTGTTGGAGGATGAAGAAGTAGATGAAGTGTACCATGAAAAAATATACCCTATTTTTACCTTATATGTTGTTATCAAAGGGGCCCAACCTTATGAATATGACATCATTGACCATATCTTCCAAAACCAAACCCCCACTTCCATTCCACTTGATGAATTGGTGAGAGAAGCTGAAAGAAACCCATGGATTGAGCTATGCTCAGTTCACTCAGTCCTTGGACCTACCAAGTGTTAGGTCACAATATTAATAGTATAGCCCCTTATTGTTGTTAGTGTAACCCCCTTATTGTTATTATTGTACTCTTGTAACACCCATATTGTTATTATTGTGCCCTTAAATTATTATTGTTAGGTCGGCTAGGATTACATTATGGCCCCATGGACTCCTATATATAGAAAGGAGGTTTTGTAATTTGTATCATCCAAGAATTTTTCTTTCATGTAATGTATTGGAGGTTTCCCCCTCAAGGTGGCTTATTTATAAGGCGTTGATATCTCTTTTCTTCTCTATTTGGAGATGGTTTCACAACATTTGGTGTCAGAGCTTTGGATTCTTGGGTTTCGCTGCTCCAAACAGGTCATTGTGGACTTTTTGCTATAACTCTTTTTCTACAAAGGTTCAGAAGCTGAAATTTTTAGAGTATGAAGCATAAATCCTGAGGAAATTCATTGGAAAATTTCAGAGCTTGGTTTGCAATATTTTTTGGAGATATGATCTGTGAAAGTTAGGGACTTTTGAAGGCTCCTAAATTTCACTTAAACAGGTCATCGCGGAATTGTCGCTATAAATTTTTTTTCTACGAAGGTTCAGAAGCTAAAATTTTTAGAGTGAAGAATTGACATCCTGTGAAACATCTTCGAAAAATTTTAGAGCTTGGTCCACAATATTTTCGGAGATATGACCTGTGGAAGTTAAGTATTTTTCAGGCTCTCGAATTTCATCTCGAAGAGGTGATCGTGGGAAAAGATTCATAACTCTCTCTCTGAGCATCAGATTGGAATTATGTAAAAAGTGACTGGAAGTACACAGACTGTAGTTTACTTTCTATAAATTTTATATCTAAGGAGAAAACAGTGACACATGGTAATTCATACAAGTTCGATCTACTAAACCAGTCCATAATTAGGTCATTGTGGGAGATTGGACATAATTTTGTCCTGAATAATCCTAATCAAGTCGAACCTGTGGCATTTGAAATAAACTTCAGAGGAATACTAAAGGGCCAAATTTCAGATATTGAGGAGATGCAAGCATAGAGATAAGTCAATTTCAATATCGAGCTCCTCAAAAGCATGTAAAAGGTGTGTATTTTTTTTTTCCAAATTGCGTAAGTCTTGTTTGAAGAATCAAGTTGAATTGATTCCAAGGGCATATTGTAGAATAGATATCAGTATTGGATTCTAAAATGGCCCCTAAAAAGAATTCAACACCCATTAAGCCTTTAGAAGACTCTACTATGACTGATGAAGACGAAGAATGGCAACATGACATATCAAAATTAAAAGAGCAAGTGCAACAAATTTCTCTCTCGCAAAGAGCAACAAAAAATGACATGGAAGTTTTGAAGAGAGGTGTGGACTCTAAGATGGATGGTTTAAATAATGGCATGGAAGCTAAGATGGATGGCATGGAAGCTGGCATGGAATATAAGATGGATGACATGGAAGCTAAGATGGAAAACATGAAGAACGATCTAAAAGAAGACATGGAAGGTTTGACAAAGTCGATACAAGAAATGTTTCTCAATGGCGAAAATATAGTAGAGGAAACTCATGATGAGAAAAAAATAAATGTTAATCATGATTTCATAAACTCTAATGTTGGAGGGAAGAACCACCATATTCCAAAAATGGATATGAGGAAGTTTGAATGAAATGATCCTGTAACATGGATACTACAGATGGAGAGATATTTTGATCTCAATAATGTGCAAAACACACAAAAGGTATGCATTACAAATTTAGATTTAGAACAAAATACATTTGTATGGTATCGATGGCTTTTATCCTATAAAAAAATAGTCACTTGGTCAATTTTTACGGAGGAAATGATAGCACATTATGAGGATACAAATAGCAACACTTTCTTTAGCCAATTGATAAATCTCAAACAAAAGTGTTTAGTGGGGGAGCACATTGAGGACTTCCAAAAATTGAATATAAGGGTAAATGATATTCTAGAGGAACACATCATTGATCTCTTCATAGGTACTTTAAAGGATAACATCCAACATGAAGTTCGCGTTTTGGAACTTGATTCATTGGAGAAGGCATTCAAGTTGGCAAGAAAAAATGAATGTAAAATTATGGCGACAAGGAAGCCTACCACTCAATTCTATAAAGATGGAAGTGTTGCTACTCCTCGATACAATTGGAATAAAAAAGAGAAAAAGGGATTTTCTATAGTTGTGATAGAAAATAAACTAAAGGTCATAAGTGTGCTGAGAAGAAATTATTTTACATAGATTGTGAAGAGGAAGAAGAAAATGAACAAGAATCTTCAAAAGAAGAGGATATACACCAGGAACCAGCCCTAAAAGAAGAATAAATGAGTTTGGCCATATCATGTAATGCATTGAAAAGAATTACCACTCCTCAAACTCTCAAGATAGAAGTACATACCAAGAAGAAAAAGGTAATAGTGTTGATTGATTCAGGTAGTACCCATAATTTTATTCATTGTAAGGTAGCCAAGGAATTTAATTGTTTCCTATACCCAGCACCAGAATGTCAAGTGATGGTTGCAAATGGAGGAACTATAAATTTCTCTGGAAAATGCCATAATATAAAGCTAACCATTGGGGAATATGTATTGAATATTCCAATTCTTTCAAATCCTATGGGAGGTGATGATGTTTTACTAGGAGTACAATGGTTACAATCTTTGAGGATGGTAGCTTTTGATTTTAAAGAACTTTTCTTGAATTTTTTTTAGAAGGAAAGGTAGTCAAATTACGGGGTATTTCAGGGAAGCTAAGAAAGATAATAAGCTTTAATTTCATGACAAAGATTCTAAAGAAAGAACAATGAGGCGTAATTGCACAATTATGCTCATTAGAAGTTCCAACATCAAAATCATCTATTTCTGCAGGTCTCCAAAAAGTCTTGGACAATCATTCCAAGGTGTTTGAAACTCCCAAGGGACTCCCACCTATTCGTGATCATGATCATGCTATTCATTTGATTCCAAGAAGTGTTCCTCCAAACATCAGGCCTTATAGATATCCTTATGTCCAAAAGAGTGAAATTGAATGTATGATTACAGAAATGTTAGAGGCGAGTATAATTCAACCTAGTGAAAGTTTTTTCTCTGCTCCTGTAGTATTGGTACACAAAAAGGATGGATCATGGCACATGTGTCCGGATTTTAGGGAGCCCAATAAGCTCCCCATTAATGATAAATTTCCCATTCCTGTGATTGATCAATTATTGGATGAATTACATGGAGCAATTTATTTTACCAAGTTGGATCTTCGTTCAGGGATATCATCAAATTAGAATGAAGACTGAAGATATTCCGTAAACATCATTTCGAACTCATGAGGGTCATTATGAATTTTTGGTCATGCCTTTTGGCCTTACCAATGCACCTTCTACATTTCAAGGGTTGATGAATTCCATTTTCAAACACTTCCTTAGAAAATTTGTGCCAGTATTTTTTGATGATATACTAATCTACAACAGGTCTTGGAAGGATCATGTTCAACATGTTGACAGGGTGCTCAAACTACTGCAAGAGAAACAATTATATGCAAAAACATACAAATGTTTCTTTGGATTACAATAGGTGGAATATCTGGGTCATATTGTATCTCACGAGGGTGTTATGGTAGACCCTAACAAAATTAAAGCCATTAAGGAATGGAAAGTCCCCACAACCATAAAGCAGTTGCAAGGATTTCTCGGGTTAACAGGGTATTATCGCAAGTTTGTTAAGAATTATGGGAGAATAGCAGCACTTCTAACAACATTATTGAAGAAAGATGCATTTTCATGGACTCTTGAAGCAACTAATGCCTTTGAACATCTTAAAGAGACAATGTGCCTAGCACTAGTCTTAGGTACACTAGACTTCACAAAAACCTTTATTATGGAATGTGATGCCCCAGGAAATGGAATTGGTGTTGTTTTAATGCAAGAAGGAAGACCCATTTCTTTTGAAAGTCGTCCAATCAAAGGAAAGTATTTACAGAAACTTATTTATGAGAAGGAAATGTTAGCAATACTGGATGCACTAAAGAAATGGTGAACTTAATTAATGGGAAGATAGTTCAAGGTAAAAACTGATCATGATAGTCTTAAACACTTTTTGGAACAAAGACTATCTTCAGAAGAGTAGAAAAAATGGGCCACAAAGACGTTGGGTTATGACTTTGAAATAATATACAAAAAATGGAAGCTAAATGTTGTTGCAGATGCACTCTCAAGAAAGAATGAAGAGGTGGAAGCATTGCTTTGTTCCATTTCTATTATCCAACTAGATTGGATAACCGAAGCAAGAGATGAATGGAAGAAGGGCGAAGAAGTGTGGACACTCATTCAAAAGTTGCAGCAATATCCTAGTACATATAATACATTTAGTTGGAAAAATTATTCCTTATGGTACAAATATCGCTTATATCTTTGTAAGAATTCCCAACTAAAACAAAATATTCTTTTGGAATTACACACTTCTCCTTTAGGAGGAAACTTAGGATTTTTAAAAACTTACCACAGGGTGAAGATAGAATTTTTTTGGGATGGCCTTAAATCTGATATTCAAAATTTTGTGGCGGAATGTTTGGTTTTCCAGCAGAATAAAGTTGAGACAATTAAGACCCCAGGTCTTATAGAACCTTTATCCATTCCAAGTCAATGTTGGGAGGAGATTTCAATGGATTTTATCATAGGTTTCCCTAAGTCCGAAGGAAAGAGTATCATCATGGTGGCAGTTGATAGACTTACCAAGTATGCACACTTTTGTGCATTATCTCATCCATTTAAAGCAATTACATTTGCTACTACATTTATGGACACAATTCAAAATCTACATGGAAACCCAAGGGTTATTGTGAGTGACAGAGATCCCATTTTTACTGGAAATTTTTGGACGAAGTTATTTTCTTGTTTGGGTAGTCAATTAGCTCATAGCTCATCTTATCATCCTAAATCTGATGGTCAAACTGAGATAGTAAATAAATGTTTGGAAGGATATCTTTGTTGTTTTGTATCTAATAAAAAAACAT
The DNA here is from genome assembly GCA_034641835.2 of Pinus albicaulis. NCBI lineage: Eukaryota > Viridiplantae > Streptophyta > Pinopsida > Pinales > Pinaceae > Pinus > Pinus albicaulis. The sequence continues at coordinate 1,330,493,001 of CM076575.1, read as the reverse complement.
AATGGGTGAAGTGGTTACCTCTCGCTGAATGGTGGTATAATACTTCCTTCCATACTGCAGCAAAAATGACCCCATTTATGGCACTTTATGGATATCATACACCATCCATCACATCATCTTTAAGAGAAAATTAGAAGGTTCAAGCAGTGGAAGATCACATCGAGCATCAACAAGAAGTTCTCTAACTCTTAAAGGATAACCTAAATTTGGCACAAAATCGAATGAAACAATAGGCAGATCAACATCGCAGTGAGAGAAGTTTTGATGTAGGAGACTGGGTATTTTTACTAATACAAGCATACAAACAAATTTTCCTCAAGCAATCTAAGAAGGATAATAAATTATCGCCAAAGTACTATGGTCCTTATAAGGTGTTACAAAATATTGGTAGTATGGCATACAAATTATAGCTTCCTGCTTCTTCACGAGTGCGTCTAGTTTTCAATGTTTCATGCTTAAATAAGGTTATATGTGAAAATATTCCAATTCAAACAATATTGCCAAAACTTGATGAGGAAGGAAAAATCATATTGGAACCTGAAGCAGTCACGGGAATAAGAACTCGACAGCTACGAAATCGATCAATTTTAGAGTATCTCATCAAGTGGAAGAACTTACCCACTAAATATTCTACATGGGAGGACGAGAATTTTATACAGAAGCACCCAGATCTACTCAAGCGTTGAGGACAACACTTTTTTGAAGGAGAGGGGCATGTTAGGTCCCTATATTAATAGTATAGCCCCTTATTGTCGTTAGTGTAACCCCATTATTGTTATTATTGTACCCTTGTAACCCCCATATTGTTATTATTGTGCTCTTAAATTATTATTGTTAGGTCGGCTAGGATTAGATTGCAGCCCCACTAGGATTACATTGTGGCCCCATGGACTCCTATATATAGAAAGGAGGTTTTGTAATTTGTATCATCCAAGAATTTTTCATTCATGTAATTTATTAGAGGTTTCCCCCTCGAAGTGGCTTATTTCTAAGGCGTTGATATCTCTTTTCTTCTCTTTTTTGAGTTGGTTTCACAACACCAATATTGTTAAATTTTTCCCATCTAGAACCCTAAATATCAATCCCTCTCTCTGACCAAATAGGAAGAATAATTGTGCCAACTGCTGAGAGAGAACTTAGATTTTTTTCCCTTCGGATTATGAAGGGATGAAAGGGGTTCATCCCTTAGTTTTCACACACCATATTTATATCAAAGAGGGATGCAAGCTTCTATGCCAGCCATAGAGGAGAATGAACCTAGCCTTGAAATAAATAGTAAATTATGAATTACAAAATTTTCATGATGTAGGATTCATATACCCCATCTCAGATAGTGAATCAATGTCTCCTCTAGTCTTAATCCAAAATAAGGATCTGAAGTGGAGGATATATGTTTATTACAAGGAGCTGAAGAAAGCCACAAATAAAGGACATTTCACTTTCCCTTTCATTGACCAAGTCTTTGATGGTATTGCAGGGAAGAATTTCTTGTCTTTCCTTGATGGATTCTCTGGTTACAATGAAATCCAGATCAGCCATGAAGATCAAGACAAGACTAATTCTACATGTCCTTGGGGAAAATTTGCTTATAGGGTTCTTCCATTTAGCCTATGCAATTCCCCTGCGACATTTCAAAGAAAAGTCCTGAGCATTTTTGCTAAGGTTGTCCATGTTTGTGTGGAAATATACATGGATGATTCCAGTCCCTATGGGTATGATTTCCAAGACGCCCTCTCTAGTTTGGGTAAAGTCTTGATGAGATGGATTTAAATGCGTCTCTCTTTGAGTCCTGAGAATTGTGAATTATTGAGGAAGGTGGGGATTGTCCTTGGCCACTCCATATCTCAAGTAGGGATACAAGTAGACCTAAACAAAACTTCCTTCATAAAATGGGTGCATAGTCCTTAGAATTAAAGATATTTTAGGAGTTTCTTGGGCTTGGATGGTTATTACAGGGGATTCATCAAGGATTTTAGCAAGGTGGCTTCACCATTTTTTAGATTTCTTGCCAAGGATACTGAATTATGTTGGTCAAGTCTTTGTCAATAATATTTTCAAATCATAAAGGAAAGGTTTACCACTGCCCCTATACTTTGAGGTCCCAAGTTAGCTCTGCCCTTCCATATCCATACTAATTCACCATATAAAGTGGTGGGTCTATATTTTGGAAAAATGGATGATAAGTTACCCTATGCCATTTATTTCATTAGAAAAAACCTATCTAAGGTGGAATTAAACTACACTCTCACTGAGAAAGAGCTTTTAGTTGTTGTCCACTCCTTGAATAAATTGAGACATTATATTACAGTGTACCAAACTTCTGTGCATACTCACCATGAAAAAATTAAATACTTGATGAACAAAAATTATGTGAATGAGATAATTATTAGGTGGTTATTATTGTTGCAAAAGTTTGAGTTAACTATCATTTATAAGCTCGAGAAAGAAAACATAGTTGCATACCTTTTTTCTAGACTCACTTTGCTTGCAGATAGTGAAGAGATGATTGATGAACAACTTCCAAATGAGCACTTATTTTATATCTCAATACTATCTCCCTGGTTTGCTGACATATCCCAGTACCCGTTTGCTGGTTGCTGGGAAATTTCTTCCAAATATGTCATCCAAGGAGAAGAAAGAAATTATGACAAAGAGCACCACTTTCCCTATGATTGGTGGTAATATTTTCAAACTGGGATTATATTGGATTCTAAGAAGATTTGTCAGGTAGGAGGAAGTCTTTGAAATCCTCTCGGCATGTCATAATGGGCCCCATGGGGATCATTTTGCAGCTAAGAGTACAACTTTCAAGGCCTTTCAAGTTGGCTAGCATTTCCCTACTCTCCATTACGATGCTAGAAGGTATACCAATATATGTGACGAGTGTTAGAGGATGGGAAAAACTACACGCAGGGATAAAATTACTCTATAACCTTAAATGGCCCTGGTGATATTTTACCAATGGGGCATGGACCTCATTGGGCCAATTGATCCACAATCTGGGAAAAATAAATACATCATAGAATTCACTGATTATTTGACAAACTGGGCTAAGAAAATTGTTGTCAAGGAAACAATAAAAGAAAAGGTTGATGAATTATAAAGAGTAAATGTGTTCTAAAAAGTTGTGTATCCAAGGAAGATAACCACCAATCAAGGAGCTCAGTCCACATCAGAAATGATTGAGAACCTCCTAAGGCAGCATAACATCAAGCACAGAAAAAATATTACCTATCACGCTCAAGCAAATGGTAAAGTAGAGGTTACCAATAGAGAATTGGGAATTATCATCACCAAGGCAGTGAGCACCAACATGAAACATTTGGTAGACAGATTAGTGGAGGAAAATTACGCCTATAACACCACCTGGAAGAGAAATATTGGGTTTATTCCATATTATCCGGTTTATGGGAACAACGCATTGTTCTCTATTGGATTTTAAAATAATGCTCTCAGAATTGAAGCTCAATTGGATTTGAATATCACAAGGGAACAAAAGGAAAGACTATTTCAACTCCATGGTTTAGATGAATTCATAATGTAGGTTGCCCTCGACACTAAAGTCATACAATTGCAAAGGAAATTTTGGCACGATAGGAACATCAAGGAGAAATTATACCAGGAAGGAGATTGGGATATTCTATATGACTCCAGGTTGAAGGAATTTAAAGGGAAGTCGATGAAAATATGGCTAGGCCCATACCTGATAGAAAAATTCCATGAAAATGGGGTTGTTCAGATCAGAAATATTTATGAGGGGATTCCTCCTCTTGTGAAAGATTATATGCTCAAGGTATACAAAAATCCCATGTCCAAGGCATAGTTCATCAACACAATCAACAAGGAATTAAATGACATTGGGAGTGTCACCACTTCCAGTTCACAACCCTCCTAGGAATAAATAAGTAAATAGGCCTGGGGAAAAACCCCCACAAGGCATCCGAGGCCAAGTCTGGGATTGAAAACCTCTCTGAGGTAGTTTTGGAGAAAAAATAGACAGAAAAGGAAAATAAATATCCTTGAGTGAAAACCTCTCTGAGGCACCCAATGTAGGCTAGTGAGTTGAAAACATATTTTGAGGCAGCCCATTAGTCTTGAAAAAAAATAAAAGTAAAAAATGAAAGAAAAGCCAAAAGAAAAGAACAAGGATGATACCATGACTGTGAACTTTGTTTTCTTCTGTATTGCAGGGTTTTGAATAGTGGGATGCCATGCTCATGAAGAAAGGGATCTCTACCATTTCTATTAACACCTCCATCCATCCTCTCTCTCTTTAATACCACCACTAACCTCTTCATCCATCCACATCTTCCCTGAGCTCAAAAATCAAGTCTTTTTCACTCTCTATGAGGTGCTACAAGAAGTTCTTGTGCTTCTATAGGAATTCCTATAACTGATACATGAAGTTACAATGAACTACAAGAAGGATGATAGAGGACAAACTAAAGCCACTAAAGGCATTGAGGTGTCAAAAATGAATGCGGAGAGTCTTCCCATCATTTCATACCACCTTCTCATTACTCCTCCATCTCAAGGACACAAGTTTTTCTTTCAAAACCTAACTTTTTTCACCTCTGTAAATGTTTGATTGAAACAAAGTTCCTTCACTAAATTTTTTAAGGCTAGACCCCTTCCTCACCAACCTATAATCATCCTACCATAACCCTAAGACAAACTCACACTCTCCCTAATCACTCGTGCATAACTAGAATCCTAAAGTAGGTAGAGAAAGGGGTTGTTATAGGAAAAGACAATTTCTTGTAGCAAGCCTTATGTATGCACCACAAAAGCCCCGAAGATGGTTTTGACCAATCATGGAGACTAAGAAGACTCGTGATATGAATCTAAATCCAACAACGGTACTACAAGGAGGATCCTCCACCACAAAAATTACACTTGAAGACTTAGAAAGGTACATGCACACACAAAAAACAAATCAAGTTAAAACACCTCAAAAGGAAAGAATACACAACAAAGAATCAGTGAGAAATATAAAAAAAGTGATGCAACCCCAGCTCAAGCTAAAACATACATCATCTTGCAAAAACTAGACAAGGAGGTAAGGCTTAGGTATGGCACTCTCTCATCCTCTCCTTATGCATAAGTGAATAAATTAATGAATTTAAAAGAGGAGGAACTTTAATAAGCTAAAGGTGGTCAGTTAACTTGGTCCCCCTCGACCAGTTAAACAAAAAGTGAATGGTTGAGTCCTCATGCAACATGTAGCTTTCAAATCAGTTAAAGTATGATCACTAGCAGTGGGTTTTTATTATGATGAAGAAGACAATGATATCTTTCAGTGGGACCAATGGTTCAAATGTGGAAAATTTGTGCAAGAGACACATCAGCAGAATGCTCCAATCCAACTTAAAATAGCATAAAAGGTACTTGAACGCACCTCTCGTCACACATATGGTCATTCCAAGATCAATTTGAGAGAGGAAAAAATTTCAAGCCATTGAGGAGCTTTGAACCATCGAGCCTCTGCTTCTATATCATAGTTTTATAGGGAATCATGTAACTTCTACAGGAAGTCATGTAACTGTTACAGGAAATTCTTTACTGATAGAAGAAGAGCCAAAATGGTTCCATAGAAGGATATGGGAGGCATATTTATGTAACCAAAGGCCCAATTAATTATATAAACTCCTATTTTTCAGCTTAGAGCATCATTTTTTGAAGTATGTTTTCATCACCTCACCTATCCATCATATTTTCACATAATTTCTCTTAAGCCTTGGCAGTCAATAGCCATAAAATTATCAAATTTGATGGTCTGTTTGAGGGGAAAAATGGATAAATATATATATATTTGGAGTGATAAGAAGTTATTGTGGCCCTTTGCTACCATTTAATTCAACAACCAAGGCCATAAATACCACCTTCTCTACACCTAGTCAACGTAAAACAGAGAAGATGAGGGGTGGGTTGAACATGAGAGAACCTCTAGACACAAGAATCATTCATTTGTACCCTCCTGTAGTATGCATATTTAGGAGACATAAATGGTTAGGATTATTTGAATTATTAAAATTATATGATGTTGAAGTTATCGTTGAGTTTTTTTATGGATTTGAATTCCCAATCAGATGTCAGTGCCACAACTGTAGTAAAAGGGTTATCCATTACCATCAGTCTTGAAGTGATCGAAAAAGTAAACAAATTGCCCCTAGGCATCAAATGAAATAGGGAAGACAGACTCACTAGTGCCATGGGAAAGAAGAATTTCTTTAGGTATAGGGAGAGACCCGTTCAAGATAAAAATGGGGTTACGAGAGAAATTTTCCTTACCCATGGGATGGGGTAGCCTTTAACATATTAAGATACCTCTCCTGTGAAGGCATAATAAGTGTGGTGTTTGGCTATCATTTTAGTGTATTCAATGAGCTCAGATACCAAGAAAATTCACCTCTTCGCCAGAGATGGAATGTACCTTTTTTCCTCCTCCATTCCGTTAGAGACATGAGCCAAAAAGTTAGAGAAGTGAAACATCAACACTTAACCCATCATTCCATTATTAAAATGATAGTGGAATATGCCATAAACACCTTAATAATTCCTTTCTAATGGTGAAAACCTCTATGATAGGAGGCTATCATAGGATCTCAAAGCATTCCTCCAGGGGAAAACCTCTATCTAGCATTGGGGGTAGAGACACTAGATCAAAGGAAGAAGAAGAGGCAGAGAAGACAACATAAATGGAATCAAATTATAAGGAAGAAGAGGAATATAAGTTAGAAGAGGAGACCCTAAGCCCTAGATATACCATTGTACTAATGGAAACTGAGATATCCCCCCAACAAACTAGTCAGTCACCAGAAAACACTAAAAATGAGGTGGCTGCCACTTTAGCTAACTTGGGAACTCCTGTGAAATCCAAGAACAGGAGGCCAAAACAAACCCCTCTCTACTTTAAAACAAGAAAAATAATTAGAATAAGAAAGGGTAGAACCTAGACTCCCACAAAAGTTCTAGTTACCATTGAGGGGTCCTCAAGTTAAAAAGAAGAGGTAGGGATAGATGAGGGAAAGATTGAGGAGGTCGCCTCTACAAAGGAAAAAAATATGGCTCACATAGCCAATGTAAGGAGGTAAAACAATCGAGCATCACCCTTCAAGGAACTAGATGTACCCACTGATGTTAGTGTGAATTCTAATCACAAGCGTACGAAGAAAGCTCACTTTAGTTGTGCATAAAAAACAACCCTAACATCAAAGATGGCTACCAATTTCATTAGATTTGAAGTTAATTGACCAAGATAAATGTTAAAAAATCCATATCTATGCAGTTAAAGACATTAAAGAACAAATAAAAGAAAGAGTTTCTCCATGCATCCAACAGACAAGACACGAATATTTTTAAAGAATTTTGTAGTAATGACACCTAGGAAGGGAACATAGAAAGATGTTACCAATCTCCCTCAATGGGATGGTTTAATATATGTCCTTAGTACTTTAGATGTAAGATATCTCTCTCTTGATGGTGTAGAAAACCCAGACAAAAAGGGAACTCAAAGGGAGCTCACAAGAAAAAAGGTAGAAAAATATGTCAATGATGGAGGATCAAAGCCAGACCAAAAGTATAGATCCAGTGTGATCTTTAGGAAATAAAAGGCAGTAATGAACGTAATAACCCTTCCATTTATAAAAAAATATTGAGTTAGTCTAGATATTGGTGCATAATTAAAATATTATTAACCAAATCTAGATCCAACTTTTATGGAATATTTTATTATTTTTGTTGGAGGGAAAAGGAATTTGAGTTTGGTCAAATCCCTTTATTTGTAAATAATAAATAAATAAATGATTTGTTTATTATTTTAAGAATGTGGTTGAGTAATAATTGAACAAATAGTTATTTATTCAATTATTTATAAATGATTTTGTCAAATATAACATGGAATATTATTTAAATAATGTTCAAATAATTATTCCTAGAAAATAAAAAGATAAATAATGATTTATATAATTAATTTTCCTATTTTGGGTTAAATATGACCAAGAATATTAATTAAACTATTGTTTAATTAATTATCCCTTGAGGAAAATCAAACAAATAGGGATTTATTCAATATTTCCTCATGGGGTTTCTTGTTTAGACCATAAACAACTTAATAAATTATGCATTACTAAGTTATTTTTCATAGTGAAAGCAATTTTACTTAGGCTAAAATTGGTCTTACATGGTGTACTTTGGTCCATCTAATATTAATAGGTTATATGACCAAAAATTGGTGTAATAGATTTCCCCCCAACATGCAAGCGTTAGGAGCTAATCGTATGACTGAAGTAAATTGTAAGAACTTAATCACTAGACACCGAAGGGGGAGTCAGAGAGAGAGAAATATAAGGTAGACTAAAGTAGTAGAGGACAAGACACTCCGAAGGTGAGAATTAAAGGTGCGACAAGTATATTATATGAGTGAGTACCCATTCTACATGAGGCAGGGGAGGCATACCTATGCCCACCGAGATAACAAAGTACAAAGAATAATGTGTCCAGTAAACAAGGGATCGAGCTATATAGTACATGCTAGCATAAACATGGGCCAGATAGAAACATGATAATGGATCCCACATACATACTATTCCTGGGACAACATCCAAGACTTATATAACAATATTTGAGTACATGAGATATAAGTACAACCAAAGAGGCCCTGTAATACATGAAAGGGCTCTGAAAATCTGAATGATACATGCAAAATAAATAGGCACTACAAGCGGCTGAGGCTGGAACCATCAAATCTATGGAGCTACATCCAAGGCTATAGTAGAGAGGTCATCCGGGTATGTGGGGGTCTACCTGAAGGGTTACCCCCTCATGAGGTCTGAAACATCTCACACACACCCGGGAAAACACCAGTACAAGCTATTTCATCACTGAACTATCAATTATACCGATCTCGATCATGCTATAAGGAGATGGAGCTGAGAAACAATCAAGTCAAAGGGAAATAGAGAGTCCCTTTGCCTGATCCGAGGCACCAAACAAGAGTGGAAGTTGGAGCCAAGGTGCACTGCCCTCTATGCCTGTCTTTTGGAATGAATAAGATGATGTTGATAGAAGGAGAACCGCGATAGGTGAGGCAATAAGGGATCCTCAACTAAGGTACGAGAGATAATAGTAGAGCGATTGATAGACTAACACAAAGGATAATGGTGGAATTGGGGATACTAAGTAGCGGGTTGACAACTTCCCTTGTTAGAGCATAAAGGGCATGGATGACTTGGCAGATCTGACTCGACACTAGAGGGGATAGGGGATAGTATGACTAAAGGCCAAAATGTGTGACACAAGAGATGAACAAAGCAATGAAGGATGGAGGACTATAGCGGGATACAAAAGGAATTGATATAGACTCCATGGATGCGATGATGACTCAACTCGAATGCTCTAAACAAGGGCGAATCGATAATGCTTCCACACAGAATAGGCCCAGTGGGGACCATAAAAACATGAGTACAAGATGGTTACTCATGAAGAAAATTGACATGAGCATGGAGAAGTATGAAGGTAAAGTGGTGTGCCCCAAGTAAAAGTCTTGCAAGTGAGGAATTTTGATTTTTAGGAGTGGTGAAGTGACCCTTCCTGGAAAAAATGTCTCCAGGTGATTTATCAAATCAGAGAAAAATAAAGGATACCCATTTGAGAGCTCGGTGAGAGATTCCAACGGTGCAGATGGTTTGTCAAACTGAGCTATGGTTTGGTCGCAGCTATTGAAAGAAAAATATGGGGTTTCTCTTTTAATAAGGATTTTTTCCCTCCAATTTGATTCATTTGCAAGTGTAGATATGGTGAATGTAGAGAGGAGAAAAGGCCCTAAATATTGCGGTGATCGTAGTGGAAAAACTCACCTTTGGAATCAAGATCCATCAGTTGCAGGTAATAGGCCTAACCCTACTCTTTCATTTGGGTTGATTTAAAGTTTAGTTCAGGTAGCTAGAGCTCAAGAACATGCCCCTTTTCATTTTCATGGTTGGGTCACACTTTTCGAGGCAATATGTGTGACCTGGGTAGCAGGTTTTGGGAAAAAAGTTGCGACTTGTCCGAGGAATTGCCTGAAAAGTTTGACCTGTTAGAGAGTGGGATTTTGGTGTTGTTTCTTGGCTGAGAGATGGGATTTTGTGGTTGAATGCATTCCTTCCTTTCTGTACATTGTCAAATATAATGGTTTTATGCAGATATGGCAAAATTAAGGATCAACTGGAGAGAGAGAGACCTAGACAAATTATGGTCGGAGATCCGAGAGGATCATGGTGTCCATGGTGCATTGGCCATGTTTGGGGTCTTGAAGTTTGTGGATAATCCTTTGCTGAGAGTTGGGGAGTCCTTATTGGCTCAGATTTTCAGATATTGGTATCCGGATCATGAGATATTTATAGTGTTGGGGCACTAGATCCAGTTGACTGTCCAGGATATATATTTCCTGACTAGTCTCCCACCACTTGGGATGGTGGGGAATACACATCCAGTGTTACCATGAGGGTGAAATATCATGGAGTTTGTAGAGTGCCATTTCCGATCGTGTCTCCATGTGAAGGGGACATGGATATCAATCAGGGATCTAGAGAGGCTAGAGACTCATGCCATGGCTGCGGAGACATTGCAAATCCTGGGCAACCAGGCACTCCACCACAACAATGGGGGTCAGTGGAGTTACTAGTTGTCAGTGTGAATTCTAATCGCAAGTGTACGAAAAAATATCACTTTAGTTGTGCATAAGAAATATCCCTAATGTCAAAGATGGCTACCAATTTCCTTAGATTTGTGGTTAGTTGACCAAGATAAATGCTACAAAATATAGATCTATGTAGTTAAAGGCATTAAACAGAAAATAAAAGCAAGAGTTGCTCCATGCATACAATAGACAAGACAATAATATTTTTAAAGAATTTTGTATTTATGACACTTGGGATGGGTTCTTGTATGTCATTAACACTTAAGATCTAAGATCTCTCTCTCTTGATGGTGTATAAAACCCAGAGAAAATTAGAACTCAAAGGGATCTCACAAGAAAAGAGGTAGAAAAATATGACAATGATGGAAGATCAAAGTCAGACCAAAAGTATAGATCCAGAGTGATCTTTAGGCAAAAAAAGGTAGTGAATGAATGGAAAAACCCTTCTATTTATAACAAAATATTGAGTTAGTCTAGATATTGGTGCATAATTAAAATATTATTAACCAAATCTAGATCCAGCTTCTATGGAATATTTTATTATTTTTGTTGGAAGGAAAATTAATTTGAGTTTGGTCAAATCCCTTTATTTGTAAATAATAAATAAATAAATGATTTATTTATTATTTTAAGAATGTGGTTGAGCAATAATTAAATAAATAATGATTTATTAAATTATTTGTAAATGATTTAGTCAAATTTAAGACGAAATATTATTTAAATAATGTTTAAATAATTATTCCTAGAAAATAATTATTCCTTTAATGCCTGGCAAATGGGAAATCTAAAGACATTAAAGGTTTTCAGGTGTAAATCTTAAAAATTGGAGGTCATGTCCTCATCCCCCACATCCACAAGATTTTCAACCAAGCACTCAAGCAAGTGTTCCCTAAACCTTGGACTCAGAGCCTCACTATCCCTATTTTTAAAAGCGGGGATACAAATAACCCCTCTAATTATCGGAAAATTATGATCAACCCTCTCTTAGCCAAGTTATATGGTATTATTTTGGAAAAGAAGTTGGGAATTTGACTTGAAAGTGAAGGTAAGCGAGCTAAAGGCCAAGCGGGTTTTAGAAGGCAGCACTCAACAACGGACCACCTTGTTACACTTCGGATCATTGTGGAGGAATGCCGCAATGATAATTCCAATCTCTTCTGTTGCTTTGTGGACTTTATAAAGGCTTTCGATATGGTTCCTAGAAACAACCTATGGAATAGAGCTAAATGTTCCTTTCGAGCTAAGAGCGGCTAGTATAAGGTTATACGAGAATGTAATTTCCAAGTTAAATAGTAATGAGGGGTGGTCAAAAGATATTAAGTGTAATATCGGAGTTAAACAAGGTTGCCCCCTCTCCCCTACCCTATTTGGAATTTACATCGACAAGCTAGAAGGTTGTTTAGAGGAAGCAGGATGTGCTGGCACGATCTTAGCTAGGATAGTCATCATCCTTCTTCTCTATGCTGATGATATTGTTCTTCTCGCAAGGTGCCCATATGATCTTGATAAGCAACTTAGACTTCTTAAGGATTTCTGCTCTACCATGGGTATGTCTGTTAACACTGACAAAACAAAAGTTATGATTATCAAATCCAAGAAGGATACTTACGCTAATTTTATGTATGACAATAGTAACTTGGAGGAAGTGTCTTCTTACAAGTACCTAGGAATTGATATTCATCACAAGCTCAACTGGAACTATAGCATTCAGAAAAGGATAAATGGGGGGTGGAAAGCTTATTTTGGTCTTGAAAATAATTGTAAAATGACAAACCTTGTAATGTGGGATAGAAAGAAGTTCCTCTTTGAAACTTTAGTCACTCCTGTTATCTTATATGGATGTGAGGTTTGGGGTTGCAGCATCTCTAGAGAATCCTCGTAAAATATTGAGCAAATCCGGAAGCGTTTTATAATGTATAACCATAAAATTAAAAGCAATACACCCTATCCTATTCTCCTTATAGAAGTGGTTCTTTCCCCTATCAAGAGCCTAGCTATGACTAGGCTTCTATTGTACAAGCACAAGTTCAATATCATAGAAGACCATAGACTTCCTGAGCTAGCTTTAAATTCTAGCCAAAACCACCTAAGGCTTAAAAGAGGTTGGTATAAAGACACCAGGGCCTAGGTAAACCATTGGGAGATCGACGAGAATGTTTCATTGCAAAACATTAATAACATTAACAAAATTGTTACTTCTAAGTTCAAAGAAAAAATGTGGTGTGAGAAAGATCTACAAGCTAAAAGAAAATTAAGACATTATAAGGAGGTCATCAACCCCACCCTAGAATATCAAAAGTATCTCTCTGTTTTAAATATCTCAAAGAATAAAATTAATATAGCCAAGATTAGAACGAACTCTCATGAGCTCCATAGTGAAACAGGTTGTTGGACAGTTCCTAAAACACCATGGATGGAAGGATTTGCCATCTCTGTCAGAATATGAACATCGAGGATGAAAATCACTTCCTCTTAGAGTGCCCCAAGTACAACCAAATTATACCTCAATTTCATAATATTTGTTGCAATACTGACCTTCCTAGCCTTTTAAGATGTCAAAATTATAGTGAGCTCGGGAGGCTTCTCTACAAGCTTTTCGAGCATAGGAATAAAATCTTAAATCAAACTAAATAACTCTTTTCTTTAGGTCTGATAGACCAAATATTGGTCTGAGTGGACGTTAACCATCATCATCATCACCATCATCAATAAGATATATAATGATTTATCTAATTATTTTCCTGTTTTGGGATAAATATGACCAGGAATATTAATTAAATTGCTGTTTAAATAATTATCCCTTGAGGAGAATCAAACAAATAGGGATTTTTTCAATATTTCCTCATGGGATTTCATGTTTAGACCATAAAAAACTTAATAAGTTAAGGATTACTAAGTTATTTTTCATAGTGAAAGCAATTTTACTTAGGGTAAAATCTGTCTTACATGGTGTACTTTGGTCCATCTAATAGTAACAGGTTAGATGACCAAAAATTTGTGTAACAACTGAAATCCAAAAAGAAGGAAATAACATGCTATAGGAAAAATATATCATAATACAGGAAACATAGACAATGCTAAAGGAAGAGAAGGATGGGAAACAAGTAGAGAAGAGGGAACATATTGAAGGGATGAGTGCACAAATGGAAGGACAAGATATGTAGGAGGGGATACAAGTTTAAAACCAACTCCAAAATATAGTAGACCCCTAAAAAATAGTTGAAAAACAAATCACAATAATTTAGGAACCTATACCACAACGTAATTTTGGATCGTATTATAAGTTCATTGAGGTAGGAAGGTTGATCCCTAAGAAATTAAAAATCACCCTCCTACATGAGTTGGAGAGGGAAATAAGGCGCACCCATGGGGGGATGAAAATACAAAAATAAAAGGATGTTTAGATGTGGGGTTGATGGAAGAAAGGCTCATATAAATGGGAAAAGGGCTAGATGATGCAAGGATCATATAATTTATGGTTAAAGATCAAATGCAAGTAGCACAAGAAGAAAACATGAGGCTGCAGGGGCAGCTACATGAAAAGTACATCCAAAATTCCACTATGGCCAACCTTTGCAATGAGGCCATGCAGTATAGACACCCTTCAAAGTCTTATGCAGTCTACCTAAAAGAGAAATGTGTACAATTCCAATCCAAAACCTTACCTCAAAATCCCACCCTACCCATTCTAATATATAGACATTTCATTGATTTATGAAAATAGTATAGTGTAGGAGAGAGGGCTAGGATGACATAATTTTACATTCATGACCTCATTCTATCTTATATGAATAATTGTGACCCAAACTAAGGGTTGGCAGTTATGTAATTAATGGATCTAGCATCCTAGCTAACAAATGAAGAAGAGAGAGAAGCAAAGACTAAAGGAGTCATGGTAAGAGAAGAAAGAAAACCTCTACATATCATATCAAAACTAATAAGCCACACGGAGCTCATTAGTAATCATCAGTTGATCTCAAATGATGGTGTACTGGCACCCAGATACATTGAGTCATAAGGACATGTCATTTATCACTTTGATGATATATCCAGGTTTGTAGGAGAAGAGAGTTTGTAGGAATGCCAAATAATATGGAACACCTTACCACTTAGCCTATAGATGAGCGAATATTATTCTCTTGAGAGAATGATAAATGCATTTGAAACAACACTCTTCTACAAAAAATATATCTAGAGAATGAGGATAGAGTCGATAGGATTGAAGCTCATCCCACCTTTGTTGTTGGGGATGCATGAATGGAGAGATAAAACAAAGAAACAAAAGGAGTGGGTTGAGGTAGAAAAGAATTCATGACTCTACTTATCAAAAGGCACTCCCTTGTTCCTGCCTTCAGATTTCATAGAGGTCACCAAGGCTTTGAAAGGGATCAGAAAGGAGGAACGGGTTACTCAGAGGGTGAGAAACCATTTCAGTAGGGGGTTATGTTGAGGCCCGTCATTAGGTATAGTTTAAGGGGTTAAAATCCAATACTTTAGCTATTGAGTTACCTCTCTATCACATTTATTTTCATTTTTGACATATTATGCATTATGAGAAGGGTGTATGATGTTTTTCATGTCTTGTGACGTAATATGAATTAATTGTAGGAAATAAAGTTATTTTTGAGATATTTTCCACCTAAGGGCCCAAAGTAGACAAGAAGGAGAGATTGTAGGAGGATTTTCAACTTCCTTAACACTCACAATCAGAAAATGTCACACCGCGATATCTACCAACATCTCGAAGGAAAAGGAAGCCAAGAAAAGTGACAATTATGAGGAACCAAGCTTGACTTTTCTCGAGATCAAGGAGGACTTATTCCTACTTTTTAGGTATTTTTTGGTAGCTACGGATTTAAGTAAGAACATGAAAGAGCTCATTAGGATTCCAACATTGTACTCATCTAGGTAGCTCTTGAGCTTTAAATTAGTGTTATTTTTTACTGTCATATGATGTACTCAATACGTTTATGCAATGAAATGAGAAGTTGTTTGTTCCATCACTGATTTAGTCTCAGATGGATAATGCTTTTGGGTTAGTGCCCAATCCATTGGGTAAGTCCCTATTATTTATTTATATTCTCTCTTTATTTTTTAGCATCTGGTTCAGTCTATTTAGTTTCTAGCAAAATAAAAAATCCATCAAAATTGTGCTTGTAGCCTCTCTTCCTCACCTCTCTCATGGGAGCTTGAGGAGAAGGATGTCCAACCACATATCAAAACTAGTTTGTTTATGATTTCTTGGAAAGGTATATAGTGTGATTATCATGCTCATAATATGCTTACTATAATTTTGGAGTTGTATCTCTGTTAGATTATATTTTTTCATAGATTAAGTAGGGTTTTTCCATTCAACTCATCTTTCCAATTGTTAACATGTTAGTTTGTCAATAATAAATGCATGAATGCGTGTAGTGATTGTAGGTTTGTATATAGTTGTCGGGAAATTATCCGATCCATCTCATCCATCCTCCTTCTCTCCAACCTCCAAATACGCCACCAAAACCCTGCTCTGTGAAACTACCTTCACCACCATCGTGAGCAGCCTTCTAAGTGCAAAACATGCCTCCCAAGGGTTCTAATTTTAGTTCTATGTGGTGGCCACCTCTTCCTCAGCTCATTCTGCCTTCTTTAAATTTTCCATGCCTTATTTACACCATTTTCATCCTTAAAGCCTTGTCGATCTGTTTCTAGCACTTTCGGACATCATGTAGCAATAGTTTCCTTTCTATCCAACTAGGTTAATTGTTTATGATTTTATTTCACTGTAAATTGCAAGTACAAGTTTGATATATGTTCTATCTGACTTAGAATATAAGAAATTACTTACATTAAATTAGCTAAATGCACTTTAATAAATTAAAAGGAATGTTGTAGAATTACTACTGAGCAGAAAACCTTGTTGAGGGTGGCATAAGTAAATCTGAGTAGCCCTTAGGAGTTGCAACTCTCTTGGTGCAATAGTAAGGCTGACTAGGAAATATTTTTTATTTTCAGCAGATTTTTTTCAGGTATAGGTGTGGTTTAACACTGAGGATGATGTTACCTAAGGGGGAGGGTTCTATAACAGACCCAAGTTAAAAGTTCATGTGATAAAAGTTAATAAAGGAAAAAATGAGATCACAATAAAGGGACACATATTTGAAGCTGAATGTTGGGAAAATATATCCTAGTGGGAATTACGAGATGTGTTTATGGCTAAGGGAAATTGGAAAAGTCAATGTCTATGGCTTTAAAAAGGAAAAAAAGTATTTTTGCAACATTTATTTATAAAAATAAATAAAATGAGGAGAATTCAAAGATGAAAGGCCATAGGTTGCATGTGAGGAGTAAATCAAGGGAAAATAATGGAAAATGAAGAAAATAGAGTCCTAATTGATAAAAAGGCTTCTAAGGATTAGTCTGTAGATTTTAGTCAGTTTAGTTTTTGACCTCTCTCTATTCGCTCTTTCCAACACTCTTGGACAATTAGATTTTTCTTGGAGCATTTCAACATTGGAGAAAGAAATGGAAAATAAATAAAATGAAGGATAAGGACATGAAAGGAAAGAAAATATCAAGAAAAGAAGTGTATGTTCAAGCAACTTTAGCCCGGGATACTTGCAGGTAACAGATTGCATGCATGATTTCCTAGATAGTTTTGATATGCATGGTATGTTCATGTTGGTATTTAGTTATTTTACTATCTGTGGCATGGTTTTTCTAGGTTGTGATAGTGGTTTGTACCCGTGCCTTGCCTTTTTCCGTATAGCCATGGAGTGATGGGATTTTTCTCCTTTTGAGCTTTGGAATTTATGTATGCTTTCGGAATCCAAGGTGGAGGTTGTCTTAGGTTCATTCCCAAAGGCCTAGGAATCCCTTGATAAGTTTTGCCAGGATACATGGTAAAGCCTAAGGGTGGTTTCTCTATATAGGCCTAGTGATTTGGCGTGGATTGCAGTAAACCCTAGATACAAGAAGACAAAAAATTCCTTAAGGATAGTGATGAGATCTGAAGGCATTCCAAGGTCGGTTCAGTTTTGTGATCTCGGTTCTGGTTTAGGTGAGATCATGGTATGGTGAGTATGAAGGTGGTTTAAACTTTGGATACCCTCGGTTGTTTTTGGATTGGTTTATCCATGATATCCCACATTCATTCTTGGAATATGTCATGGAGGTGACTCGCTGAAAGAAAGCTTTTTTTCAACCATGTCTATGGTCAGGTGGTACATGGAACTTCCAAACCTCATTGAATCTTGCCTACATTTACTGAAAGCTAATTTCTATTTCTTTTGTACTTGTATTTATGTGGATTTAATGTCTGTTATCTTATTATTATTTTTGCGGTTATAGGTTGGTTATAAGCATGGTTATGTGACTGGCTCTAGTCATGGTTAATTTCATATTTTTACTTGTAGCTAAAAGAATAATAGATGAAAGACCTAATTAATGTTAAGAAAACTAATGGGAGAGAGTTGTGATCCTTCTTGATAATTTTCATATTAAGTTTTAGTCCCTTATGCTCAATATTGTATTCATGACCTGTAGATTGTATTGTTGCCAAGTGTTTGAGAGAATGTTAGTCCCAGTTGGGGATGGATAGGCTTAGTCTTGGTGTTATTTTTTGGTTTACAACAATTTTCCTTCTATAATTTATGGATTGTAAGAGTTACAAAAAATTTTCGGCAAAGTTCTAGCCTGACCCTTAGAACTTAGCCTTAAATTTTGCAGTTGCTGGCATAACACTGAGCGAAAAAATCCATAGTCACACTGATGCTTCACTTTATTATTTTTGTCTAATATTGGCCTTAAACTTGATCAGAACACCCTCTAGTCTAGAGACAGAGAATTACAGTGCCCTGTAGCCTTCACTACACATGTGTTGCAAAGAACTGGTAGCATATCTACACCTACGTCAACCCCTGTTTCATGCAACAATTTTCCTTTTTATGGGTTTTTCTCTAATTAACATTGTTGAAGTTGGTCCTCCTTGTTTCCTTAAGTGTTTCTTGGAGTATTAGAAACCTTCATCATGTTTGATTTTGGTTTTGAGTGCTTTTGTTAATAACTTTTTTAGATTTGGCTTTGTTCTTGTCGATTAGGTCATTAGCAAAATGATTGCTTGGTCATTGGATTGCTTTAAGAAATTAGTTTTTCAGTCATTATATTGAATAATGTATTTTATTAGTGATTAGGCTAATATCTTATTTTTCATTTGAAAATTAAGTGGAATCAAAAGGAAAAATCTTATGCATCATGCATTTCATCTAGGGTTTTGTGTGTGAAATTGGAATTAGAAACAATTGTATTAGGGGAATTGATTAACAATCTTGTGGGTTGCATCTCATGAAATTGGAATTGGAGATAGTTGTTTTAATGTAATTGATTACTAAATTTAATTTTTAGGAGATTCGGGTGAAATTCATGGTGAGCCATGAAAACTGAAACTTAATTCAAGATAAACTTTAAAATTTACCAAACCAATATTAAGGAGAATTTGAAACATTAATGCAAACATCTAGAGGTCTAGGCTAGAGACATGTTTCGAAATCTATAAAAATAGGAGCTATCATTGTTTTCTAGAATTTAATTCTAGGATGATATATCTTTTCACATACGTAAGTGTATTACATCGTTCTCCATGTACCTGTCAGTGTATTGGATGGCGCTCCATGCATCAAAGGTGTATGGGAATGCTCTCATCGTAGGGTTACACATTATAAAACACCAACATAGACTACAAATACATGTACCATTCTGTATATTTTATAAGTCCACCATAGGATTCTGTCCTCACCATAGGTAGCTGAGTTTTTTGCCTTGTATATTGTAATACATCAAACACAATATTCAGGGAGATTTCATGCCTGTACGTAAATCGATGGTTCTCCAAGGAGGTATATTGTAGTTCACAGTTGATTTGTAAACCTATATTCATATATTACCATATTTGATTTATTTTTGTTGTTAATTTTCAAAATTTTATTAAACCAACGTGGCTGAACAAAGCCCTATACTCTGTCGTTCACGTAGAATTCAATATAAGCCTCCTCATCCACTTGAGGCAACTCCTGACCATCGTCACAAGAAAAAAATATGTACAATACTGAATTTATCACTTTAGTATCTATTACTTCTAGTCCTCCACATAATATAGATCCAAAATAATCATTTTTTGTTGTCAGTACTGAACCCAAGATTACCTCCTCATTTGCTGGAAATTCTGAGACAGTTGAAACAGAAGCACCTAAAATATCATTACCTCGGGTTATTGAAATTGACTACACTGACTCAGAATCAACACAACATGATGTTATAAAACCTAAGGTACATCATTTATCTTCACCTATTAGTTATATACCTTCCTCTTCTCTTCCTCTACCTCGAACTCAACCAAAAACCGTATATTTTGGACCCGATAGTGAACCACTTCCTCCTAGTATTGTTAGTATTGAAAGGATTCCACAGGAATATCCTTGACCCTCCTCTCCTACTTTTTAAGAGGGAATAATATTTAATAGGCCCATCCTTTTCCTTCTCATCATACTCCATCACAACCTCCTTTGTCTCATTATTTTCCTTTCAACCCACCCTTTAGTTTCCCGCAAAAATGTTCTTTGTGACAATTAACCATGAACGAATCCTATATGGTTTCTCAACATGTATCTACTATGCCAAATAAAACCAAGGTTGAAACGTCATCCATGTTTGTAACATCTCTAGAAACACATTTTTATGGTGGCCCTTATATCCTACCTACTTACCAATCACTTTCTGGTACCTTTTATAGTGCAGCATCTGGTCCATCGACCTCCCCCATGTCTTCTACATCTAGAATTCCATTTGGAACTTATTTGATGACTGCTACATATTATACTCTTCATTCTCCATTTACTCCTATAGTTCATCATCAATTTATTCCTTATGTTAGTGGGTATGGACACCTACAATAGCCAAAATCATTTCCTAATGGAAAACCTCCTCTTGGAGGGATGTTCCCTTCATATTAGCATCGTATTTTGGTAGGTGGAAACCTGTTGCAGGGATATCTCCATCTCTTCAAGTAAGTCCTCAACATCATATTATTCTTCCACATTCATGGATGGTTTCTAATGTTTTTCAACATACCATGTGCATACAACCTGGTTCAGTTGGGACTTTATCTTTAGTATCTCGACCTGTTCCACCTACATCTAAAATCCATGTTCAACAACCAATATCTCTACTTGTTCAACCTCAAAGGAATGTAATACAACCTTTGCAGACTGGAACTTTAATTAAACCTATTCTAGTGGTGTCTAGATCCTCTCGAGACATTTATACCCAACCTTTTTTCAAGGTAATTTACAATCACAACAGCTTGGTCAGGCCATTCCTCCAATTCAAATGGGTTAGATTATGTATGGTATGCCACATGCACAACCTAACCATCCTTATGTTGGGATGATGCAAAATCCCATAGTGAAATAGTATCAATTATATCAAGGCATCCCTCAATTAACTTACGATCATCAAATCCAAAACCAATCACTTCAACCCCTATAAGGTTACCTTGGATCTCGGTAACAAGGTCATGTGTATTATGGTTATCAAAATCGTCCCTATCTTGGAACATAGATACCTATTTCTGAGGCTATCCCAACTTATCGAGGATACCTTCCACCAGACCTCAATAGGGAGTTGCCATTTCTAGAAACTTTCAAATTTCCAGAAATGACCAGGCCCACCAATGATCCCATAGCTGATTATCCTTGGAGGGTATTTATTCTGACAAAAAATCCCAATGATATCCTTCAATTTAATGGAAATCCTCGAAGAGACCCATCCACACATGTGATGACTTATAATTTGTGGTTTTGTTCAAACTCTCTCAATGATGATCTTGTTCAATTACTTATTTTCTAGCATACAATCAATGTTGCAAAAAAAATTATATATTGAACTACCACGAGATTCGTTCAATAATTTCAATGCCTTGACTTGGAATATTCCTAACAAATTTCCAGTTACCCATCATATATGTGACTGGAACTAAACATTTAACTAATTTCAAATATAATTATGCCACTCACATCTATGATAACATTCATGAGTGGTGACGTCGTCCTTTTTTTGTTAAAATTTTTATTCTTTACCAATTGTTAGTTGAATGGCTCATGAAGTCTTTGCTGCCATATATCACAAAAGACGTCGCCAAGGGTGGAGTCGTGACAGAAAATAAATTAGTTTCTCATGCCTAGAATTTGGATCTCATTTACACCTAATCTAAAATGCTTTATGATAAAATACCAAATGCTCTGTGACCTTCCAATATTTTTCCCCAACCTCCTAGTAAATAATCACATGTCATCGATGGTATGATTGGTTATGCCAGCCAAAAGTTGATGATTAAACTAGCTAGTTGCGCTATTTTTGTTGTTTCTTAAAGCCCTTCTTTCACTCTTGTGGCTTCTACTTTTGAGAAAAATGTCGCTCAATATTCGAAAGGAAAATATCAGCAAATAGGAATTAATATGAAAGGAAAAGGTAAAAATAATAAATAAAACCCTCCACAGTATAAAAAAAACAAGTAGTCTTTTGGAGTAAAGTGGAAAACTTGTTACCCATGTTTTATTTGTAATGAGGATCATTTCACTCATGATTTTATTCATTGAGTGGAAGTGAATCGATTTATTAAATCATCCACAACACCCACTGTGTTGACATATTCATTTCTGAATAAGGAGACCAATATGGTTTCTCAGGATCCCGCTTACTCTAACTCGGTTTTGATGCTTTCCTCTACTAATCCAAAAAATGATGTTATGGTGGCCACCCAAAATAAATAATACGATAATGTGAATCCATTGAATAGTTAGGTTAACGATAAATCTGCTAGTTTGAATGCATCTCCATCAGATCCTACTCCAAAAGCGGTACCCACTCAGTTAACTATCAAGCCTCCCATAGGATTTATTCATAAATATAAATTCAAACCTCACATAATAGCTGCTCAGAATTATAATATAGTTGAGGATTTGGCTTAGGTTCCTTCATCTATGTCAACTCTTTAGTTGTTGCAAAATTTCCCCTCCCAAAAAAATGCTTTTCTATCAGCAATTGGTTATATTGATCCCTATGATTCCACCCTAGTAGTTTTTAACCATGAGAACTAAAAACATTGACTTCTGGCTCAATTATCTTTCATGATCTATGTTTATGTTTTCAGTAGGAATATTCATCATTCCATTGTCGAGGAGGGAGCCTCAACATGTATTATGTCCATTTCTTTCTGCAAGGATATTGCTTCTCCCTAATTAAGTCAGTCACCAACCACTCTGAAGGATTTTTATGGAATAATATATAAACCTTATGGAATTTTTAATTCTCTACAAGTAGATATAGGCGGCAAGACCGTACTAGTAGAACTCAAACTTATCGATAAGCCACTAGATTATAATATTCTACTGGGTCATACATGGGTCTATGTCATGGTTTCTCTTGTCTCAAATTTTTTTAGAATGATCACTTTTCCTCATAAAGGAAGTGTAGTAACCATTGATGAGCTCACTTTATTTGCCTCTAGTTCCTAAGTTACTGGAAGTATCACTCTCATGGGGGAAATTCCACCCCCATATCAGCATGTTAGGGATGGAATGCTTAAGGATTCCTCTCTAATGGGAAACTTTTCTCGTCTTCCTCCTTCCCTTCTCGACAACTCTACTTCAATTTCCTATATCAGCATGATACCCTCTTGTACTATACTAGCTGATCCTTGGATATTACTAAATGAATCTAATAATGAGGCTTTTCATGATTTTATGACTCTCAACCCCATTGATCTCAAATATGAAGCCATATTCGGCATGTGTGATGCAATATACCCTCTCTTCTCTGATCAATTGGGTTGATCTTTCTTTAGATTATGACACATCCTCTAATTATTTTTCTTGTACATTTCCTACCGATGAGAGCATCATGGAGATCGTGATGTTGAATGATGCATAATTTGACGATTATCATCATCATTCCTCCTTACTATATTCCTTCAAGCATAATCTTACCAAACTATATCGACCAAATATCCTTGTCTATGAATTTCGTATCCATCCACGACGTCGATTCTTAGAAGAAGTAGTTGAACATTGAAGAGAGTTTCCCTCTCGACATTTCAATCAAACCCCAATTTTTTGAAAATATACACATCCGTGAATCTTTCTCCCCCAATGAGATTAATACTTATAAAGCCCTATTCCAGGAATTTAGGGATACTTTTTCCTAGTCTTATGAATAAATTACAGGTATTTATCTGAACATCATTGTGCATGAAATTAAAACGAACCTTGATGTTAAAAAATTTCGACAACACCTCCGTTCTGTCCATCCCAAGAAGGCATTAGGGGAATTTTGAGGTCTAGAGTAGGCCTCCTAAGGAAATTATGGCTAGTTGGGGCTTTACTTATCTATTTAAATGGGTTACTTGATCAAATTTTTCATCTTGTCCCGATGATGAACCACACTGGCTGGTTTGAAACACGTCGACCAAATTTACTTTGATGTTATTTTCACAGAAATATTTTCACAATTATATTACATCATCAAATTTTAGAGGGAAAAAGGAAAAAAACTACTTTTCAACTCGTATTTTCAACTTATCTCCCTACGCGATTACTCAAAGTTAGAGAATGAACACTTGTTGGATGAAAAAATTGATTCCTCATATAAGGAGTGCCCATGTTGCATACTTTTGATGGAACCTGCTACATGAAAAATGAGAAACTCATTAAAAACATGATTCCAATCACGTTTTTTCATGTATTTCTCATTTTACATATAGAGGGGTCCATCAAAAGTATGAAACATGGGTACTCCTTGGATGAGGAATTAAATTTTGCATTAAACGAATACTCTCGCTTGAAATTTGAGTAAACCCTTAGGGAGATAAGTTGAAAATACAAGTTGAAAAACTAGTTTTATTATTTTATTATTTTTTAATCTTTTTACTTTTACCCCAAAAATGGTGACTCATCCCCAATGGTTAACATCATCATCTTGAACCCTATTGGTTCTTATAGATTTTATTTTTGTTATATATTTTTCTTATTAGGCCCATTTTATACCTCAAAAGTTCTCTAATAGTTTATGTTATTAAAGCTAAAGTTAAAAAACTTCTACATACTGGTTTCATCTATCCAATACCTTTAACTTATTCAGTGTCTAACATTTTTCCTATCATGAAGAAAAAAAAATATTCATGTGTGTGTCAATTATCGAGATTTCAATCATGCTTTTTTGAAGGATAATTATCCCACCTTGTTTGTTGACCATATTATTGATAATTGTGTCAACTGTGAGATATTTTTGTTTATGGGTGGTTTATCAGGCTATAATCAAATCAAAATTCTCATGTTGGACCAACGTCAAACCATGTTCATTTATCGTCGAGATGCATTTGCATATTGAAAGATCCCTTTCACATTAAATAATGCATGGGCTATGTTTTGCAGGGCGATGAACTATGCATTCCATGTCATCAAGCATATTATGCAACCATATTTAGATGAATTTTCTACACATTCGAAAGATCGAGTTGATCACTCGATGCATCTTAGGGCCATATTTTTAGGATGTAGACATTATAATATTATAATAAATCCGCACAAGTGTGTTTTTGTCTAAGTTCCGATTGAATTCTCGGTGTCATGGTACTCAAACTTGGAACTCGTATGGATCCATTGCAATTCTAGGCGATCATCGATTTGCCTACTCCTTCCCTTCTTCAACTTCAATGACCTCAAGGGAAGGAAAAATTGATTTGGATATTGATTCCCATATACACCGAACTTACCAAAGGATTTACAAGCTTGTTAAATAAATTCTTTCCCTTCCATGGGGACCACGCTACTAAAAAAACATTTGATTCCTTGAAAGGTGTTATGATTCGAGCATACTTGTTATATCCTCCATATTCCCAACACAATTATTTCTTGTACCTTTTCATTGCAACTATTTCCATTGGTATGGTATTGGTCAGAGAGGATGATGTAAGAACTAAAAATCCTATATATTACTTGAGTTAAAATCTTAATGATACCAAATTGAAGTATAATCATGACTAAAAGTTAGATTTGGCAGTTTTCCAATATGTCCAAGTATTTCGCCATTACATACTACTTCGTGGGACTATGGTGGTTTCCAATTGAAACCCCATGATGTAAATCTTATTTCGAAAATTTTTGGGGGGAAAGTACTCCAAGTGGATTTTCATCCTACAAGAGTTGCATTTGGAATTCATCAACTGTAAGTCAAAGAAATCCTTAACTTTGTTGAGCCAATTTGCAATGTTCCCACTGCTAGAATTTAGAAAGCTCTGCTAATTCTATTCTGGAAGAGATTATATTTGTAATTTTTTCATCTAACCCATGGAATGGAGACATTATAATGCATGTCCAAACCGATACTTTCTGATCTGATGCCTCGCATTATGATCAGTGACATAGTTGATATCAAACTAAAATTTACATTATAATCGGTGACACCCTTTATCTTCGTAGTATCGATATTATATTTCAAAGGTTGCTCACTCATGAGGAGGATGATAAAGTATCAAATGAATGTAATTCTAGGGTATGTGGTGGCCATATGTCTGGTTATGCCACTACATAGAAGATCTTGCATGCTAGTTACTTATGGCTTACCATCTTTCGCGACTGCATCCTCATCATCCAAAAGTGCTATGAATGCCAAATATGTGATCGTAAGGTCTGTTCTCCACAAGATCCTCTGCATCATGTTAATGTCGTTGGACCATTTGTGAAATTGGGAATTGATTTCATGAAATGTAACCCTCAGTCGGTTGGGGGGCATATCTATAACATTGTAGCGATTCACTATTTTACAAAGTGGGATGAATTTATACCTACATACAATAATAATAGTGAAAAATCAGCTCTCCTTTTCCTCAACCATGTCATTGCACCATTTGGTGCTCCACAAGCTGTAGTCATGAGTCATGGAAAAAAATTTCACAATCACATGATGTTTGAAATGACTTCCAAGTTGGGACTCTCTCAGGAGAGTTCCTCTCCATACTACCCTTTGGTGAATGGGAAATTTAAGGCAATCAATAAAGTTCTCAAAATGATGCTTCAACGTATAACAGGGGTCCACAAATTGGATTAGAATATTATCCTTTATGTAGCCTTGTGGGTGTATCGAACCTTCACTAGGACTACTACCAGTCTCCCACCATTTCAATTGGTTTATGGTCTAGAGGAAATCCTTCCAATTGAATGTGAAATTATCTCTCTAAAATTTTTTATTGAACTCCTCCCTTCCTCTTCCATGGAAGAGGAAGTTATCTTACATATGATGCGCTTAGATGATACCTGGTGTGATTTCGTAATGGCTAATGAAGCCCATAAGAAATGTATCAAGGTGAAATATGAAGAGAGTGTCAAGCCTCGTGTCTCCCCGGAAGGAGACCTTTTATTGTTATATGATCAAAGGTTTGGTAAATTAGGATCAGGGAAGTTAGAGGGGCAACAGGTTGGAACATTCTGTTGTTACTCCACTAAGTCTCAAGTCAATCATGATGGTGGAGCTACGTGTTTCTAACCCCGCCCCGATCTAAGTGTTTCTAATTGTAGTAGCCATCCCCGATCATACATAATGATTGTTTATGACCAGGGAAAATACATATACATACCTACGATGGTGGGCGTAGATATGTCAAAGCAATGGTGCACTTAGTGTTTAGATTCAAGCTCATATCCATATTATACAACATCTTGTATCGATATTTTTAGAATACTCATAAGCCCTTGTTAAGTATAAACACTGTTTATGCTCACGAGCAGCCAGGTCTTCCTTATTTTCTTGCCCTCCCTCTCTTTTTTATTTGAATTTAGGGGAAGCCTTCCTACCTGATAGAAGTACCCATCTATATGAGAAGGATCTATGTATTTTATTATTCGAAGAAAGGGGCAGTCCTTTCCCCCGGAGGGTAAAGCTTCCAATTCCTCTCCCCTCTCCTTTATAGTTGAGCTTGTCGTCAACATGCTAAAATTCATATCAGTAGAATCATCCAGCCTCAGTGGTGGTGTAGAAGGTGGTAGCCTTTCCTCTCATCATATTTGTGGAGTAGCGTGTTCCTTACTTAAAGGAGCGAAAAAAGGTGAAGGTCGTTGGTTTGGTCCAATGTGGCTAGGTCCATACATTTCAAATGTGTTCTTGCTAAAGGGGCCTATGAGCTTATCGATTTCAATGGAATTCCATTGGTGCAACCTAGAAATGAGTTGTACCTTAAGAAATAGTATGCTTGAGTTTCTGCATTGTACACTATGTACATGTTGTATATATGTGTGTTGAGTATGTTTTTAGTGTGTTCCCTTCGTAGTTTCCTATGGTTTGTATTAATTATCTTTAGATTTTATTTTCAAATGTCAACATCCCTCGAACCATATGTTCGTTATGTTGATGACACTAGTTGTAGTACTTGGAACCTCTCTTCCACAACATGGGATATATGTGCTCCTAATGGAAAGTTAGTGAGTTTACAAGGGATTTGTATTAGTCACCCTAAAAATAACATCCTTAAGTATAAAATAGTGATCGAACTATTATATAATGCTATTTATCATGGTATCTACCATATAGTTATCATACTTGACTCAAAACTTGTAGTACTATAGTTGAATAATTTCTATTATGTTATAAATACAACTATAGTTCTTATGTTCTTGAGGGTCCACCTTCTAGAATGATATTGTGATTTCATTCAATATCAATACATTTCTAATAATCTAAATACATTTAAATATGCATTGGATAATCATGTTTTAGATATACATTTGCAACACATGTAAGATAAATTCAATACACATCACATACATTGAATGAAGATAATAGAACCTTAAGAAACAATGATAAGTGTTTGTATATATATATATATATATATATATATATATATATATATATATATATATATATATATATATATATATATAAGTTTGGTTTTATGGAAAAGAGGAATAACCTGTTTCTGACTTTTTTAAATAACCCAACATTTCAGACTGCCTAAGTGAGTCCATCATTAGGGGTAGATGTCAAATGCTCTTTGAAAAGATGAGAGGAATAGGACAAATGAGTAGAGGAATATATAGTGAATTATGAGGAGTATGTAAAGGTCAGCTTTGACGAAAGATATATATGGAATTATCTAAATGTAATTTAATAAGTTTGGTTTTACAAAGTTTGTGTCTGAGACGCATATGGCCACATCAACTACCTTATCAAGATATACATGAAGTAAAAATATGGCTATAATCCCTCTAGTAGATTAATTATAGTGGTCATGGTAGAACACCACTACATGATCCATTTTTCACAATGGCCGATAGATACGGCCATGTACACCAATATTACGTTGTTGCAGTCTCATAGGAAGCTCATCGACCTTTGTCTCAACTATGTCGTGGGTCAAATCATCCATGTTATGTTCAACCTCTATAAGAGTCTCGACCATGTTGAGATCTTGTAGTACCTCTAGTCTTGCTACAATAACCTATATCGATGTTGGTTCTTACTATGGGTCTCCTCCACGATGAAGATAATAAGAACCCACAGGTTTACAATAAGAACCCGCAAGTTTATAATAAGAACCCACATGTTGAACAAGTCTAATAGTTTCATGTTTCTAAATTAATTTTTTAGTTTCAGATACATCGAAAATCACAAAAAAATTGTAAAACTTAAAATCCAAAAATCATCAAAATGTCTTTGGTTTACCTATCGCACACCATCAAGAAGCATCATCTCCAAGTCTCTATGGAAATCCATCCCTCCATATGTTAGGTCCCTATATGAATACTTTATTCCCTTATTGTTATTAGTGTAGCCCCCTTATTGTTATTGTTGTACCCCTGTAACCCCAATTTTGTTATTATTGTGCCTTTACATTATTATTGCTAGGTCGGCTAGGATTATATTGTGGCCCCATGGACTCATATATATAGAAGGAGGTTTTGGTCATTTCTATCATCCAAGAATTTTTCATTTACGTAATGTATTAGAGGTTTCCCCCTTGAAGTGGTTGATTTCTAAGGGGTTGATGTCTCTTTTCTTCTATTTTTGGAGTTGGTTTCATAACATTTGGTATCAGAGCTTTGGATTCTAGGGTTTCGTTGCTCCAAACAGGTCATCGTGGAATGTTATATATAACTTGTTTTTCATCAAGTTTCAGTAGCTGAAATTTGTATAGAGTGAAGCTAAAATATTGAGGATCGTTGTGGACAAGTTTCAGATCTTGGTTCCTAATATTCTCCAAGATATGATCTGTGCAAATTAGGGATTTTTGCAGGCTCCTCAATTTAACCTAGAAAGGTCATCGTGGAATTTTTTCTATAACATTTTTTCTAGAGGGTTCAGAAGCTGAAATTTTCATAGAGCGAAGCTGCAATCCAGAAGAAAGTCGTGGAAAAATTTCAGAGCTTGATTCACAATATTTTTGGAGGTAGGGTCTGTGGAAGTTAGGGATTTTTTAGGCTCCTGAATTTCATCTCAAAGAGGTGACCGTGGGAAAATCGTCGTAACTCTCTCTCTGAGCATTGGATTGGAATTATGTAAAATGTGGCCACAAGTACACAAACTCTAGTTTCCCTTCTATCAACTTCAGAGCCAAAGGAGGAAAAAATGACACATGGCATGCCATATAAGGTCACTCTACTGAACCAATCCATAATTAGGTCATTGTGGGAGATTTGGCATAACTTTTCCTTGAAGAATCAAAATCAGGTTAGACCTATGGAATTTGAAATACGATTCAGAGGACTACTACACGCCCCAATTTTAAATATTGAAGATCCAAAATAATAGAGATAATTCAATTTAAATATCGAGCTCCTCAAAAGCAAGAAAAATGTGTGTATTTTTTTCGAATTACATAAGTCTCGTTTGAAAAAATTAGTTTGAATTTATTCCAAGGGCATATTGAAGAATAAATATCAGTATTGGGTTCTAAAGTGCCCCCTAAAAATAATTCAATACCCATTAAGCCTTTGGAAGGCTCTATTATGACTCATGAAGACAAAGAAATGAAACATGAGATATCAAAATTACAATAGCAAGTACACCTATCGCAAAGAGCAAGAAAAAATGAAATGGAAGTTTTGAAGAAAGGAATGGAAACTAAGATGGATGGTTTGAAGAAAGGCATGGAATCTAAGACGAACTGTTTGGAAGCTAAGATGGATGGCATGGAAGTTGGCATGGAAGCTAACATGGATGAAATGGAAGTTACGATTGATGAAAAAATGGAAAAAATGAAGAATGATCTAAAAGTAGAGATCGAAGGTTTGGAAAAGTTGATACAAGAAATGTTTCCTAATGGTGAAAAGGTAGTAGAGGAAACTCATGATGAGAACAAAATACATGTTCGTCGTGATTTCTTAAACTCTAATGTTGGATGGAAGAACCACCATATTCCAAAGATGGATATGAGGAAGTTTGACGGCAAGGATCCCGTAACATGGATACTATAGGTGGAGCAATATTTTGATCTCAATAACGTGCAAAAAACACAAAAGGTACAAAATAAATTTGTATGGTATCAATGGATTTTCTCTCGTAAAAAAATTGTCACTTGGTCAATTTTTATGAAGGAAATGATAGCACATTATGAGGATACAAAAAGAAACACCTTCTTTAGCCAATTGATAAATCTCAAACAAAAGGGTTCAGTGGTGGAGCACATTGAGGACTTCCAAAAATTGATTATAAGGGTAACTGACATTCCAGAGGAATACAAGATTGATGTCTTCATAGGGACTTTAAAGGATAACATCCAACATGAAGTTCACGTTTGGGAACCTGATTCATTGGAAAAGGCATTCAGGTTGGCAAGAAAACTTGAATGTAAAATTATGGCAATAAGGAAGCCTACTACTCACATATATAAAGATGGAAGTGTTGCTTCTCCTAGAATTCCACAACCTATAAGGTTGACACCACAACAATTGGAAGAAATAAGAGCAAAAGGGCTTTGCTACAGTTGTGACAGAAAATATAGTAAAGGTCATAAGTGTGCTAAGAAGAAATTATTTTACATTGATTGCGAAGAGGAAGAATAAAATGAACAAGAATCTTCAAAAGAAGAGGATATACACAAGGAACCAACCCTAGAAGAGGAAGAAATGAGTCTGACCATATATTGTAATGAATTTGTAGGAATTACCACTCCTCAAACTCTCAAGATAGAAGGAAATATCAAGAAGAAAAATGTAATAGTGTTGATTTATTCGGGTAGTACCCATAATTTTATTCGTTGTAAGGTATCCCAGGAATTGAATTGTTTTCTATACCCAACACTATAACGTCAAGTGATGGTTGCAAATGAAGGAACTATAAATTGATATGGAAAATGCCATAATATCAAGCTAACCATGGGGGAATATGTATTGAATAGTCCAATGCTTTCCATTCCAATGGGAGGTGATGATGTTGTACTAGGAGTATAATGGTTACAATCTTTGAGGACGGTAGCTTTTAATTTCAAGAATTTTTTTTAAATTTTTTTTCAGAAGGAAAGGAAGTCGAATTATGGGGTATCGTAGGGAATTCGGGAAAGATAATAAGCTCTAATTTCATGAAAAATCTTCTGAAGAAAGGAGAATGAGGCGTAATTGCAAAATTATGCTCACTAGAAGTTCCAACATCAAAATCATCTATTTCTACAGATCTCTGAAAATTCTTGGACAATCATTCCAAGGTGTTTGAAACTCCCAAAGGACTCCCACCTATTCGTGATCATGATCATGATATTCATTTGATTCCAAGAAGTGTTCTTCAAAACATCAGGCCTTATAGATATCCTTATGTCCAAAAGAGCGATTTTGAACGTATGATTATAGAAATGTTAGAGGCTGGTATAGTTCAACCTAGTAAAAGTTCTTTCTTTGCTCCAGTAGTATTGGTGCACAAGAAGGATGGATCATGGTGCATGTGTCCTGATTATTGGGTGCTCAATAAGCTCACCATTAAAGAAAAATTTCCCATTCCTGTGATTGATGAATTATTTGATGAATTACATGGAGCAATTTATTTTACAAAGTTGGATCTTCGTTCATGATATCATCAAATTAGAATGAAGACTGAAGATATTCCGAAAACAACATTTTGAACTCATGAGGGTCATTATGAATCTTTGGTCATGCCTTTTGGCCTTACCAATGCATCTTCTACATTTCAAGGGTTAATGAATTCCATTTTCAAATTCTTCCTTAGAAACTTTGTGCTAGTATTTTTTGATGATATACTAATACACAGTAGCTCTTGGGAGGATTATGTTCAACATGTTGATAGGGTGCTCAAACTATTGCAGGAGAAAAAATTATATGCAAAAACATACAAACGTTTCTTTGGAGTAGAAGAGGTAGAATATCTAGGTCATATTGTATCTCACGAGTGTGTTAAGGTAGATTGTAACAAAATTAAAGCCATTAAAGAATGGAAAGTCCCCACAACCATAAATCAGTTGCGAGGATTTCTCGGGTTAACAGGGTATCATCGCATGTTTTTTAAGAATTATGGGAGAATAACATCACCTCTAACAACATTATTGAAGAAAGATTCATTTTCATGGACTCTTGAAGCAACTAAGGCCTTTGAAAATCTTAAAGAGGTAATGTGCCTAGCACCGGTCTTAACTACGCCAAACTTCACAACAACCTTTATTGTGGAATGTGATGCCTCAGGAAATGGAAGTGGCGATGTTTTAATGCAAGGAGGAAGACCCATTGCTTTTGAAAGTCATCCAATCAAAGGAAAGTATTTACAGAAAGATATTTATGAGAAGGAAATGTTAGCAATATTACATGCACTAAAGAAATGGCGACCTTACCTAATGGGAAGACACTTTAAGGTAAAAACTGATCATGATAGTCTCAAACACTTTTTGGAACAAAGGATATCTTCAAAAGAGGAGCAAAAATGGGTCACAAAGATGTTGGGTTATGACTTTGAAATAATCTACAAAAAAGGGAAGCTTAATGTTGTTTCAGATGCCCTCTTAAGAAATATTGAAGAGGTGGAAGCATTGATTTTTGTCGTTTCTATTATCCATCCAAATTGGACAACCAAAGCAAGGGATGAATGGAAGAAGGGTGAAGAAGTGTGGACCCTCATTCAAAAGTTGCAACAAGATCCTAGTACATCTGATACATTCAGTTGGAAAAATGATTCCTTATGGTACAAATATCACTTATATCTTCGTAATAATTCCCAACTAAAACAAAATATTCTTTTGGAATTGCACACTTCTCCTTTAGGGGGACACTCATTATGTTTAAAAACTTAACACAGGGTGAAGAATTTTTTTTTTTGGGATGGCCTTAAATCTAATTTACTCAAAATTTTGTGGTGGAATTTTTGGTTTGCCAGCAAAATAAAGTTGAGACAATTAAGACCCGAGGCCTTCTACAACCTTTATCCATTCCAAGTAAACATTGGGAGGATATTTCAAATGATTTTATCACATGTTTACCTATGTCCGAAGGAAAGAGTGTCATCATGGTGGTAGTTGATAGAATTTCCAAGTATGCACACTTTTGTGCATTATCTAATCCATTTAAAGTAAGTACAGTTGCTACTACATTTATGGACACAATTCAAAAGCTACATGGAAACCCAAATATTATTGTGAGTGACAGAGATCCCATATTTACTGGAAATTTTTGGATGAAGTTATTTTCTTGTTTAGGTACCCAATTAGCTCATAACTCATCTTATCATCCTCAATCCAATGGTCAAATTGAGATAGTGAATAAACATTTGGAAGGATATATTCATTGTTTTGTATTTGATAAAAAAACACAATGGGTCAAGTGCTTACCTCTCAATGAATGGTGGTATAACACTTCCTTCCATACTGCAGAAAAAATGATCCCATTTATGGCATGTTATGGATATCATCTACTATCCATCACATCGTCTTTAAGAGAAAATTATAAGGTTCAAGCAGTGGAAGATCACATCGAGCATCAACAAGAAGTTCTCCAATTGTTAAAGGATAACCTAAATTTGTCACAAAATCGAATGAAACAATAGGTAGATCAACATCGCAACGAGAGAAGTTTTGATGTAGGAGACTGAGTATTTTTACGGCTACAACCGTACAAAAAAATTTCCCTCAAGAAAGATAATAAGGATAATAAATTATCTCGAAAGTACTATGGTCCTTACAAGGTGTTGCAAAAGATTGGTACTATGGCATACAAATTGAAGCTTCCTGCTTCTTCACGAGTGCATCCAGTTTTCCATGTTTCATGCTTAAAGAAGGTTATAGGTGAAAATATTCCAGTTCAAACAATATTTCCAGAACTTGATGAGGAAGCAAAATTCATTTTGGAACCTGAAGCGGTCAGAGAAGCAAGAACTCGACAACTACGAAATCAATCAATTTCAGAGTATCTCATCAAGTGGAAGAACTTACCCACTGAATATTCTACATGGGAGGATGAGAAATTTATATAGAAGCACCCAGAGCTACTCAAGCATTGAGGAAAACACTTTTTTTAAGGAGAGGGGCATATTAGGTCCCTATATTACTAGTTTAGTCCCTTATTGTTATTAGTGTAGCCCCCTTATTGTTATCGTTGTACCCTTGTAACCCCAATATTGTTATTATTGTGCCCTTACATTATTATTGTTAAGTCATCTAGGATTATATTGTGGCCCCATGGACTCCTATATATAGAAGGAGGTTTTGGTCATTTGTATCATCCAATAATTGTTCATTTATGTAATGTATTGGAGGTTTCCCCATTGAAGTGGTTGATTTATAAGGCATTGATCTTTATTTTCTTCTAGTTTTGGAGTTGGTTTCATAACAACATATGCATATTCTTGTATCATAATTTCATACGCAACCATGTGAATAATGCTAGTGTGATACTCATCGATGATGGACCTGCACATGTATATACATGAGATCCACCCATCTCCTCATCCATGGAACTCTCGAATCTGCAACCTCGAGAGTGATATGTTGTGGCATGAGAGATGAAATCCGCTCTAAAGAAAAATAAATCAAAATCAAATCATAGAGAGAGTTATGTAACCATAATTATTTTTCTTTGGTCGGTTTCTCCCTCATTTTTACCAATACTCCCTCTCTAGTTGAATATTGTCAGCTCCAGACACTCAAAAGCATACAACATACAAGACTTATCGGGCACATGTAGAGTTTCACTACCAATCAATTTGGAAACTATAAACATGATCTTTCTTAAGGGAAAACGTACCACATCCTTGTTGTAGACTTTCCCATATTTAGTAGGTTGGGATCTCCGTCTACAGTGTGCATTAATGTAATCCTTCACTGTCTCTCCACCATTCCTCGAACTAGATAAGGAGATGGAAGCATCTCGGCATGATATAACTATTAATAAATATATGTCTTCTACCTATATTTCAAGAATATGTGCACCAAGTCTGAATGCTTTGGCCTGTACTTCCTATGCATAGACAAGGTACCTCAACAATTGCATCTGTTTCCTCATATTAGGAAGCCAAAATAATTTCAAGAGCCTAAAATTTCTGAAAGCATGATAGTGGAAGGATCATTAGATACAATTAAATATTGTTCCTCATGCTCTATTTCCCTCTATATTAACACCATTTTTTTCCTAATAGATAGCTAAAACATCACAAGAAGGATCATTAAGATACGTTTCATGTAAAAAACTAGAGAAATTTTGAAGGAAACATGAAAAACATATTTGGGAATTACACTCAATGAAACCCCATAAGTGAAGAAAGTATGTTGTAGTTCTGTCCCGAGTATATTTTATCCTAGTTCAATGCTCCTTTTGACTTAATCAATGTGCGTTGGACCTACGATGATAAAATAGAGCCCTAGGGCGCTAAAAACTAGAAAGAAATTGCATGATATAACAAAATGGATGCTTGAAAAATAAGAGGAAGAGTATAGCTCGTAACTGGAAGTGATAGTGCTCAGAATGATCCATTGGATTGGTCACAATAAACCATATAATCTTAAGGAAAAAAACACTAAGAACTCACTCTCCAAGAGGTAAAATGTGAAATGTTGAAAACCAATTACCTTTTTCTGCTTTGATGGTCATTTTCATCATTATTTTATTAGTATTTTAACGTTTTGACCTAAATGTGATTCAATTTTATCATCAAACATGTATTTTCAATATTTCAATGGTGTTTCGAGAAGTTTGATAATTGTTTAACATATTTTTATGATGTATTAATAAAAGCATATCATTTTGACGAAAGAACATACTTTTATCAACTTTTCAGGCTCTGTAAACTTACAAAAAATGAACCCCCCTGGAGTCCTCTTTCAACTCTTTTTAGTTTCGAAAATATGAGAAAATTGGTAAGCACTTGTCTCTTTGAACTTGTTAAAGTAAATAAAAATACATTTTCATAGTATAAGTTTGACCCTTTTCCAGACATAGATAGACCAATTACAAAAAAGGAATACCTTAGTTGAATATGGCTAAGAGTTTATCTTGAGTATCATTTTCTTCCTTTTTGGACTCAAGAGACTCTCTACGAATAGGAAATTTTGGAGTTTTCTTTTTCATCTCTTTTTAAAACTCTTTAAACATAAAAAAGGAGTTGATTTATACCTTCACTAGACTTGTAAAAGAATCAAACAAGGATGGAGTAATCAAACATGATGGGACTGAACCACTCCTTCTTAAGGCTCGTTAAAAATAGTCGGAGGGATTCATATGAGGGATTAACTTACATATCAAGCATATGTTATCCTAGTCAATAATGTTAAAAAATAAAGAGGTACTTACAAGAAATGGTTGAGGAAATTGGGAAAACGAGATACTCTACCTATTAATGGTAGCAAGTCGCTCTTGAGCATGAAACTCTTGTTCTTCATATCCATGGTTGCTGGGTTGGGAAATATACTTGTATTTTGGTTCATCACACAATTTCAAAGCCTCCATTTGTGGTTTTCAATCAATGCTTCTGACTCCATTCAGTGGCATTGATGTGTTAAATAGAATTCATTCAACTAATTTTTGATACAATACTCTTAAGCCCACATTCATGTCTACCTTTACTGAACCAATGTCGCAGCAACAACATTGTGTCTGTAATCATGATACCCGTTTCGTGTCATTTATGAGGGATACATCAAGGCCCTCCAGTGATGAGTGGATTCTTGTCGAGATCAACTCATTATCTAGGAAATTGACTTAGAAACACTCCATTCAGTACCTTGAGGCTTTCATACAACAATTAAAAGTTTCCTTTCTCTCGGTGACATGTTTTCATCAATGGGCTTCAAACTATAGTCTCTATACAGTGTTCGACTCAACTCATTCATTCACATATTATAGATTATATTGATGTACCCTGACAACCATTAACATTATCGGTGGTTTCTCTCACGTCCGTTAAAAACTTACATGATTGGTCAATTATCTAATGGTGTCTACCATGTCTGATTTCATCTCGTTTATTCACATGGTTAGACTTGTACATTGTAATGATCGAGTGAATGAGGTAGAGGACTTGCGATCTAGTTCCATCCATCTGATTTGTGCTTTCAAGAGTAATGAAATATTACAAATCATGTTGACTATGATCATATATTCATCCAATCATGGATCCGCGGTTTTTCATCAGTGGAAAATAATTTTTTATCATTTTACATGTAAGGTTAACTTATGTGTTGAGAATGGGTATGTCTCCCTTACCAATGATATCATGATCAAAATGTATTATAACAAACCATGTTCCTGACCAGTTGTTCTTGATCAGAACTTGTCACAAAGTAAAGCACTTCAGTCGTCAACAACTTTTTCTGACTTTTCACTTTAGGGGGCAATCAATTTTAGGCCATTTTGTCGCATTTCATCAATAGTCCTACAAAATCAATCAATAAACACGTGTGAACAGCTTTTCATTATCCCTACATAAAGCTCTAAACATGACTCCTAAAAATCCCTGAGTTTATGGGTCTCACTGCTCCACATTAATGTTTTTAAAGACCAACTCACCCTCGCCCTTTAGGGATCTTTGTTTAATAGCAGGTTTTGCTATTTTTCACCTGCACTTATCAGAAACACGTTGTTCCTTGTTGGGGTGTGTTGATCGTAGAAATTCAGGAAAATTAAAAAGAACCCCAAAGCTTCCTCTACCAGAAGCTTCGAGGAATTGTTTTAACCATTTAATTTGGATAAGAAATTCGAACCCTATCTGATGGTATCTTGGAGATTTCAACTATTATCCCTTCAACTCATCATCCCATTAAGACTAGATCTCAAGCCCATATTGGTAAATGGATAATAATTCCTAAAATACCACTCTCTCCTATAAATTTATAGCCAACTACAACATGAACGTTGGATTTTGAAGATTGATAATGCCCGCATTGTGTTTCCTTGAATCTAAGAGAGTCATCATCGTCATGCATTACAGTGACATTGAGGTTTGCTTTGTAACAAGGAAGGATAAGACAACTAGGGGATATCTCTACATGATCATCTACTATTCTTGGTTGTAAAGCATCTCCTATTAATATTAATACAAAGAGCATATCATTTTCCTATATGTGCTATGTTATGTTTACAGTCATATATTTCAATGCTTTATTGTTCCATTGAGTAGAGTAATTGGATAATGCTACATAAATGTCATAGATCTTTGGCTTGTTATCATTGTATGTGCAAATTTTAATTATAGAAATGGGACCTACGATTGGATATTACAATCCGGGAGGAGAGTAAATCTTGCAATGGATTCCAAATAATCATATTTCCATTCTTCAATTTATCTAAGGGAAACTTTATATTCTTTTCTTTCTATTGTTATAGACTAGACCACTAAGTCTAAGGAAGACACTTTTGTCTGTAGATGTAAATTCCTCATAACACTAAGGACCATGTAAAAATATTAATATTGCTAAGAAGATACTTATTTCAAAAGATTCATTAAGGGAATCCATACAATTTTCAAACAACCTAACAATATTAACAAAGACTATGGTTTAAATGTGAAGAGAAGTGTGATTCCCATGATCAATCATCTTAAGAAAAGTAATTTTAATGTTGATTCCCATACCCTTTCACTATGATTCCTCTCTCTTTTCTTCCTCCCCCTCTTTTCTTTTCTCTATTTCTACTATGGTTTTTTATTTTTCTTCTCTCATACTTCCTATAACACATTACTTATTCTTCTCCCATTCTTCTTAACACACTTTCTTTATTATCATTTCCCCTTACCTCAACTCCTACCTTCCCACTCCTTTCCTCTCCTTGATTGTCTACCACACTTTCTCCTTCTTTTCACCTTCCTATCTTTCTTTCTTTACCTTATTTACTTTTATCTTCCCCCTATTCGCTCTCCCTTATTTCTCCCTTTTTACCACTTAGCCCTCTTCCTCATTATCACATATCCATTTTCCATTTTAGTCATTAATTCACTCTATTTTTGTTGAATTGTCTTTTTACATTTTCCTTTGTCACTTGTCTCATTCTTTCTTTATGATTTTATAGTTATAATAATAATAATAATAATAAAATTAATAATAATAATATTTTGATATTATATATAAATTTAATATTATTATTAACTTTTAATAATGTTTATAAACATTTTACTTTATTTTTTAACTTTGGTATATGTATTAGTATTAATATCAATATTAATAATAATAACTTATTAAAATTATTAATATAGTGTATCTATAAATACTATGAATATCATAGTTATCAATAATTTTATAATTAATTTGATAAATTTAATAAGACTTACTAATGATAAACCTAACAAGATTTACTAAAGATATTAATGATTTGAATATACTTTGGAAACCATTAATATTTATTAATTCTAACCAGTGTCATATTAATTTATTAATATTCTATTATTCTATCATATTTGCTTCGTAATATTATGGTTATTAAACTCTAATAGTATTAATTGAATTGTAATATTAAAATTAAAATTTAACATTTCAGTATGTTAAAACACTTTGTTTTATATATATATAATATTTGGAATAATGTTTATATCAGTAAATATCTAGAATTGAATTGCTAATTGCTGGAATTTTGTTGAGTTTTTCTCAATAATATTTTGATTAATTAGAATTTGTTAAATACACTATTTATGTGACTTGTAATATGAATAAAATAAATATGAATGGTTTTGAGTGAATCTATTTACAATATTTTCTCTTCCATTTTTTTTTATTAATAATTAACTTTAATAATATTTATATATATTTATTTATTTAGCTCACTCCATCCTTACAAAGTATAAGCAAATCAAATTGTCCATTTTACTTTTTAGCTAAAAGAATGCGGAAGTGAATGAATCTTTGACCAACTTACAAATATCTCGTCCTTACAACATGTCTGTCAATAAAAAATAGTGGAAAATATGTCTAGGTGTTGATATGCTCATTGAATGCAAGGTTTTACTAGGCTATAGGAGTTTGTACCACAGATGGTCTGAAAGTACTGGGAATTAATTTTGTTTATGCGGGCCATGTTTTACTTTAGTGTTTGTCTTATCTTAAGATTAATGTACCAATATATATTTTTAAGTTGGCTAATGTTCCACAGATTTCTGAACATGGTGGAACTTATATTTCTATATTTGTTTTTGAATTATTTTAAGACTTTGTTCTAGTACTTAATATAATCAGAAGTATTTTTTTTCATGTTGAAAAATATATATATATATATATATTTTAAAGGTATGTTATGACATGCAAGTTTAAGGTTTTGTGTCTACGAGTTCGAGTGTAAGGAGAAAATAGGTGGTTGCGTAAAACTCGTTTTTACGATGTCTGTAAAACAGAGAGTTAGTAAAATGGACTATGTGGGACATAATCTTGACATAGCTCTATAAAATCCTCATTTTTGACTGCGGGAAAGGATTCTTTTATTTCGTAAATGGATTATGTTTTCATGGTTTATAATCTAAGTATATTTTCTTTTAAATTTTTTTATTTCACTGGTTATTACTGCACATTAATCTGTTTTACCATGTTTTTTAATACCGGTAACTCTGTGTAGTATTGCGTGATGCACTCCTTTTTTTTTTTCACATTGGTTTTTTTTTTTTTTTGGGTCACATGGTATCAGAGCATGTTGTTTTTTAATGACAATAGTTTTATCCGAGCAGGTTTATCAGTGCAAGGTTTAACAAGGGGGCAAAGTTTATTACAATTGGACAGGGAGAAGATTTTTATGATTGACTAATGGAACTTTTAACCACAAGTTTGACAAATCCACAGTTTCTTCAATTTAATGGTAAAATTTATGATTAATAAGCCATCGCAATGAAGGCATTGTTTTGTTTTCAAAATATATAGAATTTAATAGAGAATGAATTCCAAAAACAAACTGATGAAGCAGCCTACAATACAGTAGGAAATTA
This sequence comes from Pinus albicaulis, assembly GCA_034641835.2. Lineage (NCBI taxonomy): Eukaryota > Viridiplantae > Streptophyta > Pinopsida > Pinales > Pinaceae > Pinus > Pinus albicaulis. Next base: position 1,330,450,916 of record CM076575.1, on the reverse strand, counting down.
ATTTTGTGTATCCTGAACAGGTTTTATTTTGTTTTTGTGCTGGTATGGTTGAGTGTCTGGATAAAATAAATTTAATAGAGAATGAGTTCCAAGAACAAACTTTTTTAGCAGCATACAATGCAGTAGGAAATTAATTTTGTGTATGCTGGCCTGTTTTATTTTGTTTTTGTGTTTGTATGGTCGATTGTGTGGATAAAATATAGGCGGGGCTGTTAAACTGGTTTTAGGCTGTGTTAAAACAGAAAGTTTGTAATCCTCTATAAATCTGAGATTAACTGTGTGAGACAAAGTCTTGGTGTAGCTCTCTAAAAATCTTGGTTTTTCTCTATGGTGAAAGGAGGTAAAGGCTCTAAGCATATTTCCTATTTCCTTATGTTCACTTCAGGAATTTTTATTTTTCTATTTATTACTGCGTATTACTCTGTTTAACCCTTACTCTGCGTAAATTTGTGCGGTTTTACAGCAATCCTTTCCCTATTTTTGGTGTTTAAGTAATTTTCCCTACTTGTTTACTTGATTTTCTTCTACTTATCTCTCTCCATCCCATTTAGGAATTTCTATCTTTCTCCATCCCATTTAGGAATTTCTATGTTTCTCTATCCCATCTCATTTAGGAATCTGTTTCATATATAGATGTCATTTTAAAGTATTTAATCCCTTATATTTATTTATTTATTTTGATGGATGTATTTTTGGCATTGGAAACTTCTATAGTTGCGTTTTCAATTATGTGGAAAATCCGTTTTTTTCAGTCCACTCACACATAACATACAAATATTAAAACTCTAATAATTTCCCAATATTAAATATTGAGGGAACAAATGATGAGAAATATACTCATTTCAAAGGGCCAACATTAAAATTCAAAAAAAAATTGCAGACGAATTCCCCAAAAAAAGAAATATCATGCCCAAGACATAATTCCCACATTTTCTAATTATAATTTTTTTTTTTTTTTTTGGGTTATAACCTTCAACACTCCTGGCACACAATAAATGTCATTGCAGGCTTTAAAGCGGAAAAAGAAGGTTACATAGAGACAATGTAGGAACAATATGAGTAAGGATATCGTCAGATGTTGGTGCAAATGATACAAGTTTCCAAAAAATTTCAAACGAACACTTGGAAGACATCATATGTAGTACAATTTATCTAACTTTTGTGACCGCATTGCTTCGCCGATATTAGTGGTAGTTCATGCATATGTACTACTCCAATTTATCTAACTTTTGTGACCGCATTGCTTCGCTGATATTAGTGGTAGTTCATGCCTTACTTCTCCGATATTAGTCATTTCTCATTTATGTCATATCAAATATTCCTTTTCACGTACTGAAGTATTGGAAATGGCATATTATGTGTCACAGCAAATCACATACTGCCCCAGATTCTTGGCTACATTCCTTGCTTCATACAAAGACCTACCGATAAACGAATATTTTAATGCTCTCTATGAATCCAATGCCCAATGGATCAATACCTGGCGTTTTACTGTTCTCCGTGACTGATGTAGCCATTCTCTGAATTTAATTTTAAAGAATGTTAATATTTTAAAAAATATATTTTTAAATATAGTTTGTCCAAAGTTTCTGTTAACTATTTATGTGAAATTCTTTATATGTGCAATGCTTCATATGTTTATGATTGCTTTCCTAGCTTCTGAGTTTTATTAAAAAAAGGAAAATGATAAAAATACCATTAAATAAAAACTAATTCTAAAGGAATATGTAATTTCCTCTTAATTGATTAATTTCTGAATTAGAACTCAACTATAATTTACAGGAATTGGACTAATGACACTTTGATTGACTATTATAACATTTAGCATATAGAAATAGGTGGTTGGAATTATTTTCTCAAACACTCCTTTTAATTACAACCACAAAAAAAATTAAACTTAGATGTTTGTTGGTTAAGTCTCAGTTAGGCTTTCAATTTAAAAATTTGACATCATTTAGATTTCAGTTTCTTTTTCTTTTCTTCAAGATACTACATCCTCTGAATTTCTTAATTGCTTAACCTTTGTCTTTTAATTGCAGACTTCAAATTTCAGTTTCTTGATTTACTAGTGAAATCTTCCATTGTTCTGGGCTATCCATGCATATCATTTATTATAAAATATTAATTATTGCGAAAATTTTGTAAAAACAATTAACCAAAGATAAATAGCTACACATGATACAAAAGAAAAATATGATTGATATGATGTTAGTTGATGGTAGAAGACCAACTTAATAAAAAAAAAAAAAAAAAAAAAAAACATTAAACCAAAAAAAAGCTAAAAAGCTCGTAAAAAAACACAACATATATGATTTGTTTTTAAATTTAACATTGATTTTAAACCTGCATAATTATTACTTCTATATATTAGTCCTATAGTCCAATCTCATTTATGTCATATTCAATATTCCTTTACGCATACTGAAAGATTTGAAAAGGCATACTATATGTCTCAACAAATTACATACTGCCCCAGATTCTTTGGTAACATCATTGCTTCATACAAAGACCTATAGATAAACATGGACCAATAAGCTCTATGAATCCAATGTCCAATGGATAACGATCAGACTTTTTAATGTACTCCAATAGTAATGTAGCCATTTTCTTACATACTTCCCAGATTCTTTGGCAACATCATTGTTTCATACAAAGACCTTCGGATAAACATATATCAATAAGCTCTATGAATCCAATGTCCAATGGGTAACGATGAGGCTTTTTTAATGTACTCAAATAGTAAGGTAGCCATTCTCTGAATTAAATTTTAAAGTACGAAGTGTTAAATATTTATAAAAATATATTTTTACATATACTTGGTTCAAAAGTTCTATTAACTGTTTATGTAAAATTGCTGATGTACAATGAGATTACAATGCGTCCTGGAAAGGAATACATTACTTCACCTTTCTCATACTTATTTAAAAGAATATGCACTGCCACTGAGAAAACGATAACATATGCATGATCACTTTTTGGCATGTTTACTTTAGGTCAATTTTGACACACCTGTACATGATGATATTTTGTAACTACAAAAGAAACATGTAGCATACGGACAGAGATTCTCACTTTATGTTCTTTTCCATAGAAAAGTCGATGGAAAAGCATATTATTTTAATTTACTCTATGAGTGCAATGGCCAATGGTTAACAAACATGCATTTTAATGTACTCCATGAATGTACTCACCGATAGGCCACTTCACTGAATTGAATTTTAGAATCAGAAAAAAATCTAAGACGATGGTGAGAAGTAACGAAAGAGGGAATAATCATGGAACATCTGCTTTATGACCAGGTGAATGTTGGAATTTAATTTCAATGTGCAGCAAGACAGCAAACTCCAACATAGATGGGATTGGCAAGACAACAAGTTTAATTGCTGATAGAAATTCAACAGTAACAAATCTTCATATTCGATCTTCATGCAACAGTCTTCTCTGCACTTAACGATTCACCCGCTAGCAGTAAAGCCCTCACCAACCAACAAAGGAAAGTTTTAAATACATAGCAAAGTCTTTGTTTTAATTTAAAAACAGAGTACTTTTAATTTTTTAACAAAGTCACAAAAGATTTTTTTTTTTTTTTGTATACGGGCGGTTTATTTTTCATATACGCCATGGTCCCCATAGCAGTGTCTTGTTGATGTTGGAGGTCCGATGCGTTCATTGCAATCGGAGGTATCACATATGTAATACCGCAGCCCTTTTGTTTTTGGGCTGATGCGATGAGTTAAATCGCATGTTTTATTGTAATCGCCCTCCACCTTAAGCCAAGGTCCACAGGTGGTCCCACAGACCACGCGGCAGTATAACTCACAATCACAAGTATTGAATCGGAGGCCTTTGTTTTATGGCCCGATTGAAACATGTTAAAGTTTGGACCCGACCATTTTATAGGACAGAGTTAATCATGCCCATCGCATCTCATCCTTAATCGCAATTGGAAGTTCGATGGTTGATGTTTTGTTTTGTTTGAAGTCTGGACCCAACGGACTTATGCAGTGGAGTTAAATGATCCATCGCGTCCGTTTATTGATTGGCATTGGAGTTTAAGTTTTGGTCTGTTTGTTTTGGTATGACCCGGACCCAATGGGTGTTATAAAGCAGAGTTAAGAATTGGTTATCACGTCTCATCCTCAATCGGAGATCAGAGGTTTTGTTTGTTGTTCGATTTTTAGTTCGATTTTTATCGCGCAATGAATATATATGTTTTATATATATGTTTCAAATATATATTAAAATGTTTGTATTGAGTGGGCCCCCGAAACTTCTTTTAAATAGATTTGTTTTTAATATAGTTTGTTACGTCATGTTTTAATATGCGCAGCATATATAATGTAAAGGCCTGAGAGCCTGTAATGTAATTGTTTTTTAATTTGCACAGCAGTGCGTGAAAAGAAAACACAACAGTATTATTTTGTGAAACAGAGTGTGTTTGTTTTGCACAGACAGTGAAGTTTGTTCTGAGCACTGCGTTTGAAGCAGTCTAGATTTGTAATAGTTTTGTTTTGAAGTTAATGAAATAGTTTTTTTAAGTGGAAACTTTGTCTCCTTTAAATGAAATTTTTATTTCTCTGTATTAGTAGAGGAGAGTATTACTCTCTCCATTGTTGTTCTGAAATTCTCAAATATTCCAACAGTGAAATTGCAATAAAGTGGACTCTATTCTTGACATTGTAGATTACCTGAATTGTACATTTTATTAGGATATTTTGGAGATTTGATATATAGGAGTGATGTGTGAACTCAATTCTTTGATTTAACTCTTGCTTCGAAATATTCCAAAATCTGTAATCTGCCTCAGTATTCAATTGCAAAGTGAATGTTCACATTGTGGCTGGCCCTTCCCATCACCTGAATCTAAAGGGATAAGCTCAGCGTTCCTAAAGCAAAAAGAGGACGGAGAATAAAGCTTTGGTTGGCCAGGCAGCAAAAAGAAGAGGAAATACGTTGCACTAAAACAAATCCATTGCAGTGGACCTAAATTACTATGAGTAGTTGAAATGAATACATAGATTCACTTTTTTGATTCAATAAATATGTGATTTAGAAGAACACACACATCCACCGAGAAAACGACGAAATATATATGACGGTGACTAGCATATTTATTAGATTCTGTCTGATACAGTGGGACACAACCCTTTAAACTACCCTTAAACCATGTCATCTTTGTCTCGTTCTGGACATCCGCAGTCACGAAGGTTATGGTGCAGAGGCAAGGAAACCCGAGGCCTTGTCATTCTGTTCACCTGTAAGTTAAGAGGTGGGTTGCTCATGCTTATGCATATTATCATATTGCAAGAATATCATACTCGTGTACCGTTCTCTGTGCTGTATTTGAATCAAGAAGCCACCACCATTCATTTAGTCTGAATCCAGCCATGATAACATCATATAAAATGATCGGTTAGTATGACCCCGTGGGTGGGATACTGTTATTTCAAATATTGAAAACTATGGAGAAGAGGACTGCTTTTTTCAATATTACTAGTTAGATAAGATTATTTTTTTAATATTACAAATTAGGTAAATAAGATAATATTGGACACATCAACAATAATAATACTTAAATAAATTAGATTAAGCGAAATTAAATTAGGACACTTGAATGGACTATGTTGACACTTAGTAGTTAGAATTAGACTCTACAAGACTTCACCTTAATTATAACCACATAAAATTTAAACTAACATGTTTGTTGGTTATCTATTAGCTACTTATGTACTAAGATGCTATTGCAAAGGTTGTTTTCCACTTGGGGTTTTTGTTAAGGATAACATCATGTGGATATGATGTTTTTGCTGCATAATCTTCAACCATTTATCTTTAGTCAATAATTATTCATTAAAATTTACATCAGCAATATTAATTAATAGATTCACCATATCATTGATTGGTCCAATGAAAGCTTCATTGTCATGAGCAAGGTCAGTTTCTCTATTCACCAAATATTTGTCCACTTGTAGTTGTGTACAGTGGGAATCTCTAAAGTGCTCCATTTTTGTTGCTTCTACAATTTTTTCACAATCATCATCTACTTGTGTTTGAGCAAAGCCGGATTCACCAATCTCTTCATCTTCAACTGAATTACTCCCAGTTTCACCAAAATTCTTCTCAATGATGTCTCAAGCCTCTTTGGCTATCTTGGCATCTGAAATGAGAGAAAGAATGCTCTCATCAACAAATTATTTTATGCATTTTAATGCAAAGATTTCATTTTTCCTATTCACTTCCACTTCTTTGAAAACAAACCCTCACACATCTCTAATTGCAAATGCAATTTTATTAACCTCTTGGCTTTCCTCATTAGTACTTAGACTTTGTTTCATATACTAGTTGAACACTATTTCAAAGCTATTTCAAAGCTTTTTACTATGTTGTAGCTTCCATTTCTTTTAAGAAAGAAAGAAAAACTCTTTCTTCTTCTTAAAAAAAAATCCCTGAATAATGACTTTTCAATTTTGTATTTGAACACAAATACACCAGTTCATTTTTTTTTGATAGACTTTAAAAAAATATTATAATCATTTTTTTTATAAAGTCATAAGAACTTTACGAAACCTTTCTTCATACCTTTAAATAAAAGTCGAATAGAAAATGAACTTTTAAAAACCTCTTGACAGGTATATATATATGTTATGACTTTGTTATAGAGACATATTGTTCAAAATATTTATATAGTTTACTATCATTATAAAATTCCAATTTCCTATCACAATATTATGATATGGTTAAAAGTATTATGATAGGGTTAAAAAGGTTAAATTCAACTTTGGAGTTAGTGAGCATAGCTAACATAATTTTTAATGGTTAAAAATAATATTGGTATATTTTATTATTATTATAGAATTCCAATTCTCTATCACAATATTATGTATGGTTAATAGTTAAATTCAATTTTGGGACTATTGAGAATAGCCAAGATAGTTTTTAATTGTTAATATTATAACTTAGAGAATTTTTTAATTATTCATTATGTAGCTAAGTAGTTTATTAAAAAAAAAATCAACTTATGTCATTAATTTTAGATGAGATGGGCAGTTAAAAGTTTGCCATAAAAATATATTTTTTATAAGTGATTTATTATATTTGTATATCACTAAATAAATTTAATCTTATAATATATAAGGATGTTATATTCCATGCTAGAATGACGTTTTTTTTCCTAAGGATGTTATATTCCATGATAGAATGGCGTTTTAATACCATTCATAATGTTTTCATTTTCATTTATCTACGTCTAAAATATATTTATGGTATCCTTTGTATTTGTATTATTAGAAATCCATGGATATTAAGGTTATGTGAAGTGGTATTGGAGATTTAAGGTTTGAATTTTTTACATATATTTTAGTTGCTACTAGATGTTTAAGGTTGTCACATCATAGAAAAAAATGTGGAAGATTATCTGCAATTAAAAAGTTAGATTTATAAATAAATCAATATGATTGAAGTTTCAAGGTTTTACCAAAGTTTGTAGGTTGGAGATAAACACTAAGAAAGTGCTCATGGTGTTAAATTGGTACCACTATGGCCCATTGGTAAAAGATATGCATACTTTGTTGAAAATAAAAACATTATCATAGTTTATAGGAGTTATTATTTCTAATTAGGAATAAGGTAATGATAAGTGTTTTTTCAATGTAAACATGAAAAATGTGTAGTTGTTATGATAATCTTCATCTCTAGGGAGATCAAAATGCATACTACTAAGATTCACTTCCAAAAGAAATTCCAAAATAAAATAAAGATATTTTGATAAAATGGATGAAAGTTAAATTACGCAACTTGAAAAGGAGTTGGCCTCCCTAGAACCTTTGTCTCTTAACAAGTCTCAAGGTTTTCTAGCTTATCTTACTGAGTTATGGTTTAACCTAGGTGAATGTGGAAAATACTTCATAAAAAGGGAACATTGGTCGATAGGGTTGATTAAGATGAATTTGTAAAAAAAAAATGATGTTTTATGTCCCACACACACAAATAAGACATCAAAGAAAGATGATTGTAAGGGATAACTTTTGATGCTTTATCTTCATTATTAACTAGGGAAATTTAATAATTACTTGGTGAAGGTAACCTAGTGAGAAAGAAAATGTAAATGAAATTAGGGGAAGGGTTCCAAATAATTATGAGGAAATAGATAAGGCAGAAGTGGGCCTCGTAGAAAACCATCTGGGTCTTAACTTCACTATGATTTTCCTTCCACTAAAATTATATTCACAAATATAAAAAAAATCTATAATCATTAGAGTACATATATAATATCTATCAAGCATAGAATATAAGGCGGTAAGCTATAGTATAAATGATATAAAAATTTTCAAATCGATACAAGTTAACTAGAAACACATGATAAAAAACTTATAGAAACTACCTCTAATCATTATCTCACTAACATCCAAGTATCAATATAATGTTGATCCTAAATAACATGGTTCAATCTTCAATTGTTAGGGAAATATTGCAGTGAAGGGTCAATTTTCCACCCAACTAATGCAAAAATGTTCATAAATATTTCTCCTTAAGAAATGGTAAATATAATTTAGGTGAACATGTTTAGAGCACACAAAAAGTTATACAATTAATTCATAGTTTCCTAAAGAAATATCACAAATTTGATAAATGTCAATGTGGTGGAGAGGATTTTGATCTATTGCACTCCCAAAACATTGCAGGATATGACATGCACCAATATTAATAATGCCTTTTCCCCTAGTGATTCAGACCAAACTATACTTTTATTATTACAATGAGAATGCTTTGATGATTTCCTAGCTTCCTTTCCACTAATTTATTCTTAAATAAATCACAATATTCTAAAAAGAGCTATGAATAACACACTACTTGAGAAAAAATACACAATTAGCTAAAATGTCTTGAATGAGTATCAAGCTCAATGTGTTTTGTATTTGAGTGATATATAAAGTTATCATATTTTTTGTAGTCTCCCTATTTACAAAGAACCCTTAAGATGAATTTATCCATGCGATGAAGGATTTGGGAGATGATGAAACTATCAAGCTAACCAAAATTTTCCTTCATTCGACATTGTTCAAGAAAATCATAGGTTTAGAAATGGACCCCCATTTTATACATTTCTTAGAATATCTTCATGGAAAATTTATAATGGAAATAAATGTATTCCTACTGGCTAAAACACATTGGGTAGAAGATATATGTTTATTATACCAACTTTAATTTTCACCATGGGAGCTATGAACCTAATAGGTTCTTTAAAAACCTCAATTCTATCTCACATGATATCAAATTTACAATTGAGCTTGAAGAAAACTGTACCATTTATTTTCTAGATGTGTTAATCACAAGAGAGGCATATGGAACCTAGGGACACCAAATATTTAGGAAGAAAAAATAGAAATATGATAACCTCCATGTCAAATTTCATCGCCATCCTTCTTAGAAAATGAAGTATTGAACACACTCTCTACTGACACTCTAAGGATCTCATAGAATGAACACATTAATAATGAGAATAACCATTTGATCAAGATATTTAAGAAGATTTGTTACAAGGATAAGGACTTTAAGAAATACATCGGAATAGTTGAAAGAAGAAGAACTCATTCACTTGACTCTTAGCCCCAACAATAGAGATTACCTACCTTATATATATAGTGGGAAGAAAATGAGCTTATTTATCTTATCTCTAGTGGGTCATGAAAAAAATCTCTAAAATTATTAAGAAAAAAAAATATTACTAATACTTTCAACCCTATGGAATATTTAGAAGAAAAATGAAAATTTTCGAAGATAACATTGACACTCATCAACTGTAAGGGATATACATAGTCAACTACTCATGTGGAATGTGCTACGTTGGAGAAATTGGAAAATCATTCCAAACAAGAATGAAATAACATGCTAGGATATAAAACATAGATGCATAAACACATGTGTTCTTGTAGACAACTATGTAAAGACCAACAAGCATTTATTCATAGAGAATAGTAAGATTCTATTAGCAAAGAAGATCCTATTTTTAAACAAAATTTGAAGGAAGCCATCGAGATTATCAAACACCCTAAAAATCATAAAATAGACATTGGTATCAAAGTAATGATAATTCGGATTCGCTTGATAAATAATATTAATACACATGAGCTTAATGTTTATTCACCTTACCTATCACTATGATCCCTCTTTCCTTCCTTCCTCCCCTGGGTTCCTTACCCTTGTTTTCTTATGTTTCTTTTAGCTATTGTTTTTAACTTTTCTTCTCCCATACATGATGTGGTTTTTTACCTATTCCTCTTCCACTCCACCGAGCACACTTCCTTTATTTTTGTTTGAGCCTTTTTTTCTCTCCATTATTTTTCCTTATTTCCCTCTTTACCTCCCCTCCCTCCTTTACTCTCCCTTGTTTCCTTCGCACTATCTCCTCCTTATGACCTATTCCTCTCATTCTATTAACCATTATCATTTTTTGTATCACTTTTTCTTTACCTTATTTACTTTCATCATATTATGTTTTGCTACCTTTAATATCAATTATCCCTCCTTCTAAGTATCACTTATACATTTTTCTTCCTTCATCCTGAATTCACATTATTACCCTTTAATTACCCCTTTATATTCTTCTTTGTCTCTTGTCCCATTCTTTCTCTCTCTCTCTCTCTCTCTCTCTCTCTCTCTATATATATATATATATATATATATATACATTAAACTTTATTGGCATTTAGAAACATTGTATCTTAAGTAACTTTAATAGATTTATTAGTATTAGTATTAATAATATATTATTATTATTATTATTATTATTAAAATATTATTAAAGTTATTAATACATTATTTTTATGAATATAATTATTTTCACTAATATTATAACTAGCACAACCACTTTTACCAATGTGGCCAATACGCCCATAGGCATATATGATGCAAATATTCAACCACATTAGTAAATGTGATTAATATATGCCAATAGGTATTTATCATTCATATTAATAATTATTCGAGGTATAGTGCTAATGTGGCTATTAAATATTCACTATTTGTACTTATTACTCACTACATAAATAACACACACACACACACATGTATATTTATTTATTTATATAAAAATAAAAAAATTAACATAATATAATAATAATATAGGGTTATTACTAATAATACTTATTTATCCATCATCGTTATCTTAATGATTAATGTAAATTTATTAACATATTAATATAACTATCAATTTTTTTTATGCATAATGATAAATTTATGAACGATTCCTAGATTAAAATATTAAATCAACTATTATAAGTCCTCATATTATAAAATCCAACATTATAAAACCTAACATTAATATTATAAACCTGAAAGTAAATATTTTAAACCATAGTATTAATACTATAAACATTAATATTAAAAAAATCAATATTAAAGCCAATATTATATACCCCAATATTAAAAACTGAACATTTCACATCCTCATACTAAATGCAATATTATAAAACAAAATTTAAAAACTACAATATCATAAATCCACGGGATTAATATTATAAACCCAAGGGGAAATAAACACAAGAATTTAATATTATCAACGTAAGGGATATTACTATTATAAACCTAGGGCAAAATAAACTAAATGGAAAAATACTAAACCCTAGGATTAAAATGTTACATTATTAATATGAAAAATGTTTTACATCATGATATTAAACTTTCATATTCCTCCTAGTATTATAAACCCTAATATCAAAAAACCCAATATTATAAACCCTAATATAAAAAAACCCAATATTATGAACCCAAAGATTAATATTATAAACCATAATATTAGTATTATAAACTCTAATAATAAACTGAAAGTATTAATGATATAAATCGAAGTGATTAATTTTACAAACCCTTGGGAATAATAGACCCAACGGGTTGATTTTATAAACCCAACGGATTATAAATATTAAAAAACCAAGGGAAAAATATTATAAACCCTTAATATTAATAATGCTAGGGGATTTATATTAATATTATAAACCATAAAAGTATAAAACCAATATTCTAAACCCAAATATTATAAACCCTAATATTAAAAATTAAACACTTCAAACCTTTATACTAAATGCAACATTATAAACCCAATATAAAAAACCCCAATACTATAAACCCAAAAATATTAATGATATAAACATGAGGGGAAATAAACCCAATGGGCTAATATTGTAAACCAAATGGATGGATACTATAAACCCAATGGATGAATATTATAAACCCAATGGATTAATACACCCAAGGGATTAGTCATATTAAAAAAAAACATATTAAAAAACCATGGGATTAATATTAAAAGCCCAGGGGATTAATAAACCGAAGGTATCAACATTAAAAACCCAAGTGAATAATAAACACAAGGAATTATTAATATTAGAATCCCAAGGATTAATATTGTAAAATTTGGGAATTGTTAGCACAAGCAATCAATAAACCTAAGCGATTAATATTATTAAACCTAGGGATTAAAACCCAAGGGATTAACATTATAAACGAAAGGATTAATTAACCCAAACAATTATTAGTATTCTAAACCAAAGATATTAAAAACCCTAGGAATTAATGAACCCAACTAATTATTAGTATTATAAATCGAATGGATTAATAAACCCAAAATATTAAGATTAAAAACCCAAGGGATTGCTAAAACTAACATATTAGTATTATAAACCTGGAGGATTAATATTATAACCCCTAATATTACAATTATAAATCGAAGAGATTAATAGTAAACTAAAAAGAAATCCAAGAGATTAATATTAATATTAATTTATAAATCCAATACATTAATATTCTAAACCAATGGATTCATAAACTCATGGAATTTTTATTATAAACCCAATGGATTATAAAGGAAAGAGATTTAAATTAAACCCTATGATTAATATTATAAACCTTATGAATAATATTATGTCGTAGGAAATGAACCCTAAGATTAAAAAAGCCAAGGGATTGATATCATAAATGCAAGGGACTAATAAACAAAAGGGATTATAAACACATGAGAATAATATTAAAGAGAAGGAAATACTATTATAAACCCATGGGATATAAACCTTAAGGTAAATATTATAAACCATAAAATAAAAATTAAACCCTAATATTAATATTATAAACCTTAGGATTATTAACACAAGCGATCAATAAACCTAAGCGATTCATATTATTAGACCTAGGGATTAAAACCCAAGGGATTAACATTATAAATGAAAGGATTAATTAACCCAACTAATTATTAATATTCTAAACCAAAGATACTAAAAACCCTAGGATTTAATGAACCCAACTAATTATTAGTATTATAAATCGAATGGATTAATAAACCCAAAATATTAATATTACAAACCCAAGGGATCGATAAACCTAGCATATTAGTATTATAAATGTCGAGGATTAATATTATAACCCCTAATATTACAATTATAAATCGAAGAGATTAATAAGAAACTAAAAATAAATCCAAGAGATTAATATTAATATTAATTCATAAATCCAATACATTAATATTCTAAACCAATGGATTCATAAACTCATGGAATTTTTATTATAAACCCAATGGATTATAAATGAAAGAGATTTAAATTAAACCCTATGATTAATATTATAAACCTTATGAATAATATTATATCGTAGGAATATGAACCCTAAGATTGAAAAAGCCAAGGGATTGATAACATAAATGCAAGGGACTAATAAACAAAAGGGCTTATAAACACATGAGAATCATATTAAAGAGAAGGAGTTACTATTATAAACCCAAGGGATATAAACCTTAAGGTAAATATTATAAACCATAAAATAAAAATAAACCCTAAGACTAATATTATAAACCTTAGGGTCAACATTATAAACCTATCTGATTAATAAACCTAAGTGTTTTATCTAAAAAACACAAGGGATTTTACAACCAAGGGAATAACACTAAATGTGAGGATAATATTAAATCCTAGGAACATAAGCCCTAAGATTAATAAACCTAAGGGATTAATATTATAAATTGAAGGGATTATAAATTAAAGGGATTAGTATTAAACCATCAAATTAGTTTTATAAACCATAGGATTAATATTAAAACCTTAGAATATAAACACTATGATTAATATTAGAAACCCTCGGAACAATATTATAAAATCAAGAGATTACTAAACCCATTGGATTAATATTAAAAACCCGACAGATTATAAACCCAAGGGAATAACAGTAGACCCTAGGATTAATATTAAACCATAGGAATATAAACACTAATATTAATATTATATTAAGACTTAGGATTAATATTATAAACCCAAGAAATTAATACTATAAATCCAAGGAATTAATAAACCTAAGGGATTAATGTTATAAACTCAGTAGGTTATAAACGAAGGGGAATAATTTTAAACCCAAGGGATTAATATTATAAACTAAGGGATTCATAAAACCAAAGGATTAATATTAAAAATCTAAGTGATTTATATTAAAATGCAAATGAGAAACCCAATATTAAACTTTAATATTATAAACTGAATATGAAAATACACTAATATTATAAACCTTCTATTAAACTCGTTGTTTGTAATATAACAATGTGACATTGAATAAATTACAAAGTAATGTAACATTGTGATAATGATTGTTAAACATATTTTCATAATGTTTGTCATATTGTGACATTGGATACATTTTTGTACCATTCCAATGTTACAATATTAAACGGTTGATATTATAATACTAAGGGACTAATAAACTTAAGGGATTACTACTAAAAATGCAAGGGATTATAGACCTAGGGGAATAATATTAAACCTGAGGGATTAATACTATAATCCCAAGGGATATAGACCCTAAGATAAATATTATGAACCCTAAAATAAGCATTATACCATAAGATTCCTATCATGAACCTTACTATTAATATTATAAACACAAGGGATTAATAAAACCACTGGATTAATATTAGAAAACAAAGGGATTATAAATCCAAGGGAATAACATTAAACCTTAAGATGAATATTAAACCCTAGGAATATAAACCATAAAATTAGTAAACCGAGGAGATTAATATTGTAAACACTAGGCTTAATATTAAACCCTAGGAATATAAACCATCTCATTAATATTATAAACCCATAGAATTTTGATTATAAACCTAATGGATTATAAACCCGAGGGATTTATATTAAAACCTAGGATTAATATTATAAACCCTATCAATAATCTTATACCCTAGGAAAGATTCATGAAAAAATGCTTTGCTAGGGTTTTGTCAGGTAGGGTTTCGCTAGCCTAAATGCAACCCTCCTAGCCATCAAGCCTACTCTGCCCAGTCATGCCCTGTGTTTGCAGGGCCCCATGCTATTGCAAGCTCAGGTGGAAGCCCACATGTCTCGCTCCCTGCTGTAGTAGGAGGGGTTAAAGTCCTACCGTGACACAAAAAATCATACTCCGTAAAAGGACACGTGTCAATGGGCCTAATGGCTCCTCTACGGCTGGAGAAACCACAGTCATGGAGTTACAATGGAAAGAAAAAGAGGGAAAGAGTCGATGCCTTCCAAAGGCAGTAGTCAACACCAAAATTGTCATCCTGAACAACCTCCTGGAGAAATATCGACAATATATGAAAGATCATGTAACGATATGCAATTTATTTGCGGTCTGGCCACGAAAACAAGAAATTCCGGCTTGAATCTAGAACAAGTGGTCTGTGAAAGGGAATAGTGAACTTCCGATCAGGGTGAAAAGGTTCTTTACAGTGATATTTGATGATCTAAAGGACCATAAGAGGATATTCAAAAATGGTCCTTAGTTTATGGGCAGTGTAGGCCCCTTTATTCGTTATTAGGATGAATGCTACAACCGAGACAAAGAGGAGTTCACTACAGCCCTAGTTTGGGTGCCACTCTACTCACTCCCTGATTATTTCTGGGAGATAGATATCTTGGAAGGAATTGAGAACTCAATAGGAGCATTTGTCAAAACCTCGAAAATCACTAAATGACAAAGACATGCGACCTATGCCTGGATCTGTTTCCATATGAACATCTATCAGCCCCTGCTGCAATGTATCGAGTTGATCAACCACGACTCCACCTGGACTCAACAACTAGAGTATGAGCACGTCCCTTTTAAATGCCACAAATGCCATGAATATGGCGATCTTTTCCCAGACTGCCCATTAACTGTAGCTTAATAAGCTTAGGAAGTTATCATGGCCAAGGATGGGGATGGATTCCAATTAGTTCAAGGGCGTCGTTCCAAGGCGACCCGACCCCCGTAGCCCACTCCTCCCAATTTCTGAGACTCTCAAGAACATGGTCATCCCCGGTTGCCTCAGGCCCCAACTTCTCCCCTCAAATTTGTACCTCATGCATCTAAAAACTTCTTTGAATTTCTTTCTGATGAATCCATGGACCTCATCCCCCCTTCCCCCTATTCTAAGGATCTCCCCTCTTCATCCAAGGGCGCTCCACAAAATATGGACATAGATAAGTTATTCTCCACCCTTGGGATAATCTCTCCTCTAAAAGGAAGATACTAGAACACACTGAATCAGATAGATGGACACAGGAAATCCTAAGGCAAACAAGAAATATCCTAGAAGCTAAGGAGCGACAGAACAGGCTCGGTGTAGAGGAGAAAAATATTCTTTAAATATTCAAAAATTCGATCAAAATAGGAATCAAGGATATTGCAGGTAACCAACTGAACCACTTTGGAACCATCTTTACTAATTGGGCGTCTCATTCTGGATGAGAAAAATCAGATCTCCATGATATGGGTACAGAGGGGAATCCTCTTAGCATCATCATTCAAGAACCTGGAGGAAATGAGAAAAGTAATAAGGGTAAAAAATCCACTAAAGAGATTATTCATGAATCAAGAGAAGTTTTGCTAAAATTAGGACAAATGGGATGATTGAAGGATTCATTTCCCAGATCCAACACACCTTACTCATGAAGATCATGTCATAGAATATCAGGGGCTTCAGTAGCTTGCCGAATATTTGATCCCTTCATGATAAAATTGGAAAGTACAAGCTAGAGATAGTCATCCTACAAGAAATGAAGGTGCCCAACAATAAATTTCAGGGAAACAACCAGAGATGTTGGAGAAACAACCAAGTTATTAATATCAAAGCCACCACATCTACAAGTGGTCTTTCAATTCTCTGGGACCCAGGGAGGGTTATCTTAAAAGACTGGATCAAAACCAAATTCATGCTATCAGCCTCAATTCAATTGATAGGGGATCATCGATGGAGGATCCCAACTGTGGTGTATGGGCTACCCAAGCCTCATGAAAAAAAAATTATCCTCATACACCTTCAGCATCTCAACAGATCATGGGCTCAGCAGGATTGGATCCTGGGAGGTGATTTCAATCTGAGCCGTAATATGGAAGAAAAGCGTGGGGTTGTCAGGCGTCCTGACCCAGCCTCACATGCCTTTAATGACACTATAGATGATCTCCGCATCCTAGATGTCATCCCCTGCCAAGGTCTGCACACCTGGAATAATTTCCAGGGGGGAGAGCACCAGATTTCTTGTAGGCTTGATAGGTTTCTCTTCTCGGAGCACATCATGATGACAGATCCAAAACTATCCTCCGAGATCCTCCCCTCCATTAGCTCGGATCATTGGCCCATCAATGTGGATCTAACAACATCAACCCCCCTGTCGTGCAGGCCATTTAGGTTCGAAAGTTTCTGGTTGCACCATCCAAGATTCATTGATAAACTACCCTCGTGGTGGAGAGGTTTGGGTACACCATTTGGAAAAAAAATGCAACAGTTTCAAAAAAGTGGCAATGCCTCAAGGGCCATATCAAATCCTGAAGCAGGAAACCTTTGGCAACATCTTGGAGGAGAAGACATAGTTGGAAGCTAGCCTAGAGGTAGTCGAACAATGCATCATCCAGGAGGGCTGCACTGAAGATACGACCAAAATAGAGGAAATATTAATCAAATATCTGGAGGAATGGAAGCAGAAGGAGGAAATTCTATGGCCACAGAAATCCAAACACCAAATTCTTCCACCAATCTATGATTCAACACTGTCAACACAATAGAATCAAATTCCTACATGTGACCGATGGCTTCGGCCTAGAGAGTCACGAAGACAATGAGACTAAGCTTCACGATTCTTTCTCCTCGTTATTGTAGGACAAAGAGTATGATAGAACGAAGGCTTTCGATAAATTCATCCAACACATCCCCTGCTTGATCACACAACAACAAAATGAAGCACTTCTCAGCCCTATCTCCCTCGCATAATTTGAAGTTGTAAAAGCCATGTTATCAAGCAAAGCCCCAGGACTAGATTGTTTCACTGTGGAATTTTTCAAGGTTGTCTGGAAATTCCTCAATCAGGATATATGGGAGTTGGGTGGAGGATTCATGGAAGCTTCGTCAGGTTTGGTCTTGTCTCAATGCCACTTTCATCGCCGTTAGTCACAAATTACAGGAGGAAATCAGACCAGGCAACTTTCAGTCCATGTCCCGCTATAATGTGATTTACAAGATATTATCCACCATCATGGTCCATAGGCTCAAGCCACTGCTCCATCGCATCATTAGTCATGAGTAGTTAGGGTTCGTGGAGTGTCATCAAATCCTTGATGGTATTGTATCTACGCACGAGACCATCCACTCTATCAAATCTCACAAGTTGCAAGGAATTTTTTTGAAATTGGACTTATAGAAGGCATATGATTGCCTTAGCTCAGAGTATCTACTAAAAGTGCTATGGGATTTTGGTTTTGTAGCTAATTGGATTCAATGGGTAAAATAAATGTCCTCTACTCCATTATTCTCCATCCTTATTAATTTCATGCCCTTCGACACCTTTCGATCCTCTAGGGGAATCCGCCAAAGTGATCTGCTTACCCCCTTCCTCTTCATTATTGTTTCTGAAGGATTGGGCCACCTTCTCAAGTTGGCCAAATAGTCCCATCAAATATTAGGGCTTCATCTACTGGGATCAAACATTGAAATGACCCACCAATAGTTTGTGGACAATAACCTCCTCATTGGTGCCATGCCTCTGAAATAAGCCTCCCATCTCAACAACATCTTGGAAGTGTTCCAGGAAGCCTTAGGTATGATTCTTAATAAGCTTAAGTCAGATATCTTCTTCTTCAACACTCCCCATCCTCTGTAAGTTTTCTTAGCTAGAAACTTGGGCCTCAACATAGGCTCGCTCCGCTCTAAAGATTTGGGCATTCCTCTCCAGTTTAACTCCTTACGCAACGCCCCCTGGAAGGACCTCTGTGCAAAATTGGCCAATAATATCTCTCACTCAACTCATCAGCTCCTTAATATAGCAAGTCATGCCACTCTTCTCAAATATGTCATGTAAGAAATGCCTCTCTATCAGCTTTGAGCACTTCCAGGCCCGAAAATAATCTACTCGAAAATTACCCCTGTATTCTGACGAATCCTATGGGGAGGTACTATGATGGATCGGAAATGGCTTGTTGTAGCCTAGAATAAGTTGTATCTCCCCAAGTGGATGGGGAATTCGTGCTTGAGAGACCTAGCCATCCTCAATGCAACCTTGGGGTCCAAATTGTGGTGGCATTGGTTGAAAGGAGGACTGGAGCTATGGAAGAATATCTTGTCTCATAATTAAGGTGAAGGAGAAAACTAGGAGGAACTCCTTCACACTCCCCTCCAAATTTAGGGCTCTGCCACCTGGAACCTTGCTAACACTAACAATGACCTGATCGACACGCACATATTTTGGGAGGTGCATGATGGTGCAACTCGTCATTTCTGGACAGAGTCTTGGAAGCAATCTCCCTACCTCTCTCGGGATCCCTCCTTGGCAGATCTCATGCCCCCCCTACACATTTGAGAATCATTAAGATTAAAGATTATTGGCACGATCAACCAGATACGTATGGTTGGAGACAGTGTAAAATTGCGGAAGAGTGACCCACTAACTTACCTCATCAAGAATATGAGTGGCTATCCCAACACCTCGCCCAAGAAAAAATCCATGCCTCTTAGGGTGAGGATAATATTTGATGGGACCTTTCGACCTCTCGAGTCTTTTCAGTCATGGAAATATAACCCTTTCATGCGGCGG
The DNA here is from genome assembly GCA_034641835.2 of Pinus albicaulis. Taxonomy (NCBI): domain Eukaryota; kingdom Viridiplantae; phylum Streptophyta; class Pinopsida; order Pinales; family Pinaceae; genus Pinus; species Pinus albicaulis. Next base: position 1,330,430,841 of record CM076575.1, on the reverse strand, counting down.
TGAAGGTAAATAAAAATACTTAGGTATGGAAGAGAATATGGAATGGCCACCTCTGGCCAAAGGTGGCCCACTTCCTCTAGCTGGTGGGGCACAAACGTGTCTTGACATGGGATCATCTCCTCAAGAGGGGATTTATTGGGCTGTCATGGTGCTTCCTTTGTAGGCTGGCTAAAGAAACAAAACCCCACATCTTCATGAACTTCCCTCTAACTCAACATTTTTTGTCGCAAGGCTTTGATATTTTTTGCCCCTTAGATATCACCCTCAAAAGCAATAGATCCTTGCTGGAAGACTCATTAATACATAGATTCTTCAACCCAGTGGTCTCCATAGCATGGTGGCTTCTACCCGGTCTCCTACTTTGGAACACTTAGAAGGGGCATAAGCATGCGATCTTTTTAATCAAGCTCCTTTTGCCCCGCTCATATCATCTTTGGCCCTTTCCAAGCTCTGGGAATCCATTCTCTCAAACCCTTAGGACCCCACAAACTCGGAAGCTCCTTCCCCCGAATCAGCCATTCTTCATCTTCTGAACCTCTCCCCCAAACTGCTCTACCCCTGCCCGCATCAAAATCACCAGTCTCCCCCTCCCCTGCATCTGAATTCTCCCTACACCTAGGGATGCATTCAGCTAAAATTTGATTATGCCTCCAGGGGAAACCCTAGGCAGGCAGGATATGGAGGTCTCCTATGTGATGCCAAAGGAGAATCGCATGTTGCGTTCACTGGGTCCCTTTGGAAGACGGAAAATAATGTAGCAGAGCTAACCAGACTAGAAGTGGGCCTAATGCTAGCAGGAGACCTTGGATACAAGTGTATCCGTATAGTTGGGGAATCCTAGTTGATTCTGGACATGACCAAGAAAATAATTAATAGTGCGGGCCGACAGCGCATCACCAAAAGCTAGAAGTTCGATGCACAAATCTCCCACATCAATAGACTCATCAGCCAAATGGACTATGCCAGTACAAGATATGTGCTCCATGCAGGTATTAAGGTGGCCGACTGGCCGGCCAACAAAGGCACAAAGAAGCCATTTCACAAATTTTCTGGCAACTAGAATGAAATTCTCACCAAAGTGGACTTGGATCTTGAAGAAAGTCGAGACATCAAAGGCCTCATGGATGAAGACCTTCACGTCCCCACTTGGGGTGTCCAATCGCTTGGACAAGTGTGTGGGGGAAATCTAAGGCTTGCCTGACCCCAAACCATGCCCCTGCCAACTCACCATGCTTGCACGAGCATGTGGTAAAGACCCTTGGGGTAGGAAAAATCTCAGCAGGGAGGTCATGTTAAGTGCAAGGGAGGACATTATCCTACTCATTTATGTTCTACGGGCGATGCTGAAGGTTGGAGCAGTGACCTGTGTTGACGATCACCTACTAGCTCAATCCTTGGCTTGAGCTCTACCAGCTTGGACATAGAAGAGGAGAAGACTTGTCTAGAGGTAGAGGAGAATGGTGGGAAGTAGAAAGGTATCCTAGCAGCAGCTCTGGCATGTGCGAGGTGCACCAAGAGGAGGATGAGGGAGGAGGTAGGGAATTCATGATATTGGACATGTTCTTGACTAGGAGAATTGGTCTCATCGCATGGGTGTTGGCTCTAATTCCGCGGACAACATACCAACAACACCTTAGCACCGCAGCTCCTGGGTGGTTCAGCCTTAGACTAGTAGATAATTCTAGCCTCCCAGTAGTGCTAATTTGTGGGTGGTGGAACCTCTACACCTCCCTGGGTGGCAGTGGAAAGATCAGGGGTGGATGTGGGTCCCTCATCTATGTCACCCGTGAGACGCAAGTTGAGGTCCGAGCCAACCTCAGCCAAGGGTTAGGCAACGGAATGTGGGAGTCTCAGACAGGAAGTTTGGAAATGACTTGAACCATTCGAGCAACTAAGAGTGAGGAAGAGCGGGTAGTCTACATGCTGTGAGAGTGTGGATGAGCTCGTCATGGTGGTTTCAGCCAAGAAATGGATCCTAGAGCAGCTATCGAAGACCCCAGTTCACACTCTGAGTCAATAGAGAGCCCGCACTCAACATCGACCATGGTTGTCTCCCCAAATAAATCCCCTGGTGAAATTCAGGCGTCAGTAACCCTTGACTCCATCTCCACCCACCTACACCAGATTCATCTCAACTTGGACACCCTGCGAGAGCAGAGGTACAACAACTGGAATAAAATGAAGGCTTACATTCACAATGTTCAAATCGTATAGACAGAGAACATTGAGGCCCTAGATAGTTTGCGTTGTATCCTGATGTGCTCTAAAGACCACCTCTATGCCCTCGAGTCACAAATCGATCACATCAGCTACAACCTGCACCACTAGGACTATTTCTTTGTGGCTCCTCCACCAGGTCCTCTGCATCCACGTCCTTGATGATAGCTTTCGATTTGATTTTTGTAATTTTGTGGATAATAACCAAGTGCGTTGAATACCTTGACCAGCACACCAGATCCATGGGCATTGTATGTTAGTGAGAGTGAGTGAATGTAATTAAGCCACGATGGCTCCTCTTGTAAACTTTGTTTCTAAGGTGATAATGTAATACTAGTTTTTGACCCAAAAAAAAAATTATACCCTAGGAATATGAATGTTTAGATTAATAAACCCAAGGGATTGATATTATAAACCTAAGGCACAAATAAAGACAAGGTATTAATGATAAAAACATAGGGGATTATAAACCCTGGGAATAATATTAAACCCAATAGATTAATACTATAAATCGAAGGCATATAGACCCTAAGATAAATATTATAAACCGTAAAATAAACATTATACCCTAATATTCATATCATGAGCCTTATGATTAATATTATAAACCGAAGTGATTAGTTAATCCAAACAATTAATATTAAAAACCCAAGGGATTATAAACCCAAGGGAATAATGTAAAACCCTAGGACTAGTATTAAGCCCTAGGAATATAAACCATAAAATTAATAAACCCAAGAGATTAATATTGTAAACACTATGGTCAATATTTAACCCTAGTAATATATGCCCTATGATTAATATTATAAACCCAAGGAATTTATATTTTAAACCTAATGGATTATAAACCTGAGCGATCTCTATTAAAACTTAGGATTAATATTCTAAACCCTATCAATAATATTACACCCTACGAATATGAAACCTTAGATTAATAAACCCAATGGATTGTTATTATAAACCTAAGATGCTAAAAAATAATGGCTTAATACCAAAAATGGTATTGTAAATCCATTATCTATAAACCCTAAGATAAATATTATAAACCCTAAAAAATCATGCTTGACCATGGTTGATTTTCATATTGGGACAATATTTGTCACAATGCGACATTGGACCATGGTTAACCATGATTTATTTTCATATTAAGATAATCTTTGTGACAATGTGACGTTGGACCATGGCTGACCACGATTGACAATGGGTGACCACGATTGATTTTCTTATTGACAATCTTTGTCACAATGCGACGTTAGACCATTATTGGCCATGGATGACAGTGGTTGTGAGAATGTGAGATTGGACCATGAGAGAATCTTTATCGCATTGTGACCATGTTTTTTGAAGATCATTAACCATGATTTACCATGGTTTATTTTCATATTGAGACAAGTTTTGATAATAGTTAACGATGGTTGACGATGGGTGATTTTGATATTGAGACAACATTTTTCACAATGGGACATTAGATCATGGTTGAACCTGATTAACCATGGTCCATTTTCATATTTACCATGATTGACCATGATTGACTATGATCGAAGAAGGCTGATCATGATTGATTTTCATATTGAGACAATCTTTGTTATAATGTGATGTTGGACCATGGCTGGCCATGATTATAAACCCAAGGGATTAGTATTACAAATCCAAGGGGCTAATAAACACAATGGATTAATACTAAAAACCCAAGGGAATAATATTAAACCAAAGGGTTTAATATTATAAACTCAATATATATAAAACATAAGATAAATATTATAAACCCTAAAATAAACATTGTTGACCATTGTTGACCATCATTTCTTTTATATTAACACAATATTTTTCACAATGCAACTTTTGACCATGGTTAACCATGATTGATTATTATATTGAGACAATATTTGTCACAATACAACATTGGACAATGGTTGAGCATTGTTGATTTTCATATTAAGACAATATTTATCACAATGCGATGTTGGACCATGATTTAGCATGGATGACCATAGTTGACATAATGTGATGTTGGACCAAGAGACAACCTTCATCAAAATGTGACCATGATTATTGACAATGGTTAGCCATGGTTGACCATGATTGACTATGGTTCATTCTCATATTAATAAAATATTTTTCAGAATGCGACGTCGGACAATGGTTGACCGTCGCTGACTATCGTTAACCATGGTCGATAGAGGTTGACAATGGTCTATCGACCATGGTTGATAATGGTTTACCATGGTCGTTTTCATATTAAGACGATCTTTGTCACAATGTGACGGTGGACCATGGTTGACGATGATTGACCATGATTTATTTTCATATTGACCATGATTGACCATGGTTGACCATAATTAACCATGGTTGATTTTAATATTGACATGGTCTTTGTTACAGTGCGTTGTTGGACGATGGTTGACCATATTTGATTTTCAAATTGAGACCATATTTTACATAATGTGATGTTGACCAAGATTGATTTTCATATTGAGACAATCTTTGTCACAATGCGATGATGGACCATAGATGACCATGGTTGTTATAATGTGACATTGAACCATGACCATGATAATATTATTTAATGTTATTAATATTAATAATTAATATTAAAATTAATGTTTATAAATATTAACAATAATATTAATATTGGCACTCATATTAATTAATATCAATATTAATAACTAATATTAAATAAGATTAAATTTTTATTAATGTTGATCATATTAATAATAATATTAAAAATATTAATATTAATATTAATATTTTATAATTGATATTAGTATTCTATAATTGTTACTAATATTGTATAAGTGTTAATATTAATTTAAGGAAAATTAATTTTTAAAATGGTATTAAGAATACCCAATAATAAAATTATTAACCATTACTATAATAACCTAATATTATTAAATTTAAACCTAAATCTAATAATACTAAGTACTCTTAATTTTATGAATGTTTTTAGGAAGAAAAAAATATTAATAATTGATATTAATGTTGTATAATCATTAAAATGTTAATATTATTAAATTTGATACTAAAATATTATTAATAACAATTATTAATAATTTTATTAATAATTATTATACAAACCTATTATTATTATTATTATAAATATAAAATAATATTATTATGTTATTATTGAAACTAAAATTAATATTATAAAACCTAAAACTAATATTAGACCTAAATAATATTGAATTTAATATTTAAAAATACGAACCTAATTTTTAAAAACCTATATATAATATTAATAAATCTAATATTAAACATACTTATAAATGATTATCACATATCTCAGAAATATTAAATGTAAGTAGATTCAATCATACAACTTTAATTACTAACTCAAATATCACCATAATTTTGCATCAACATTGATCACCTAGAGACGTAGAAATAAAAAAAAAAAAAAATTATGTTTAATAAAAATTAAATGTGCTAATCAACTATAATATGGGATCATAATATATATTTTACTTTACTAAAGTATATAAACAAGGTATAAACCTAAAATTATATTAAATATATTGTATAACACAATAAACCTAAAACTTGAATTTATTTAATATTATTAATATTAATAATTAATGTTAAAATTAATGATTATAAATATTAACAATAATATAAATATTAGCAATCATATTAATTAATATTAAAATTAATATAAAATAATATTAAAATTTAATACTATTATTAGGAATATTAAAAACATTAATATTAATATGGATATTAAAAATATTAATATTAACATTAACATTAACATTAATATTAATATTAATATTAACTAGTTAATATTTCAAATTAATATTGAAATTAGTATTAATATTCTATAATTGATAGTGATATTAGTATACTATAATTGTTAGTAATATTGTATATGTGTTAATTTTAATTTAGTGAGAATTAATGCTAAAATAGTATTAATAATATTGAATAATAATGTTATTAATCATTACTATAATAAAGTAATATTATTAAATTGAAACCCAAACCTAATAATATTAATTATTATTAATCTTATTAATGTTTTTATGAAGAAAATATTATTAATAATTGATATTAGTGTTGTATAATTATTAAAATATTAATATTAATGAAATTCAATGTTAAAGTATTATTAATAACAATCATTAATAATGTTATTAATTATAATTATACAAACTTATTATTATTATAAATCTAAAATAGTAATATTATATTATTTTTAAAACTAAGCCTAATGTTATAAAACCTAAACCTAATATTAAATGTAAATAATATTAAATTTAATATTTAAAAATATAAAGCTGAATTTAATATTAAACATAATTACAAATTATTATTACACATCTCATAAATATTAAATATAATTAGAGTCAATTATACAACAATAATTACTAACTCAAATATCACCATAACTTTGCATCAACATTAATCACCTAGAAACATAGAAATAAAAAATTAATAATCTATATTTAATTAAAGTTAAATGTGTTAATAAATTATAATATGAGGCTCATTAGTATATATTTTAATTTATTAAAATATATAAATAAGTTATAAACCTAAAATAGTGTTAAATATATTATATAACACAATAAACTTAAAACTGAAAGTTGTCATATAGAAAAAATTTGTCCATGCATAATATAAGTAAGGATAAGTAAAGTGTTCAACCATTAGTAAATTCACCTTTAATATTAATTATATTAAACATAAAACTAATACCATTAATTAATATTATTATTAATTGATAATATTAATGTAATACTAATTATGATTAGTAATAATGATATTATTAATATTATTATTATTTTAAATGTTAATTTTTATGGGAAAAAATAGTAACCATAAATATTAATATTCTATAATTGTTGTTAATTTTAATATTAGTTAAAATTAATGTTAAAATATAATTATTAATAATGATTAATAATATTATTAACCATTATTATGCAAACCTAATATTATTATAAATAAAAAGTAATATTATTACTAGAAATTGTACCATGTATTGCAAAGGAAACGTTGTAAAGCAGGAAATAGTAGTATAGAGGAAAAAATATGTGATATGTTATGTGATTTAACTGAATATTTAACTTATAAAAAACTCATTTATAGAGGAAAAAATATGTGATATATTATGTGATTTAATTGAATATTTTATGTATATGTTATGTGATCTAATTGAATATTTAACTTGTAAATATGAATTAACACAGGCTCTTTATTTCATAGTGATGTTTAATTATGCAATATGGACCAGATGGTCTTCCCCTTTCATAGTGATGTCTAATTATGCACTATGGGCCACATGGAAGACATATAAAATGGAACCGATTTGCAAAATTGTAGGTGCACTTGGTATGCTTAGATTTTGAATTAGGTATAACCCCCAAAAATGTCACGATAACTCTAAACCACCATGAACATATGCATCATAACCTTATATATTTAGCTTAATATCTTTTTTCATTGTAATAACATGATAAATTGAATTTTTATATAAATCTATTAACACTTGTTTGTGATATGATTTTGGGATTTCATGTGCACTGTGCAGTTGTTTTCCAAACTTAAAAAGGTTTTCCTTATTTCTATTATTTATGTAATTGATTAATAACCATATTCAATCATAAGTTAGATATTATTCCAATTGTCTAACAACAAAATCAGTACACAATGGTACAAGTGATACTTGAGGGGAGTTGTTTTCACAGAGGGATGCTTTTTGGAGGACTTAAAACCGTTCTCCTTATTTATTTCTGTAACTGATTAATAACCATATTCAATCCTAAGGTAGATATTATTCCAATCGTCTAACATCAAAATCAGTACACAATGGTACAAGTGGTACTTGAGGGGACTTGTTTTCAAAGAGGGATGTTTTATAGCGTAAAAATAAAAATTATTTCTAAATAGAAAAATAATGTGGATTATAATAAAAAAATTATTTTGTTAAGTAATTAAAAGTAAAGAAATGTGTGAGTAAGATGTTTAAATTTTATAATTTGATTATTGATAAAATATTTTAATACTAATTAATATTGAGATATACTTAAAAATATATTAATAATAAAAAACCATTTTAATTTGTGTCATGAAATGTTTAGATGTACATGTTTTGTAAAATATTTTAATGTTAATTGAGGATATATATTATATATAATAAAAAAAGTAATTTCTTTTATGGTTAAAATGTTTATTTGGTATTATATATATACTCTATTTTACATTTAAAAATACAATTTAAACAGTAAAAAATAACACATTGTATTTTACACTCTAAAGAAACTTGATTGTGAAAAAAATTGATCCCTATCTACTCTGTTAGATAAATATTTAATATAGATATTACTTTTATTAAAAAAAGAGAATAATAAACATTCAAAATTTATAAGTAAGCTTGTACGCTTATATTTTCATTATTTCAGCAGGTTACATTATAATTACCACACTATTTTTCATTATTTTAGCAGGTTACATTATAATCACCACATTATTTTATTATAAAAAACTGAAAGGATATTAAATCCCAGAAGGTATAACTGGATCAAAGTACTCTTAAGTAATGTTCAAAGGCTCATCTCATTTAGCCCTTCCAACTTTCACATTCCATTATTTTATATAAATGAGAGCTCCAACCAACAATTTCATTTTACCTATATTTTTCCCATTATTTCCACCACTTCATGAAGCTGCTACCTTCCAAGAAAAAATCTGAGGAAATGTTACGATGGCCTATCATTCTTGTCACATTACCTTCAAACATTTCAAGACTTTCTAGCCTTTGGTGTTGATCTTCTTTGACATTTTGCAAGGCTTTCCAAGCCTCTTACACATGTGCCGAAAAGTAGGAGTCTTGAGTGAGGGATGCAGGCTTCGTGCAAAGCCTTTGACATGTAAAGTGCCAAAAGGTTTTTATGGGCTTGTCTTGATAGCTTCATCTAATTTCCTTAGAGAGCATTATTAATAAGAGTCATACATGCATCTTGAATAAAATAATCAGGTTCATCTTTACTGTCATCATCTATTATGACCTTCCAATAGGGAAAATAGCAGCCAAGGGCTCAGAAATTGAATCAAATGGTGAAAGGAACATCCTAGGGACAAAATCATGTGGGGAAACCACATGAAAAAAATTCTCTTCCCAATTCTCATGGCTAATTGCTTCAACAATATTTACATCTCCCCGACCAACTTCTTCAACAATATTTACATCTCGCACTAAAAAGCATCCAAATGTGATACAAAATGGAGAGCTTTTCCTCAGCCTCTTTTCCAGTACCCATAGTGTGGCTAAGATTGAAACAACCCTTCCTAAGGAATGACCCACAAATACAATGGGTTTGAGCGTCTTTTGTTTTGAGTTTGTATAAACCTACATCTATTTAGTCATGAATTAATGAGCACGATGTTATTTTTCCCTTGAAAAAAAGAAATATTTATTGAGTGAAGACACAAACCCTTTTTAATAAATCTAAGATCAAAAAATCCTGAAATATAAATTAGTTTACCTTTGCTTGGAAATATTTATTTTCCATAATATGGAGGAACAACTTGAGAGCTCCCTGATGGATGAGATCTGCTTGATCACCATTACCTTTGATCACAATTATGAACCAGTTTTAAAATGTTCCTTGAAGATTTGTTGGTATAAACAACAACCAAGAAAACTAAAATGTTGTAACTGATTGAATTTAAAAATGATCATTAGAAAAAATATATTTTCTATCCATTTTCACTTTACAGTTATCATTGTGGGTTCCTATAATAAATCATAATATTTTAGTATATTGTTCAAATATTCACCGTAGTTAGATCTAGAATTAAAATTTTTAGAACAACCTAAACCTAGCTATGCATATTATCAATATCTCAATTCATCCTTCCAAACAATAATATAAATAACTAACGTAAAGCCATCTCCATCTTTTGACATAGGAAATATTTTTTTATCAGATAAAGGATGGAATATTATTAACATAAGTGCATTTTAAAATTAATGAAAATGTAAAGATTATTATTTTTCTAGAATATTTAAATTCAAGGAAAATGAAATTTAGTTTTAAAGAACCCAAAAATAATATTCAGATAAATTTAGTGTAAATATGATGAGAGAGTAAAAATATTTTAATTCTTGTTTTCTAAAAAAGAATTCATTTTAAATTAAATGAAAATTTAAATACTAATTTATTCTCTTTCTTAGAAGTTGATTATATTTTTGTGCTATTTGGTGCTATTTGTTAAAGATATCACTAGCACTTCTAGAAAAACAGATTGAATAACAATAGAACAAGGAGTACAAATATAAATTAATACACAATTTAAATCAATACAAAGTAATAAATTAATACAAATATTAATTAATAGAAAATCATAATTTAATACCAAATTTCTCCAGAATTACTTTTGGGAACATTATTAAAAATAAGCAGGTGGAACATTTCTCTAGATTTCCATTTGTTTCCATACTTTTTAGTTTCTTACTTTATGCATGTTATGGTGTGCCATATGTATCATCTAAGAACATTTTCATCAACTGTCATATGTGATTGTTGTCCTCTTCTATAATTGAGACCTAAAATAAATGGTGAGTATACTATTCATAAATTATTGTTAGTACCTTGATCCTCGTTTAATGGTGTTAGTTGAAATAGGTGAAACTATCGTCCATTCTGGTAATTACAATAGTCCCCCTAGTAACGTTGTTGGAACTTTATGGGCATACATGAAAACTATTTGGCAGCTTTGATGTAGCCATTTTTCCCTAGGAATGTACACGTTTTCTCTCCTAATAATGTAGAAATATCTATGCTTGTTGGAAAATGAAAATACATTTTGTAAAACTGTTCTCTAGAAAATATAATTACATTTTACAAAAATGAAATGACTATATGTAAATCATTCTCATTAAAAAAATTATCCATTATATCTAAACCAAAATCAACATAGATAGAGGATTATTAATAGTGAACGAAAAACCTCGCTCATAAAAATTAAAAGTTAATCTTTGTAATTATGATATTTTATTAATATGGAGTGGCAAATATTCTTAGAAAAATTGAAAGTTAATCTCTGTAATTTTGATATTTCATTATATTAGGAAAACATTTTGAGAGGGTGAAATTATATAAAAATGAAAATTAATTGATTATATAAAATAACTTACAAGAACAATGTGAAAAGCAAACTATTTTCTATAGTTGTATGAAACAATGAATCAATTTGAATAAAAAAGTTGCCTTATTATTTTCCTTTCTCTAGATATTTTTATTAAGCACGTATCTCCATGATCCGATAGAGAAATCAAATCCGATATTTGAAATTTAAACCTATAATAACAATGATTTAACCATTTATTCAAGATATCATTGTGATTTATAAAATTAGAAACATCTTCTTATCGATTTATTTATAAATGTGTAAAGCTCAACAATCTTTTCTGTACTTGCACGCTTGAAATTTTCATAGGCGGGGTCATATCGTTTTGTCAAATTTCATAGTCAATTCTATGCATGAATGCGGAGTGTTATTAGAAATCTGAGAATATAAGCAAGTCTATTAGTTAGAACATAATGAAATGGTTAAAATGACATACAAGTTAATGAAACAGACATAGGCAAGCGAAGAAAAGTTTTTATTTGGAATTGGACACATGTTATTACATTTTGAAATTGAAAGCCATCTATGAAACATGTCTGAATTTTTTTTATAATCCTCCCAATTCATGTTAATCTTAATAGGTGACAATTTACAAATGGCATGGTAAATTTATAATCATGCTTTGTAAAAAATTAATTTAAAGATAGTTTAATCATATGATTTAGATATGCTCCGAAGTTAGTGGTGTGAATTCCATCCATTGATATAGTGGCGACGACAAGAATATGCTGGCATATTTGAATTTAAACCATCAAATCAAATTCTTTAATTAGTAAAATGATTAAAGAAGCCAATTCCAATAGGGGGACACCTCTCGGCGTAATTAACACAATAATTATAATAATGGTTATGAATGATATTAATAACTTTAAAATGTTTTTTAAGTTGATTTATTATATGGGATTTGGAAAGTGTATGGAAAAATCTAATTTCTCAATCCACCAACACACCATAGAAATCGTAAAACTCCAATCATATCCACATAATGGAACACATAAACCAAAATTAAAAGATAGATAATTTGTCTAAGGAAATATCATAACTTGTACATAATTATCACGTTTGTCAATATCAAACATTGTTTTCATAACCATCAATTCTAGAAAGTTTCTAAATTTCTGACAAAGATCCATGGAAAAATTCCATGAATCCATGGTATCTTAGACTTGATGGCAGGAAAATCCCTTTATGAGAACCTCAAGTTAAATTGCACTATCTACGCTAATATTTGGAACACAATTGATGAAAATTTTCAAGGCAGAAAAATCCCTCTATGAGCACCTCAAGTTAGCTTGCAATATCTACGCTGATATTTCAAACACAATCGATGTCATAATGTGGAAAAGGAATGCCATGTTGCAGTCCAAAGACAAAAAGAGAACATGTGAGTAAAGACATATTTATAAATTATTGTATAAATGATAGAAATTATGATTTTATTGAGTAATAAAAGTTTAGAAATGAAATATTAATGGATTTGTCTTTGGTTAGATGAAATGAGCTCCCTGTCTAGCAACTCCCTCCTGTGATGCGACGGCTCCGGATAGTGCCCAAGTGACATCTAGAGTGCTGACTCGGTGGGCGGGCCCTACTCCACCCAGCTCGCTACGCCACTCTTCGCCGACTGCCTACCATTCCACTACGCCTGACTTCTATTTCCAAGAGCCGAGATAAAGCTGAAGAGTAAGCAGCTTAAATTCTTCGCCATAGGTAATTCTTCGCATCCACAGAAGATCACTATGTGCATTCAAACCAGGAAATAAAAGTTCATAATAATAGTGTGTATTACGAATTTTATCACTATGTGCATTCAAACCAGAAAACATAAGAGAGCCTCATTCTGTGTCCATCACCAAAATTCCAGTAACCATGTCTGTTAAATTGGAATATTGATGTGATTTCTCAATATTTTATTAAAATGCAGGGTTACATATATACTTCTCTAAAATAGTTATAACTCATAACTAAAAAATAAATACACTAAATTGATAAAATACCTAACTGCACAATATCCCGTAGGACTACAACATTTCCCCCCTTAATTAGAAGGGACATCTGACATACCAAGTAAGGATCTAAATTTTTTGAACTTTTCACGCCCTAATGCTTTGGTAAAAATATATGCAATTTGTCAGAAGTTGGACAATGTGTTAGGTGAATTGTTTTTGCCTCTACATGATGTCGAATCAAATGATACTTGGTGTTGATATTTTTGGTTCGATTGTGAAACTTTGGATTCCTAGACAAATGGATTGTAGAAGAGTTGTCGAAAAATAGAGGAGTTGAAGCTTTTTGTTTCTCCTGTAAATCTTCGAGTAATTTCCAAAGCCAAATGATTTCCTTGGTGGCTTGAGCTTCTGCAACATATTTAGCCTTGGTGATAGAATCAGTAGGAATAGATTGCTTGCGCAATCTCCAACTGATGGATGTTGATCCAAGATTCATCGAATATCCAGAAGTTGAGACTCCATTTTCTTTATCTCCATCAAAATCTGAATCTGAATAACCAGTAAGATGAAAGTATAAAACTTTGGAATATTTGATGCCGTTAGTTTGGGTTCCTTTTAAATACTTGAAAACTCTTTTTGCTGCTACCCAATTCCCCTCGCAAGGATGATGCATAAACCTGGAAAGAATTCTGACAACAAAGGTTATATCAGGACGAGTAATAGACAAATAAATCAAACTTCCAATAAGTTTCCTGTACTTTTTTGGATCTTCAAACGAATTTCCTTCTTTAGAAGTGAGTTTCAAGTTCAGCTCCCTTGGAGTACCAACAAGATTACATTCTGTCATACCATATCTGTTCAATAAATTATCAACATATTTCTTTTTAGAGATGAAAATATGTTGTGGTTTTTTATCAACTTCAATACCAAGATAATAACGAAGTAAACCTAAATATTTCATATCAAAAACCTTTTCCAATTCCTTCTTTATAGATGATATATATTCATCATTTTTTCCTATGCTCATCAAATCATCAAAATTTACAAATATATACAACTGATCTTCCAACTTTCTTAACGAAAAGAATTGCATCATTTAGGTCAAAATGTTTATAGTTTAATTTAAGAAGATGTTTGGTTAGCTTCTCATACCATGCTCGTGGTGCTTGTTTCAAGCCGTATAAAGACTTCAATAGTTTGCAAACATTTTTTTCTTTCCCTTTAATGGAAAAAACTTCTAGCTGAAACATGTAAACATCTTCTTTCAAATCTCCATTTAAAAAAGAAGTTTTGGCATCCATATGATGAATTTTCCATTCTTTCTTAGCTGCAATAGAAAAAAAAGATCTAATAGTGTCCCATTTAGCTATAGGAGAAAAATTCTCTGTATAGTAGATACCCTCTTTCTGTGCATATCCCTTCGCTAAAAGTCTTGCTTTGTGTTTGTCTAGTGAACCATCAACTTTATACTTAATTTTATAAATCCATTTGCAACCAATAGGTTTGATGCTAGTAGGAGGATCCACCAGCCTCCATGTACCATTTTTTATGAGAGCATCATATTCCTTTTGCATTTCATATTTCCACTAGTCATAACTAGCAACTTCTTCAAAGCAAGTAGGTTCAGAATCCACAGAAAAATTAAATTCATAATGAGAATAGTTACCTCAAAAACTTTTAGCCTTAAACTCATCATATTTCTTTGGAAATGTTTTAATACGAGTTGACCTTCGCAAAGGTTGTGTAGGAAGTTGTTCAGGAAGTTGCTCATCTTCTTCATCTGGCTCAGCTCTTTCCATTTCTGTCATTGTTTTTGTAGAAATAGTTGCATCAACTAATTCCTCATGAGCAACAAAGGAATTATCATCATCAACCACAACCAACATATCATCATTGAGATAAGGAAAATCCATAGATTGATCTAATATAGGAATCTCCCTTTCAAGATGTGGAAGTATATTATCTGATTCATAATAAAACTTTTGAGGCACAAAATTTTCTATTTGATTAAGTTGTCTACCAACAGTGAGGGAATATTTATTATTTTCAAGAAAAATTACATCTCTTGACAAAATAAACTTTTTGTTCTCTTCATCATACAACCGGTATGCCTTAGAAGTTAAGGAATACCCTAAAAATATATATTTTCTGCTTTTTTCACTCATCTTATTCTTCTGATGTTTGGGAATCAAAGCATAACATTGAGAACTGAAAATTCGGAAATGTTTAAGAATAGGAAGACGACTATACCACATTTCATATGGAGTTCTATTGTTAATGACAGAGGAAGGGCACCGATTTATAATTTATGCCGCACAGAGCACGACTTCTCCCCAAAAAATTAATTCTACATTCTTAAAGAACATCATTGACCTTACCATATTAAGCAATGTTTTGTTCATTCGTTCAGCAGCACCATTTTGTTGCAGATTTTATGGCATTTTGGTCTGGTGTCTGATGCCATTCTCTTGCAAATATGTTTCAAAAGCATGTGAAGTATATTATCCTCCGTTATCAATCCTTATAGTACCAATAGTAAGTTGTGCTTCATTTGTTATCAAGAGATGAAATTTCTTAAAAATCAAAAACTTGTGATTTTTATTTGAGCAGATAAACCCAACACATCCTCGAATAATCATCAATAAAAGTGAGAATGTATTTATTTCCATTCGCAGTTAATACAGGCATTAGACCACATAAGTCAGAGTGTATAAGGCTTAAATTTCGTGTAGCTCTAGACTTAGAATTCTGAAAAGACTCTTTGTGATGCTTGCCCAATATACAAGCATTACATGGCATTAATTTTGTGGGAACTATTGGAAGTTCCTTATTCTCCTGTTGTTTCATAATTCGAACACTTTCATAATTAACATGACCGAAGCGTGCATGCCATAATAAAGAAGATGATAGAGTATCATTTTGCTAAACCAAATAAGTTGTGTTAAATGCAACAGATGACATACCATGCAATTTCAATAATTTATCTTCTTCCACACCAGTCATTACAGTTTTATTGTCAGCTGCTCTTCAAATTTCTACTTTACCATCAAATATGTGAATGGAATGTCCCTGTTGTCTTATTTGTATAAGTGATAATTAATTTCTTTGGAACTGAAAAATGTAAAGTACATCATTCAAAATATAATTTGGAAGTCCAGGAATTTTTAATTGAATTGAACCAATCCCTGATGGTTTGATTTGGGACTTATCAGCAAAATACACTACTCTGTCAATATTATTATTGAATTTATCAAACAAATCTCTTCGAAAGGTCATATGACATGCGACACCTATGCCTAGAACCAAAATGTCATACCATGAAGAAAAAGAAGTAATAAAAACATATTCCATGTGGAAATTACAATGTGCGAAAACATAATGTGCATTCTCAGAAGACTGTCCTCTATCTGGAATTATATGATATTTATTTTCAAGATTTTTTTCTCTTTTTAAATTAATTTTATCCCAGGGAATTCTATAGTTTGTAGCAGTATGTTCAAGTTTACAACATCTAAATCATTTGACAACTGGTTTATCAAAAAATTTCTTTTCTGATCATTCTGCTGTCTATCTCCCTGAATATTTATGTCCCCCCTACCTCTATAATTATTCTTACCCCGACCTCTATTACCTCTATTATTTTTGAAAGATTAATCCTGAGGTTTTTGGCCTTTTGGAGCAAGACATAGGGTTTTAGTATTAGAATTATGTGAGGCTTCTTTTTTTCCAAAAGCATTCTCTCTTTCTGCAATTTTCCCTACTAATTTGTCAAAATCTATATATTTTAATTGTGCACTAGCTTGGAGAGATTCCAAGTAGTGTGAATAACTAGGGTAAAGAGATTTTATAAAGGTTTTAAGTGGAAAATCAACTTTAGCTCAAGTACATTCAATTTCATTATTGATGGCTTTAATTTTAGAGGAAAGTTTTAGAGGATCATTATCGCTCATTTCCAAATTAAATAACTTCAACAATAACTGAATTATCTCCAATTCAGAATGTGAACCATACAGCTCTTTTAGTTTTGTTATGGCATCATAAGTTGTTTTAATCTGAGTAATGTGTTTTCTTACCTCTTCTAAGACTGAAGCGAATATTAAGGTAAAGGCCTTCTTATCCTCACTTTTCTAGATTGCAAGTTGTTTCTGATCACTAGGCCGCACTAGTGCATTCTCTTCTTCTCCTTCAAAAACTCCATCCCATAAATCATTAAAAATGAGAGTATTTTTAACCTTTCTAAACCATTCTTGGTAATTTTATTTTCTATTCAAAACAACCCCGATTAAAGATACCAAGGAATTCATCTTAAAACTCTGATTTGATCTTAAAAAATTCTGATTCAACCACAAAAAAAAAAATTTGCAATGAACGATAGAGATTTCTCCAAAAAACTATGTTTTTAACTAATAGATTCAGTGCTTCTATTTTTTACCACAAGCACGCACAAATTTATCTTTAGAAAAAAACTATATTTCTCTTAAAAAACACTCTATTTTTAACTTCTAGATTTAGAGTTTTTTTTGTTTTTTTTTTCTCAACAAAGCGCACATTTCCCTTAAAGAAAGAAGTGTGTTTTATTTTTATTTTTATTTTTTTAACTTACAGATCATCAAACACAATGCCCGAAAAACATTTTTTCCAGCAAAAATCCTCTCCTAGGGTTCATGCTGGCAGTCACTCCAGCAAACAAATAAATTTCCTCCATAGCACTGGTCCACCAAAAAAAATGTCTCTTTTGCACCGGAAATCTACTGGCAAACAAAATTCGCTTGCAGTGTTGGTGTAGTGTTGATAGTCTCTCCTAGGCGTAGTTTGGTTCTTCTTCTGCACAGGAAATCCAATTGGTGGTACAGATGGAGAGTCACATATGCATTGGAGATAGAGGGGGGCATATTGCAAGTTGAAAAATATTCAACCACTCCCTTAACATCAATGTTGATGCCATCCTCCTCAGATCCCAAGTGTGCTTTGATTCCAGAGTTAAATCGGACTATTGATGTGATTGCTCAAGTTTTTATTAAACTGCAGGGTTACATATATATCTCTCTAAAATAGTTATAACTCATAATTGAAAAATAACTACACTAAACTTCCTAACTCATAAACTACCTAACTACACAATATCCCATAGGTTTACAACAATGTCAGCCCAGGATTTCACAATCTTGGTTCAATACTTAATTTATGTCGCGTATTCATTTTTTTTTTCTATTATGTTCACGAGCAGTTGGTTTTCAATTTGAAGCAGGGTTGATCATATATTGTAGATGTAGCACGTTTTAATGGCATAGATAAAGTCACAACATTTTTCCAAGAAATCACATCGTTTTGGCCACAATTATTCTCTTAATATGGGAATATCATTTAGTTCAGGTAATGCATTGATTTCTGGTATCTATTAAAACCATTCAAGAAATATTTCTTGCCCAGTGGTTAAAACCGATCAGATATTACCACTGTTCTTCCAAAGAGAAATAATTATTGTTTAAGGAGCAATTCCTTATAGACAAGTTCACAGGATGATGTAAAAGAGTAATATCAATAGTGTTAGTTTTCATCACATGCACATGGAACAATCTCAGGAAAAGCTCATTTGTGAACATTACAGGGATAGGTGTTAACACAGTGTTTGGAGAAAGTGGGATGCAGGGACAATCTAGTCATTTGTGGCTGGACCTATGTTTTGTAGCAATCCTTGGATATTTTGATAACTCAAATGCAGTAGAGTAAAATTTGAGGAGCGTCGTCTATACTCAGCCAAAAAAACTACTCATGAGATGGAAGAGTTGATCAGATAAGGATTCTTGTAAAGAGTCAGAAGGGGAGATTTATTTTTGTTTGCTTCAAAGAATCCTAACACACTCACAAAAAATGTTTTCCAATCAATTGCAACGGTGAAATGGGTTATTTAGGATCTCTTTATTAGAAATAGTCGTAGGCAAGATATTATTGTTAAAAAAAAATAAAGTCCCTGCCAATATACTTAAGAAGCCAATATTGTTACCACCATTGTAGCGTTGGTGACCTGAGAGGAGAAATTTCCAAAGCTTTCGGAGTGATGACTTGGAACTTGTCCATCGCATCTATCCAAATTACGAGTTCATTCAAGAAATGAACTGAAACATGTGTAGATAACTGCAGCTGATATTGGAACAATTGTTATATCATCATGGTATTAACTGACAGTGGATTTTTTGAAATTTTTTATCCAGTGAAATTACCAGAGATGAGATTGAGGTGAAATGTTATAGACATGGCATTCCAAAATAAAATATGATATTTAAGAAAATAATCGAGATAAGAATGTTTGCTCAAATTTTGATGAAAGTTTTCAAACTTTATACTTAATATTGACTTTTTGTAAACATATTTTACAGTATAAATCAAGTGATAGTGCCCTGGTATGGATTTTGCTAAATATTAGTACTTTACAAGACAAATCATGAACGCTATTATATTGAGGTACTTTTAGAGTTGAAATGCATATGATTCAATATATATATAATCCCACATTTCCAAAATATTTAAAACAATATGCCACAAAATCAGGAAATTTAATAACCACAAAAATATTAATATGAAATAAAAAATTTAATATAGAATTAAAAGCTAGTTTTGTGAGTGATGAGGGATTTGGCCATGAGAACCAGCATTCATTACAACTGCAGTTATCGAGAATAGTAGCAGATGTTTCATTATTGTTCAATAATATGATAAAAAAGGGACTACCTACACTGGCTTCAATTAATAGTTAACATATTTCTTTATCCCAGTCTGATAACATTTACTGTTTTTCACTGACAACCACAAACCTCATATACTATACACAAAGAAATTGCTACTGCCAGAAAATTAGGGATGAATGAAATCACTGGAGCATCACATGATTGTGGAAACTAACATAAATAAATCAAACAAGAAACATTAGAGTCAATAAGGAATTACGTGCAAAACAAATAAAACAAAAAATAATGCTCAATTTCAATTTTTACTGAAAGCTATTAAAATACACAGCTATAATTTGCAGTCATGGATGACCTAATTCAGATTTTCCAAAGGAACTATCCTATATTGAATAGCATAATTTTTTCTTAGAATGATTTCATTATGACTCCATTTGTTTTTTGACCAAAATTGCATCTTGCACCTTATTGCATGACCTTGGCTGCCCTTTCTCTATATAGAGGTTTCTTCTGTGTTTGAAAAGCTAAGGCATGCAAAGGAGAAAACCTTTTTAAACATCTGAGAACCTCTTTCCATAAATGAGATAGTTGAAAAATATTTTACACGCATGAATAGTGTTTTTGATTTCCCTTTCTCTATATAGAGGTTTTTTCTTTGTTTGATAACCTAAGGCATCCGAAGGAGAACACCTCTTTAAACAAACGAGCAACTCTTTCCATAAATGAGACAGTTCCAAAATTTTTTTCACACATGAATAGTGTTTCAACAAGTAGCCTTTCCATATAGAAGGTGGTAAAATCCAAATTTTGATCGTTTGCCATCAAAATCTTCTTTTAATTCAGATTTTGGCCTTCATTTTGTGTACTAGTGTTACCATTTTTTTTATTTTTTTACACATGTCCCTTTCAGGTAATATATAATAGGAATCCATTTTTGTTGGTCTGGAAAGTAATGAATGTAAATACTAATTTGTAAAGAAGTTATATAAAGTATGTGTGATGATGGATTTGCAAATCACTAGTTAAATATTCTCAACTTTGATTTGTATCAATCTGCATTAATCATTAAGAAATGGTTGACACAAACGGATTTACTTCCCTACAAACTAATTATTAAAACTTTAGTTATTCTGACGATGTAATGGAAATACTGGAATAGCATTAGTTTTTTTTTTATTGTACCAACTAAAATGATAAAAGACTGTTGCGATGAAAACTAAATATTTCAAAAAAATGATTGTGAAAATGATTCCAAATTTCTTTGAACACTTTCATGTACTATATTTGAAATTTAATATTACCACATTAACCACTACATGGTCGTCAAAAATTCAGATATGCATACTTTGAATGATAATGACATAGATTTCAACTCTTACCAACTTCAAACAAAGCAAGATATAAACTCATACTTTGAGCCAGAGTATACTGCCATTTTGACAAAGATGAACATTGGAACAATCGTATTTTTTTTCTTTCCAAAATAGCTCCAAATTATCCAAAAAAGAACCTCAAATAGATTCTTTGATCATTTACAGCCTCTATAGGAACAGAAAAAGAATCTCAGTAAAACCCAGATACAGATGAGCTGTCTAGAAAACTATAATCAGAATCATCATCAACTTCTAAAGAATTATCATTACAATCTTCACACATGTATTCTATTGGAACATCCTCTGAATCTGAAATATCAACACATCTGGTGTGCTTCCAAACCTCACAATTATCGCAGGCAATCATTCTCTATCCATCATCCTCCTTGTGCCACATGGGCAAGCAACAATTCATACTTGTGTGCCTCTCTCTGCTCTCCACTTGGAAATATCACCATAGCAATGAACTTGAATTGTGACAACACTCTCTGGCCCTATGAGTGTCATCAAGGTTGTTGAACCTTTGATACTTTGTAGCTCTCTTACATTTTCTACTTGAAAATTTTAGAAAGATATATAAACATCTCTAAAATCTTGAGCAGCTTCTTGCTTCAGATATGATATAGTTGCATTTCTAGGCATGATAAGTAATTCAAGTGGTCTTTTATACAAGGTTTGTGCTCCATTTAATATCTTTGCCACAACAAACACTCTTATGCTCTCACTGTCTGTTGTAATCATATGATGTTTTTTCACATAATATTTAATAAAAAATTTGTAGTCCATTAAATTCTCTAGGCATTAGAGAGTTCCTTTCTTAACCTATAATGCCATAATTTCTCTTTTATTCCATAACACCATAATTTCTCTCCTAGTCCATAATGCAATGAGCCAGAAATTAGAACATGTAATGGAGAATGATCGACAATAGGTTGAGGTTGTGATGGAGGATGTAACAGGGCATGATAGAGAGTCTTTGGGTCTTCCAAGACATGCACTTCCTTGGGTTTTTTAGGATCAGTAGCACTCTTTAAGTCAATGGATACATTGTTTCTATCTATCAGCCTGTGATTACATTGATACACAAAATGTCAGTATATTGAAATTTCCTAATAGATTGATTAGGAGATCAAAAACCCCACAATTGCATTAGAAAGACTGCAAACTTTTCCAAAAGAATTCATGTTATCCTCTACAATGTAGTCCTTGAAAATTTTACCTCAATCTCGTCTCGCATAACTTCATTGGATAACAAATTTCAAAAAGCCACATTCTGTTAATACCATGATGATATAACAATTGTTCCAACATCAGCTGCAATTCTATACACATGTTTCATTTGATCTCTTGATTGAATTTTTCCTTTGGATAGATGTGATGGACATGTTCGAAATCATCACTCTGAAAGCTTCAGTAATTTCTCCTCTCACGTCACCAATGCTACAATGATTGTTAACAATATTGGCTTCTTGAGCATATTGGCAAGGACTTCACTTTTTTTTGTTAACAATAAGATCCTCCCTACTACTATTTCTAATGAAGAGATCCCAAATAACCCATTCCACTGTTGCAATTGATTGGAAAACATTTTCTGTGAGTGTGATTACGATTCTTTGAAGCAAAGAAAAATAAATCTATACTTCTTACTCTTTACAAGAATGTTTATTTGATTAACTCTTCCATACAATCAGTAGTTTGTCTGGCTGAGTATAGATGATGCCCATCAAATTTTACTCTACTGCGTTTGAGTTATCAAAACATCCAAGGATTCCTGGAAAACTTTCCCTGCATCATACTTTCTCTAATCACTTTGTTACCACCTATCCTTGTAATGTTCACAAATGATTTTGTGCATGTGATTAAAACTACCGCTATTGATATTACTCTTGTACATCATCCTATAAACTTGTCTATTAAGACTTCCTCCTTACACTATAAGTCTTTCTCTTTGGAAAAACGGCGATAATATCTGATCTATTTTAACGACTGGGGAAGAAATTTTGCTTGAATGGTTTTAAGAGATACTAGAAATGAAGACATTGCCCCAGCTAAATGATATTCCCATATATTAACAGAATAATTGTGGGAAAAACAATGTGATTCCTTGGAGAAATGTCGAGACATTAACTGTGCCATTAAAGGGTGCTACACCTACGATATGTGAGCAACCCCGCTTTTGAGTGAAAACCAACTGCTCATGAAAATAACAAAAAAAAATTGAATACGAAGCATAAATTAAGTACTGAGCCGAGACTACGAGCTTCTAGCACTGACATGGTTACTGGCATTTTGGTGATGTACACAGATTGAGGGTCTCCTATGTTTTTTGGTTTGAATACACACAGTGAGAAAATCCTTAATACACATTATTATTATGAACTCTCGTTTCTTAGTTTGAATGCACACGGTGATTTTCTGTGGCTACGAAGAATTACCTATGGCGAAGAATTTAATCCTCTCGCTCTTCAGCATTATCTCAACTCTCGAAAATGGAAGTCGGACATAGTGGAATGGTAGTCGGGCATGAGGGGAGGGGATGCAGAGTGGACGGGAGACAATCGGTAGAGAGCCGTGTAATTGGGTAGGGCAAAGTGTGGCTCATCTACCGAGTCAGAACTCTGGATGGGCAGATACACTGCTCATTCTTAGATTTAAACAATTTTTAAATCTAACGGTGGGCAGTGTATTTGCCACCGCAAAAATAAGCATCGCGGGATGGATGTCGGTTGGGGGTTCGCTGAAGTTGTCCCATCCTGAGTGAGTCACCAAAGGGGGAGCTCATTTCGTCTAACCAAACACAACTCCAATAATAATTTGTGAAAAAAAAATATAACACCAAAAATATTAAGAAATACTATGAAGACAATTTATTAATATTTTAATCACAATATCAAGTTCTTTATTTAATAAGTTGATGAGAGTAATTAACCTATTTTCTTAAAAAAAAAATACTTTATAAAAATTGACCTATGATAATAATACTTTATAAAAATTGATAATAATACTTTATAAAAATTGATATAATATTATCAAATATTTAAAATATAACAAAATAAAATAAAATAAAATAAAAAATAAGTTATTAATATTATAAGTTAAACTGAAATATGTACAACTTTTTAATCAACAATCTTATGAATATAAATATATATAATAATATTCAAATAATGATTAAATAATAATATAATTAATAAATAAAGACACTTTCATGTAAATTTAGCAAAACAACACATCACATCACATCATATATATATATATATATATATATATATATATATATATATATATATATATAATTAATCAATGATTTTATATTATAATTATTTTTCATATTTAATTTTTACTGTTTAATAATCCTTTATTTTACTTAGAAAGGGTTTTCCTCGATTCTAAAATTTAATGAAATAAAAACTAAAAATATTAAATATTAAATTAAATATGTTAGTTGTTAAAATATCATTATAGGTTTGTATAAGTATAAATTAAAAACTATGAATATGAATTCAAAAAATTCAAACTATATTTTTTTTAAACAATTATATATATATTATAACTAGCATATTCACATTTATCAATGTGGTTGATATACGCCAATAAGTTTATATGAAATAGATTTACAACCACATTTACTAATGTGTTTGATATACTGAGGCCTATATCCACCACTCACCATATGTATTTTACCAACATAATCATTATATATTTATGAATATAATTACTAATATATCTTATATCTTATAAGTAGATATATATTAATAATATAACCTATATTGATACTATATATATATATATATATATATATATATATATATATATTAAAATATATAATAAGAAAATATTATTAAATGTTTTCTATACATTAATAGTTATAACTCAAACTATACTAAAATTAAAATATAACATAATACTAGTATTTTATTACTATTTAGAAAAAGTATATATATATATATCTTACAAATATACAAAGAGATTATTAATATTATAATCTAAAGGAGTTAATAACTCCAAGGGTTGAATATTATAAACCGAAGGAATTGGTGAATCCAAGGGGAAAATATTAAAAAGCTAAGAGATCAAGAAGCCCAAGGGATCCATATTAAAAAGAAAATAAATTAATAAAGCTTAGGAATTATATTTTAAACTCCAAAACCTAGGATATTAATACCATAATAATCAATATTTTAAACTCAAAAGGTCAATAAACCCAGGGGATTATGAATATTATAAACTAAAAGAATGAATAAACTGAAGGGTTTAATGTTATAAACCAAAGAAATCGGTGAACCCAAGTGATAAATATTAAAAACATACTGGACCAATAACGCCAAGGGATCAATATTAAAAACACAAAAGTTTACTAAACCCTCAGAATAAAGTTTTTAAACTAAAAAACCTAAGCAATTAATAAACCCTAACACTTAATAATTTAAATTAAATAGATTAATAAACCCAAGACAATATTAATATTATAAACCAAAAGAAGTAATAAAATCAAGGGTTCAATACTATAAACCAAAGTAATCGGTGAACAGAAGGGATAAATATTAATATTATAAACCAAGAAATTAATAAACCCTAATAATTAATATTTTAAACTGAAGAGATTGATAAACACTAAGAATTCATATTTTAAACTCGAGAGATTAATAAACCTAAGGGATTATTAATATTATAAACAAAAAGAACTAATAAATCCAAGAGTTTTATATTACAAACCAAAAGAATTGGTGACCCAAAGGGATAAATATTAAATAATAAGTGATCAATAAGGCAAAGGGATCAATATTAAAAATACAAAAGATTAAAAAACCCTAAGAATTAATATTTTTAACTCAAGAGATTCTAAGACCCAAGTGTGGTTTAATATTATAAACGACAAGAATTAATAAACTAAAGGGTTTTATGTCATAAACTGAAGGAATTGGTGAACCCAATGGATAAATATTAAAAACGTAAAGGATAAATAAGGCGAAGGGATCAATATGAAAAACAAAAGAGATTAATAAAGCCTGCAAATTAATATCTTAAGCAAAAAGGTTTGATAAAGTGACATGATTATTAATATTATAAAGTCAAGCGAATAATATTAAACCTAAGAGATTAATATTATAAACCTCAAGTATATAAAAACCTTTAGGTAAATACTATAAACTGTAAAATAAACATGGTTGATCAAGTTTGACTTAAACATTGAGACAATTATTCTCATAATGCGATGTTGGATGAATAATGACCATGGTTTGCCATGGTTGATTTTCAATTTGAGACAATATTTGTCACAATGTGACATTCAACCATGGAATACCTTGATTAACTATGACTAACTATGATTAACAATGGTAGCCCATGGTTGATTTTCATATAGAGACAATGTTTTTCATAATGTGACTTTGGACCATGCATTAATATTAATGTGTATGACTAATATTGAACGCCTAATAGTACCAACCCAAAGAATTAGAAAACTCAAGGGATTAATAAACCCTAATAACTAATATCTTAAACTCAAAATGTAAGAAATGAATAAACTCTAAGAATTAATAATTTAAACTGAAGAGATTAATAAACTGAAGGGATTATTAATATTATAAACCAAAAGAACTAATAAACCCAAGGGTTTAATGTTATAAACCAAAAGAATTGGTGAGCCCAAGGGACAAGTATTAATATTATAAACTAAGAAATTAATAAAGCATAAGAATTAATATTTTAAACTCAAGAGATTAATAAACCCTAAGAATTAATATTTTAAACTTAAGGAATTAATAAACCCAAGGGGTTATTATTATTATAAACCAAAATAATAAACCCAAGGGTTTAATATTACAAGCCGAAGGAATTGGTGAACCGAAGGGATACATATTAAAGACCTAAGGGATCAATAAGGCCAATGGATCAATATTAAAAACACAAGAGATCAATAAACCCTAAGAATCAATATTATGAACCGAAATATTATAATCCCCAATGTTATAATCTGTAAATATTAAACACAATATTATAAACCCTAATATTAAACCCAAATATTATAAACCCAATATATTAGAATCTATATTATAACACAACATATTACACCATAATGTAAATGATAATATTAAAACTCAAAATATTAATAAACCCAAGGGATTAGTAATATTATAAAGAAAAATTACTAATAAATGCAAGGGTTTAATATTATAAACCAAAGGAATCTGTGAATCGAGGGGATAAATATTAAAAACCTACATGATCAATAAGGCATAGGGATCAATATTAAAAACAAAAGTGATTATTAAACCTTAAGAATAAAAATTTTAAACTCAAAAACCTAATAAATTAATAAATCCTAATAATTAATATTTTAAATTAAATAGATTAATAAATCCAAGAGATTATTAATATTATAAACTAAAAGAAACAATAAATCCAAATGTTTAATATTATAAACCAAAGTAATTGGTGAACCCAAGAGATAAATATTAATATTATAAACCAATAAATTAATACACACTAATAATTAATATTTTAAACTCAAGAGGCTAACAAACCCTAAGAATTAATATTTTAAACTCAAGAGATTAATAAACCCAAAGGGTTATTAATATTTTAAACATAAAGAACTAATAACACCAAGGTTTGATATTACAAACGAAAGGAATTGGTGCACCCTAAGAATTAATATTTTTAACTCAAGAGATTCTTAGATCCAATGGTGGTTTAATATTATAAACGAAAAAATTTAATGCACCCAAGGGATTTATATTATAAACCCAAGGAATTGGTGAACCCAAGAGATATATATTAAAAACCTAAGTGATCAATAAGGTGAAGGGATGAATATGAAAAACATAACATACTAATAAAGCCTAAAAATAAATATCTCAAACAAAAAGGTTTGATAAACTCACATGACTATTAATATTATAAACTCAAGGAATAGTATTAAACCTAAGATATTAATATTACAAACCTCAAGTATATACAAACCTTTAGATAAATATTATAAACCTAAAGTATATAAAAATATTTACATAAACACTATAAACCATAAAATAAACATGGTTGAGCATGTTTGATTTAAACATTGAGAAAATTGTTGTCACAATGCGACGTTGGATGAAGAATGACTATGCTTTGCCATGGTTTATTTTCATATTGAGACAAAATTTGTCACAATGTGGCATTCCACCATGGAAGACCTTCATTCACTAAGACTAACTATGATTAACAATGGTAGCCCATGGCTGATTTTAATATTGAGAGAATGTTTTTTATAATGTGGCATTAGACCATGCATTAATATTAAAGTGTAAGACTAATATTTAACACCTAATATTACCAACCCAAAGAATTAGAAAACTCAAGGGATTAGTAAGTAAACCCTAATAATCAATATCTTAAACTTAAAACGTAACAAATGAATAAACCCTAAGAATTAATAATTTAAACTGAAGAGACTAATAAGCCAAAGAGATTATTAATATTATAAACCAAAATAACTAATAAACCCAAGAGTTTAATATTATAAACCAAAGGAATTGGTGAACCGAAGGGATAAATATTAATATTATAAATGAAGAAATTAATAAAGCATAAGAATTAATATTTTACACTCAAGAGATTAATAAACCCTAAGACTTAATATTTTAAAATTAAGAGATTAATAAATCCAGGGGGTTATTGATATTATAAATGAACATAATAAAACAATGGTTTAATATTACAAACCAAAGGAATTGGTGAACCCAGTAGATAAATATTAAAGACGTAAGGGATTCAATAATAGAAACAAAAGAGATCAATAAACCCTAAGAATCAATACTATGAACCGAAATATTATACTCCCCAATGTTATAAACTATAAATATTAAACACAATATTATAAACCCTAATATTAAACCCAAATATTATAAACCCAATATTAACCCCTAATTATAAACTATATATATTATAATCTATATTATAACTCAACATATTATGCCATAATGTAAATCATAATATTAAAACTCAAAATATTAATAAACCCAAGGGATTATTAATATTATAAACCAAAAGAAGTAAGAAATGCAAGGGTTTAATACTATAAATGAAAGGAATCAGTAAACCGAGGCGATAAATATTAAAATCCTACATGTTCAATAAGACTAAGGGATCAATATTAAAAACAAAAGATATTATTAAACCCTAAGAATTAAGATTTTAAACTCAAAAACCTAAGAAATTAATAAACCCAAATAATTGATATTTTAAATTAAATCGATTAATAAACCCAAGATATTATTAATATTATAAACTGAAAGAAGTAATAAACTCAAGGGTTTATTATTATAAACTAAAGTAATTGGTGAACCCAAGGGATACATATTAATATTATAAACCAAGAAATTACTACACCCTAATAATTAATATTTTAAACTCAAGAGATTAACAAACCCTAATAATTAATATTTTAAACTCAAGGTATTAATAAGCCCAAGGGGTTATTAATATTATAAACATAAAGAACTAATAACACCAAGGGTTTTCCCAGATGTGGGTTCTAGAGCGATTAATGCAGGTGATGGGATGGAGGTTATGCCGGACGGGAGGCCACCTACCTTCCCGCAAGAGGAACGTCCATCCCACTTGATACATGTTAATGCTGGTCTTAATGGCAATTAATCTGGGCGCTCATCACAATCTGGGTGCAAATCCTCGAGGCATTCTCGACTGTTGTGTTATGGATTCACATCCAGCTCAATTAAATGGCTATTCATTACCAACGACCTCCCGCTGCAGCGATGAGTTGTTAAAATCCATGGCCCCGTCTCCCCCTGCGCTGGTGAATTGGAGATGCCATCCTGATGCTGGTAATGCAAACGAATGCACCACCACTGGCAAGCGAAGCCGCATCAATTGCTGTTTGGAGTTCGGGGATAGCCTTCACATCTCGCTCTCTGGTTCCTGTTTGTCTGCCAATGTCTTTCTAAATTCTCATCCGACGCAGCCCCCAGTCAACACTTCGGTTCTGTGGAGTTTTAGCTCCATTTCCACTACAAGCATGCCCCGCCTAAGGCAAAGAATGCGCTATAGGCGCGGGTCCACCAGAGGCACTGGGAGGCGTTCGCCTTCCTCCTCTAGCTCGCCTACTGCGACTTCCTCCCCCTTGGACAGCCTTCCCCGTCTTCTCCATGGCCGTTTGCTTCGCTTGGGACGTAGGTTGGATTCTCCTTCGTTCTCTACGCTCCCTGCTCAATCCCATACTGCTCTTTTCTCGTTTGACTGTTCCCTCAATCGTCTGAGAGTCTCTGTTGCACTCTCTTTCATGTTTCTCGAGGAGCCCCAGGATACAAAGGCTGAGAATCCTTCAGATGGGCAGGGTCTTAACTGCAGCACTAAACAGGACGACGCGATTCAGGGTTTGGAGGATCAGCCCAGCGATACCAAGGATGTTTTGCAGGGCACCATAGGACACGGTCAGGCGGAACTTGTGGTCACTCCACCCTCCGGGACTTTGGTGCACTCTGTCAACGATATGTCCAATGATCCTGGGGAACCGGACGACTACGGGTGCAGGATCGAGCAGGAGGCTCCTGATGAGTAATTCTGCTCTCTTTTATGGTTTTCTTTCTAAGCTACTGCCCTCTCCAGTGGGCTTGTTTTTTGATTTTTCTGATATCTCCTGTCATGTTCGAATTTCTGTTAGTAACAGTCATCAGTACTCTCAGTATTTCGATCCCCTGCGTGGGATTTTTTATGGTGGTTGCTACAGGTTGGTTTCCCTCTTGCAGGGCAGCCTTAAACTTTGTTTTGTTTGTCTAAAATGCCTCAACACTGGGCAATGTTAAGGCTTCGGCCCACTGTACACTACTTTTACTGTTAATAGACTACTTTTACTTAGAAAAAAAAAATAACACCAAGGGTTTGGTATTACAAACCAAAGGAATTGGTGAACCGAAGGGATAAATATCAGAAACCTAAGGGATGAATAAGATCAATGGATCAATATTAAAAGCACAAGAGATTAATAAAGCCTAAGAATTAATATTGTTTATCTCGAAAACCTAAGAAATTAATAAACCCTAAGAATTAATATTTTAAACTAAAGAGATTCTAAGACCCAAGGGTTGTTTAATATTATAAACGAAAAGAACTAATAAACCCAAGGATTTTATATTATAAACCACAATAATTGGTGAACCCAAAGGATAAATATGGTGAAGAGATCAATATGAAAAACATAAGAGATTAATAAAGCCTAAATATCAATATCTTAAAAAAAAAGGTTTGATAAACTCACATGATTATTAATATTATAAAACTCAACTATATAAAAACCTTTAGATAAATATTATAAACCTCAAATATATAAAAATATGTAGATAAATACTATAAACCGTAAAATAAACATGGTTGAGCATGCTTGATTTAAACATTGAGACAATTGTTGTCATAATGCGATGTTGGATGAAGAATGACCATGGTTTTCCATGGTTGATTTTCATATTCAAACAATCTTTGTCATAATGTGACATTCGACCATGGAAGACCTTCATTGACTATGACTAACTATGATTAGAAATGGTAGCCCATGGCTCCTTTTCATATTGAGACAATGGTTTTCATAATGTGACATTAGACCATGCATTAATATTAGAGTGTAAGACTAATATTTAACGCCTAATATTACCAACACAAAGAATTAGAAAACTCAAGGGATGAATAAACCCTAATAATTAATATCTTAAACTAAGAACCTAAGAAATTAATAAACCCTAAGAATTAATAATTTAAAGTGAAGAGATTAACAAATAAAATATATTATTAATAATATAAATACAAAAAACTAAAAAACCCAAGGGTTTAATATTATAAACCAAAAGAATTGGCGAACCAAAGAGATAAATATTAATATTATAAATCAAGAAATTAATAAAGCATAAGAATTAATACTTTAAACTCAAGAGATTAATAAACCATAAGAATTAATATTTTAAACTCAAGAGATTAATAAACCCAAGGGATTATTAATATTATAAACCAAAAGAACTAATAAACCCAAGGATTTAGTATTACAAACCAAAGAAATTCGTGAACCCCATGGATAAATATTAAATACCCAAGGGATCAATAAGTCGAAGGGATCAATATTAAAAATACAAGAGATCAATAAACCCTAAGAATCAATATTGTGAACTAAAATATTACAATCCCCAATGTTATAAACTCTAAATATTAAACACGATATTATAAACCCTAATATTAAACCCAAATATTATAAACCCAATATTAAAGGCTAATTATAAACCCTATATATTAGAATATATATTATAACTCAACGTATTACTTCATAATGTAAATCATAATATTAAAACCAAATATTATAAGCCCTATATATATTAAAAGCTTAATATTAAAAATTCCAATATTAAAACAAATATTATAAGACCTCTTATTAAACCCAATAATATAAACCTAAATAATATAGCCAATAATTGTCTCAATGTTTAACCACCTCTCATGAGGTTTCATCATCTTCGCTCACCTTGCTTTATTTTATATAAATATTTTAATTAATATATTGTTAAGTATTTTAATTAATGTTATTAAATATTTTGATTAATATATTGTTAAGTATTTTAATTAATGTTATTAAATAATTTAATTAATTAACTTAATATTACTATTAATTAATATGAAAATACTAATTTAAATTTGAAAAATTAATGTTTATTGTACTTGAACATTTTTATATAAATGTTTTAATTAATATATTTCCAAATGTTTTAATTAATGTTCTTAAAAATTTTAATATGATGATCATGATGGTGTTTAACATCCACTAAGACCGATATTTGGTCTATGAGACCTAAAGAAAAGAGTTATTTAGTTTGATTTAAGATTTTATTCCCATGCTAAAAAAGCTTGGAGAGAAGCCTTCGAGCTCACTATAATTTTGACATCTTAAAAGGCTAGGAAGGTCAGTATTGCAACAAAGATTATGAAATTGAGCTCTAATGTGGTTGTATGCGGGGCACTCTAAGAGGAAGTGATGTTCATCCTCGATGTTCATATTCTCACAGAGATGACAGATCCTTTCCATCCATGGTGTTTTAGGAACTGCCCAATTACCTGTTTCACTATGGAGCTCATTAAAGTTCATTCTAATCTTGGCTATATTAATTTTCTTCTTTGAGCTAGTTAAAACAGATAGATACTTTTGATCTTCTAGGGTGGGATTGATGACCTCCTTATAATATCTTAATTTTCTTTTAGCTGCTAGATCTTTCTCACACCACATTTTTTCTTTGAACTTAGAAGTAACAATTTTTTTAATGTTATTAATGTTTTTCAATACAACATTCTCGTCAATCTCCCAAGGGTTTAACTACGCCGTGGTGTCTTTATACCAACCTTGTTTAAGCCTTAGGTGGTTTTGGCTGGAATTTAAAGCTAGCATAGGAATTCTATGGTATCCTATGCTATCGAACTTGTTCTTGTACAATAGAAGCCTAGTCATAGCTAGGCTCTCGATAGGGGAAAGACCCACTTCTATAAGGAGAATAGTATAGGGTGTATTGCTTTTAATTTTATGGTTATAAGTTATAAAACGCTTCTGGATTTGCTCAATCTTTCTCCAGGATTTTCTGGAGATGCTACAACCCCAAACCTCACATCCATATAAGATAACAGGAGTGACTAAAGTTTCAAAGAGGAACTTCTTTCTATCCCACATTATGAGGTTTGCCGTTTTACAATTATTTTCAAGCCCAAAATGAGCTTTCCACCCCCCATCAATCATTTTCTGAATGCTAGAGTTCCAGTTGAGCTTGTGATGAATATCAATTCCTAGGCACTTGTAAGAAGACACTTCCTCCAAGTTATTATTGTCATACATAAAATTAGCGTAAGTGTCCTTCTTGGATTTGATAATCATAACTTTTATTTTGTCGATGTTAAAAATTAATTAATTAAAGTTAAAATTAATTCATGTTAATGTTTTAACTAATTAATATTATTGTTAGTTATTGTTTTAATAATTTAATTAATTAATGTGATATTAATTCATTTCTTTAAATGTGTTTAAATTAATGTTATTAAACAATTTTAAATAAATATTTTAATTAAGATATTGTCAACTATTTTAATTAATATTTTAAAGTTAAAAACATTTAAGTACAATTTGAACCTATTATTATTATTAACCAAATCTCAATATATTCATGTTTAGATATATTTGAATAAGGTAGGTAGGTATAATAATTATGTATTAATGATTTAATTAAAATGTCAATGTAATAATAGCAATATAATAATTATTTCACTTTATTATTAATTAATATTAATATATATTTTTTTACAGATTTTTGAATTAATCTTAAACATTTGTTATATAAAAGCTTTAATTACATATTGTAAAATGTATTAATTAATGCTATTAATTAATATTTTAATTAATAATGTTTAGTGTTTCTATATATTAATATTTTAATGTTTTAATTAATTAATTAATGTATATTAATTATGGATTGCATTAAAATACAATTTAGTCATTTAGTGTGATCAAGTAGAATTTTTTTATGCTTACAAGATTAAAATATTATTAAAATAGATTCTAAATTTTTTATTATTTTTATTTTTATTTTTATTATTATTTTATATAATAATAATAATATTTTAATAATATAATATTATAATATAACTTTATTAAAATAATTATTATAATTTAATATTGTATATTATTATTGTATTAAAATAATTTCATTAAAATTCAATCTTAAGTTTTATTCTTTATATAGCAATTATGTGTAAATCAAAACCTTATTATTAAGCAAATCTTTCAATACACCAAATTTTAATACAAATTATAATACAAATGTTGAATAAAACAAAAAGTATAATTGCACTGGTTAAGTGATATATGATCACATGATAGTCAAAATTTTTTTTACAACTAATTTATGAAACTAAAATTGTATTATAATCTGAACCTACAATTTATTAGTTATTCATTATATTGTTTAAATAATATAAAACATAATATTAAATAAAGTAAGTCAACATTAAGGAAGTCCAAATGGGTAGCATGGACAGTGAGAGAAGCAACATTTTTTTACAACTAATTTATGAAACTAAAATTGTATTATAATCTAAACCTACAATTTATTAGTTATTCATTATATTGTTTAAATAATATAAAACATAATATTAAGTAAAGTAAGTCAACATTAATGAAGTCCAAATGGGAAGCATGGACAGTGAGAGAAACAACATTTTTTTTGAATTAATAAAAAATAAATCTAGTTATAGTTAAATTTAATAAAATAATATTTTGTTCTTTATAGTTAATTGTGAGTGGGCATACGTTTGAATGGCATGCATAGGAGACCATTACTCCATAAACCTTATAATAACTTAATAATATAATATTATAATATAATTGTGTTAAAATAATTATTATAATTTAAACTTATAATTTATTAATAAAACAATTATATTAAAATAATTATTATAATTCAATCTTACAATTTATTATTGTATTAAAATAATTTTATTATAATTTAATATTAGAGGTTATCAATTCTCGCAATTGTGTGATGATGAAATCTTATTATTAATGAGAGCTTCCAATGCATCAAAACTGAACACAAATGGCGAATACAACAAGAAGTATGATTGCATTAATTAAGTGATATATTATCACATGATAGTCACAATTTTTTTTTTTTACTTTACATTATGAAACCTATAACTATATTATAATTTAAACTAGCCATTTATTATTTATTCACTATATTGTTTAAATAAGATGGAACTCTAATTATTTTTTATTATCATACATCATGTCAACCTCATTAATCATTCTAGATTTAATTTTTCAAATAGATACATTAAGGAAGTAAGATGAAATGAGTAGCATGGAGAGTTGCATAACGTGCAACAACAATTTTTTTTAAAGTAATAAAAAATCAAGAACAAGAATAATTTAATAAAATAATAATTTGTTCTTTATAGTAACCTATGAGCTGGCATACATTTGAATGGCATGCATATGAAAGCACTAAGGTAATTGATTGGAGGAAAAGTTTTTAAACTAACACATGCCAAAGGAGTTGTCTTTAGTGCAACTTTTTGAAGTTTCAGTTGCCGGAATCCGGTGAAAATTTTTGAAGCAAAATCTTGGTTTTTGTTATTCAAAATGGTTTTTTGACTCTATATATAGATTCAGCACGGTCAAAAACCTCTAGGGCACTTTGATTGTGCAAAGTTAGCAATCAAACTTCTCTTTTCAATAAATTCCTCCTTCAAAAAGTTGCACTAAAAACTACTCCCTTGCGAAATGATATACCAAAATTAATCCATGTTACAATGCATCTTATATATATATATATATATATATATATATATATATATATATATTTTATTTTCTATTATTAACATAATGTTATCAACATTAGCACGATAGAATTAATAGTCATCATAACCATCGCCTATTACTGGTAACTATAATAACTCATACTTCACTATACTCTGGTTCTTAACAAGGTCAAGTTTGTTTAGCATTGCCTTTATTTCGCGTTTTCTCTCTCAAATGCAAGTGCAAGTATTCAGCCATTAACGGTGGACGGCATCCCTCTAAATCATCTGGCTATTTTTCTGAATGAGTTTTGAACTTATCTTTATCGGAGGTGAATTTGGATATCTCGCTTAAGGCATCGTGATGAATACATGTATTTGTTTGTATGTTAGTCGAGTGAGCCTACCATGGTCTCTACAATATATAAATTTATACTATGCCCAGGTCAGGTACGTTAATGGGCTTATTGTCTTTCCATCATATATCAACTAAATGGTCTCTACAATATCTGAATTTATACTATGCCCAGGCCAGGTATGTTAATGGGCGTATTGTCTTTCCATCATATATCAACTAAGGGGATTGCACCATCCCCTCCAACTAATAGAATTCTAATTCCAGTGCCGGAAATCATGTGTGGGAAATCTAGGGTTCCAGAGTACAATTATAGCTCGTTCGACTTTTGTTTACCGAGCGCTTCACTTTTCTGATAAAAGCAGTGTGATTTATAAGAAAATGATAACATAAACCTGATTTATATCAAATTTGAGACATCTATAATTAATGATATTTTGTAATGACCAAATAAATATTTGTCACGTATAGACCAAGATTCTCGGGGTACATTCATTGTTTCATACAAAAGATCCATAGATAAACAGATTTGAATGTGGTTTTTGAATGAAATAGCCAATGGATAATAAACATATTTTACTCTACTCCATGAATGCACCGATCTATACACCCATCACTGAATATAATTTAAAAAAAATGAAATTATGAGTTACTGAGAAGTAAAAACCGGCTAGAATCAGTAAACATTTCACTTATAACAAGCTGCTATTATTGGCAGCAACCCAAGGGGTCTATGTTATGGTATATATATATTTTTTAAATATTTAAAATTGATGAGTCAACGGTTTCACTTAGCTCCTCTCTCATATTTTCAAATTATTTTAGAATATGCAACTAACTGAATTCCAATTATAAAGTGAAAGTTTATTTTGTAGTTGGGCTTTCCATTACCAGAATTTAATGGGACAAGCTCAGTTCATTAGGAAAAAAGGGAAAGGGAATTTAAGTTCTAAAATTGAAGAATCCCAAGGTCTTTTTGTGGATTGTACATTTTAGAATATTTAGAAAAATTGGTGAATAATTGTTTCACTTATCTCGTATCTCTCCTATTTTCAAAATATTACAAAATGTGCAATATGGCTGAATTCCCAATTATAAAGTGAAGGGTTACTTTGTAGTTGAGATTTCTAGTCACTTATTGGCACAAGCTTGGATCCTAAGGCAGAAAGATGAGGAAGGTAAATTAAGTTCTGGATTCTTTGAATCCAAAGAGTTTTATATGGATTGTACATTGTAGAATATTTAGCATATTTGATGGGTCCATTGTTTCACTTTGATGAGTCAATTGTTTTATTTTGATGAGCCAATTGTTTCACTTGGTGGTATTTTCAAAATATTCCAAAATATGTAATTTGATTCAACTTTCAATTATAAAGTAAAGGATCACTTCCATTGAAATAAACTCACTTCATGTTATAAATGAAAAAACAGGGGAAAGGCAAATTAAGCTCTGGTTAGCTATGAAAAAGGAGGAGGAAAGGAAATTGAGTATATAAATTAATTGGTTAAATGAATTGTGTTCTTTCTATTAAAATAAATCCATTGCAATGCAAGTAAATTCTATGGGTAGATCGTCAGTATGCCCTAAAAGAGAAGGTGTTCCATAGTTGAAATGAATCCACTCTGGTTAGCTATGAAAAAGGAGGAGGAATGGAAATTGAGTATATAAATTAATTAGTTAAATGAATTGTGTTCTTTCTATTAAAATAAATCCATTGCAATGCAACTAAATTCTATGGGTAGATCGTCAGTATGCCCTAAAAGAGAAGGTGTTCCATAGTTGAAATGAATCCATAGTTTCAATTTTTGATGCAATAAATATGTGGTTTAAAAGAAAATGCACTTGAACTTGTCACACCTCCAATTTTACCCCAAACAAAAAAAATTTCTTTTGTTAATGCAAGCTAGTGAGACTAGGGTTATTATGACATCTCAATCTCATCACTATGATAGCACTATGATAGTTTTCATTTCATCATGTTCAATAATACCCTCTGTCACTATTTCTCGTCTTATGTCATTTTGATTATAATTAGGGAGATGGTTTATACGAACCTAATCTTTACTCAGGTCTCGTATAGCCCTTCTCCTTTCGTTTAATGGTCATGTATTCCCTTCATGCAATTATTAACTCAAACTTACCCTATATGAACTATGAACATAAGTTATATACATTTTGTTATATGGGATGTCACCTAAGGCATTTTCAATCATTCGAATAGCCATAGTCACGATGCGTACTTTATATATATATGATTCTAGCCTTGTCATACAATTCGCATGCATATTATTATGAATGGCTCTCCTCATATGCTTGATATTATCATGTACGTGCGCCTGGTTTGATATAACTACTCATTCGAGTACCTCAGATTTGCAAATCGATTTAATATATATATATATATATATATATATATATATGGTACTAGCCGTGGGTATAAATCTGCATATGGCACGCATTATTATTCCAGATTGGATTTCTATGGCTTTTGTTATTGTGACATTCTTATCCACGTCACGCGTTGAGTTAATTAACTGAGCGATGCATTGTATTTTGCCTATTCGTTGGCTTACGTGGTGAGTCCACGTCGCTGGCACCACTTAACCTACGTGGTGAACCACTCCAACGTCGAGGCTTGCACAGGACGTATCGCATTCAAGTTTCATCTGTGC
The DNA here is from genome assembly GCA_034641835.2 of Pinus albicaulis. NCBI lineage: Eukaryota > Viridiplantae > Streptophyta > Pinopsida > Pinales > Pinaceae > Pinus > Pinus albicaulis. The sequence continues at coordinate 1,330,391,144 of CM076575.1, read as the reverse complement.
CCATAAATTTTGATACGACTGTATTAATTCTCCCAGGCTATCCCTCGATCTGTGGCTTAACTGATCTGGTGCTGCCAAGTGGACGATGGAAATCATTTTCTGGTAGGTTCATATGGTTTAATGAAGAATTATATAAGTTCAAAGGGTGGAGTTTAGTCGGTTTCCGCGCTCCTCCGTTGCAGGCCTCCTCTGCAACTATGCCATTCCCTTTCTGCCGAGGGTTTCGTCTCTCCATTGTCGAGAGAAGATATGGCACCTCTCGCTCCTCAATGTGTAGACAGGTAAATTTCCCCACACACATCTTAATTTGATTGCAGGAATGAATGATTCATACTTAGGTTGCAGAGGCCATACGCTTGACGCTGAATACATATATACATTTGAATGACCAGTAAGGCGAATGCGTCTGGTTTGTTTTTCGATGTTCCAGGTCTCTGTTCAATGCATGGTTTAGTTGATTAAAAATTTCAGAGTTAACTTCAACCCTTCTCTGGTTATATTCAAATGGCGTCTGAGTGATATGATACCTCCTGCGTCGCCTCTCCTCAGGTGATCGCCACCTTTCCATGGAGCGATATGAGGTATGTCATTTATTCGTGCCATTCCAGCATATAATTATTGGTTTCGTCATTTTATTCTCGAGGGTAACTTATATTAATCCTTCTCTGTAGAATGGTCGAGGACAGGGCTCGACGCGTCTGAAGGTTTACCTTCCACAGGTACTAGTTTTAACACCGAGATTATTTTATTTATGTGCTCGTTTATCTTCGATGGCGCAATGACTAACTGGGGTTTGGGTCGTTTCTGTTTTCTACAGGTAAATCCAAAGGATTCCCGCGTGCTTGTGATAGTAGAGAGTGACCCTTTTAAATCGTGTGGATGCTAACTCGGTCTCGTGGCCCTCCAGGTCGGTATATGTATGGGGTTCCTCCTCTCCTGACACGTTATCTCTTGAGCGTTGAAGCACTGCTTCTATGGTGATGTTGTGCAAGGTTGCATACGGAACGAAACTCACTCTTCGAGTCACGGTTTTCGTTTCCATCTTATTAAGGTGGTCATCCTTGGATGGCGCTTGTCTAAATTCGTTCTGTTGAGATGGGGGTTTCGATTTATGTACCCCAGCCTAATAGGCTCAGTATTTCTTTTGAAATTTTGGACAATTATATACTTCTTATTTTTGTAGGTTGAATTTTTATATACTCTGCCACAATTTTCAATGTACAGAGTCAGTATAAATAATGCGTATAATTTCAGACCATGGCATTTGGCTTTGTTGAATTTTCTCGTCTGAACTTATTTTGTTTTCTGGAAATGCTACTGACCCTCCAGATTTCTTAAGTGCATACATCCGAATTTACAGGTTGTTATATGTGATATTTATCTATTCCTCTGATGTGTTTGGTTCACTCTTTTCTGTGTAGAGTCTATACTTGGGTATTTATAATGTAATTACAGTTGCCTCTGTTCCTGGTTACACTGAACTGGTCTTATACCTGACTGTATAGACATATGAACAGCTCACTGAATATTTATGAGACCAGTCCTGTTTATCCATAGATGATTTTTATGTCTGAAAGTCTATGAGTTATAATTTCTCCTTTTTCAAAAGTATGTAAGCATAAATCTATTCTCCAGTTTTTTCTCATTTTCTTGTAATTCGTTACAGCTAGTATCTATATGTATGTCTGATGGTAGCTGAATTCTGAAGAACTGGTAATGGGATTTGAACTCTTTTCGCCTTACTCATAGTCAAGGAAATATTGGTTAAATAAATGCTAATGTGTATAATGTTGCAATTTCTTTACTTCTTACTCCTATGCTTCTCAACTGCTTGCTCATGATTTCTGTATTCTATGTATTACTTCTCAGTAATATAATATTAGAATAAGTCCATGATACCATTGTCTGGTCCTTTTTTTTTCTATTCATTTGTTTATGAATATCTACTACTTTCTGTACTATAGTAAGGGCTTATGGACTATCTTGTTGTCTAAGATAATTTGCTTTCCTTCAAATATAATGAAGTACTTGACTGAACCTGAGGTCAGTCTGTTAAGTCTCTCCTTCGGTTCTTTCATAGACAGTATAATTTATAACTAATATCCTGCTATTTGTTCTAGTGTTCTATAGTAAATTTCCTTTCTCTCTATGATAGCTGAAATAAAATTATACTTGGAAACAGAAGCAGATTAAATACAATTCCACATTGATTCCTGAAAGAACAAAGTTTCCTTAGGCTTAGACCCACCCTGGGTTTAAACCTCTGTGAAATTCTACTTTACAGGATGTTCCTCTACAACTATACAGAATGATCAGGTCATTACCTGGTATTACATTCTGTTAAATGTAGACTAAAAATATGAACTAACTTAGAAATAAACTTTGTTTTTATATGTAGCCAATTCATACTATAACAAACAATAAGACAAATTTTCTCAGAGACATACCACTCGTGCAGTAGACCAACCTCCCAACCTTAGAGTTCTTCTGTCTCCCAGAACTCACCCCCGAGCTGAGATCACCTCCTGTAGCAGATTAACCTCTAATCTGTACAAGAGCAGCTTATTTAAGTTATTGTTCCCCAAAGCATGTTTCTAATTCTGCGTCCAGAATCTCAGGATGCTTTTCTTCCTGTTTGCCTAGGCTTCCCACTTAGGGATTATTTAAAGCTGCTTTATGCTTTTCCTCATCTTTTCCAGCTTTTTACCTCTTCCCAACTACTCTCCTCATCATTGGGGAAATTCAGATTTTTCCTCAAAAATCTAAATTTAAAACTTACTATCTTCCAAGGATTTTTTTGGAAGATTGTGGGGACATATTTGCCTCATCCATCCTCATAGATTTAGCAAGTGATCTCATCATCTCATTTTTGGTCAATTTGCACCACAATACTTTATTCATTTCCTCAATCAAATGTTTAATTACATTCACAAATATAATTATCCTTTGGGGTCCACTCCCCTTAGGATGTAAAGTTCAAGTATCTAAATTTAAAATGCAATCACATGAATTTTGGGGTGTTACAGAACTGATAAAATTACAACTTAGACATGATGATGTTTATCATATTTAATTGGCATTGTCTATTGAGCCACAATTTTCCCTACATAAGTTCTCGAAGGAATCTAGTGAGAAACATTTGAAGAAATCCAATGAGTGGGAGTGTTTGAATCGTTTTTTGATGGTGGAAATGGATTTAGCACCATTATGAATTATTGGGGAACCAAAAATCCTGAATCTTGACACCCATGTTTCCAAAAATTTATAGTGGATTTTCTCAAAATCCTAACAAAACTTTCATTGTTTTGCAACAAAATTTGTGCCCTTGTTAGTCCTTTTGGACTAGTGTTATTAATTAATATGGGAGTATAAGGCATGTATTGATGGCGGCCATGTAAAAAGGAACAAAATTTCCTTTAAAACAAATATTTATACAATGAAATAGAGAACCAAAGCACTGGTTCATAAACAAGTCTGGGACTTATTATATGCAATACAAAAATACAATAATTGAGAAAGAAAGACAGAATAATAGTATTAATCCTTTGTCCAAAAGTCTACATAGGGATGTCCCTAGTGCTCGGCACTAAAATCTTAGTTAAACATATTATAAATTGACAAGGTATAGAACAATCATTGAGTATTGAATACACTTATAGTACCAATAACAACAACCCCATTGTAGGATTACACAACTATAGTAACATTCTATTGAATAGAGATAGTTTATCTAGGCCATGGTAAGCTCATACTAGAGGCGAGAAAAATATATATTAACGGAAGACACAACTCTAATTCTAGTGTAGAGAAGCCATACGGAGGGTTTAAAAGAACTTAGCTATGCTAAAAGTATGTAAATTTTTTCCTGAAATTGATAATGTGTTATGTATCCATATCAAAATAACATATAAACATTAGAATATATATCAATGATTTAATAATAAGCCAGTCCAAGGTGGAATCCTCCCTTTACATAAAAAAAATGAACAATTATTAGATGATTCAAAGGACAAGATCTCCTTGGTATATATAGGAGTATAAATGGTCAAAATATAATTAGGGCCTACATATGAGTAATAATGTAAGGGAGAAACAATAACAATATAGGGGATACACTATTATTATAGGAACACCACATGCCCCTCTCATTTAAAAAATATTTGTCTACAACACTTTATCATTTATGGATGGTTTTGTATAAAATATTCATCCTCCCATGTGGAATCTTCAAGAGGTAAGTTCTTTCACTTAGTGACACATTTGGAAATCGATCGGTTCCATAGTTGTCAAACACTTATTTTGATAATTTATTTATTCTCTAATATGATTTTTCCTTCCTTATGAAGTTTTGAAAATATAGTTTGAACTCATATATTTTCACCTATAACCTTCATTAAGCATAAAACACAAAACAATTAGGTATACTCGTGAAGATGCACATAGATCCAATTTGTATTCCATAGTGCCAATATTTTGGAACACCTCGTAAGGGACATATTACTTGGGTGATAATTTATTATCTCTATTGTCTTGCTCCAGGGGAATTTTTTTGTATGGTTGTAGTTATAAAAATACCCAATCTCCCACATCAAAACTTTTTTCACTACAATTCTCAGAAGCCTGTGGTCTCATTTGATTCTCTGCTAGAGTTAAGTTATCATTTAAGAGTTGGGAAACTTGTTATTGATCTTTGATGTGATTTTCCACTTCTTGAACCTTAGAATTTCCTTTTCAAGATGATGTGATGGATTGTGGATGATATCAATAAAGCTTCATAGATGGGGTCATTTTTGTTGCTATATGGAAGGTAGTGTTATACCAACACTCTGCCAAAGGTAATCACTTGAACCATTGTGTTTGTTTACTATATACAAAGTAACAAATATATCCTTCCAAACATTTTTTTACCATCTCAATTTTTCCATCAGATTGAGGATGATTAAAAGATCTATGAGCTACCTGAGTACTAAGAAAAGAAAATAATTTGGTCCAAAAAATTCCAGTGAAAATTGGATCACTGTGACATTCAGTAATATTTGGGTTTCCATGTGGCTACTCACTTGTTTCCATAGATGCAGTAGCAACTATACTGGCATTAAAAGTATAAGATAATGCACAAAAGTGTGCATAATTGGTAAGTTTATCAATTACGTCCATGATGACACTCTTCATTCAGACGTGGGTAGACGTGATAAAATCCATTGCGACCTCCTCCAAAAATTGACTTGGAATGACGAATTGTTTTAAAATATCCAGGGTCTTAATTGTCTTGAATTTATTTTGTTGGAAGACCAAAAATTTTGCCACAAACTTCTAAATATAATATTTAGGGAAATCCCAAAAAAATTCCTTCTTGACCCTGTGTTAAGTTTTTAAAAATTCTAAGTGTCCTCCTATAGGAGAGGTGTCAAATTCTAAAACATCATTTTGTTTGAGTTGGGAATTCTTACATATATGTAAATGATATTTGTACCAGACTGAATCATTTATGCATATAAATGTATCAGATGCACTGGGATATTTATACAAATTTGAAATGGATCTCCACAATTATTCGTTATTACTCCACTCATACCTTGCTTCAATTATCCAATTATGTTAGATAATAGAAATAGAAGAGAGAAATGTGTCCACATCCTCATCCGTTATTGAGAGTGCATTTGTGACAACATTTTTCTTCCCTTTTTATAAATGATTTCAAAGTCATAACCCAACATCTTTGTGACCCATTTTTGTTGCTCGTTTAAATAGAATCTTTGTTCCAAGATGTATTTAAGACTATCATGATTTTTTTAAGCTTTGAAGTGTCTTTCGAGTAGGTAAGGAAGCCATTGCTTCAAGCCTGTAGTATTGCCAACACTTCCTTCTAATAAATAGGTTTGTTTAAATTATTTCCCTTGATGGGATGACTTTCAAAAGAAATGGGTATTCTATTTTGCATTAACATAACACCTTTTTCCATTTCCTAACGCAACACATTCCATAATAATGGTTTTTAAGAAATCTAGTGTAGCTAAGAACAAAGCTCGATAAATTGCCTCTTTAAGACCTTCAAAGCCCTTAGTTTCTTTTGGTCCAAAAAAATGGATATTTATGAGTAATGCTATTATGGGTGCTATTATTGTTTCATAATTCTTAACAAACTTTCGCTAATAGCTCATCAAATCGATAAATCCTAGAAGATGCCTTAAGGTTGTAGGTATTTCCATTCCATTATGGATTTAATTTTGTTATGGTGTAATTTAACACCTCATGAGATACAATATGACCCAAATATTTCACCTTATGTATCCCAAAGAAACTTTAGGAGTGTTTTTCATACAATTGATTCTCTTGAAATAGTTTGAGCACCTTGTCAACATGTTGAACATGATATTTCCAGGTCATGATGTAGATTTTTATATCATCAAAAAATACTAACAAAAATTTTGTCAGGAATGGTCTGAAAGTGGAATTCATCAAACATTGAAATGTGGAAGGAGAATTAGTAAGGCCAAAAGACATGACCAAAAATTATTAATGACCTTCATGAGCTCTAAATTTTTTTTTTTGAATTTCTTCTATCTTCATTACAATTTAATGATGTCTTGAATGAACACCCAACTTGGTGAAGTAAATTGATCCATGTAGTTGATCCCACATTTTATCAATGATCAGAATGGGAAATTTATATTTAATAGTGATCTTGTTGAGTTCTCTATAATCCTAAAACATATTCCATGATCCATCCTTCTTGTGCACCAACACTTCTAGACAAGAAAAACAAATTTGGTTAGGTTGAGATGTACCTTCCTTTAGTATTTCTGCAACCATATGCTTAAATTAACTCCTTTAGGCATAATGATATATGTATGGTTTGATGTTTGGAGGAACACTTCATGGAATGAAGTGAATAGATTGATCCTGGTAGCAAATAGGTGGGATACCTTTTCAAAGAATCAAATAGCTTGGAATTATTTTCAAGGACTCTTTTGATATCTGGAAAAATGGATGACTTAGATGTTTGAAAATATAGTGACCATAATTGTGCAATTAACCCTCATTTTTTCTCCTTCAAAATCATTATCATGTTATTAGAGATGATTATCTTCCCAGGTCTCCCTGCGATACTGCTTAATTCAATTTCCTATCCTTCCAAGAAAAATTCCAAGAAAATTTCTTGAAAATAAAAATCTATCATCCCGAATGATTGTAACCATCGGGCTCCTAGTACAACATCAACACCACCAGTTTGAATGGTAAGCATTGCAATATTCAATACATATTACCTCATGGTTATATTGATATTATGGAACTTCCCTCAACAATTTTTAGTTCCTCCATCTGCAACCACCACTTGACATTCCTTGGCTACCTTACAATCAATAAAATTACGGGTACTAGCTAAATCAATAAAAAATAATAGAATTTTCTTCTTAATATACCCTTCTATATTGATAGTCTTGAGGAGTGGTATTTCCCACCAATGCATGACAAGATATGGTTGGATTTAGTTCTTCTTTTTCAACCCCTAGGGTTGGTTCTTGGTGTATTTCTTCTTATTTTGATGTTTCTTTACCATTTTCTTCATTTTCTTCAAAATCTATGTAAAATAATCTATTTGGTGCACACTTATGACCTTTAGTGTATTTTTTTATTACAACTATAAAAAGGAAATTTTATTCTTTCTTCCTCTAGTTGTTGTGATGCCAACCTTGTAGGTTGTGAGAGGCTCGGAGGATAAAAACTTCCATATTTCTAGTTGTGAGTGGTAGATCTCCTTGTTTCCATATCTTTATTTTAACTTTTCATGCCACCTTCAATGCATTCTCCAATGAATTAGGTTTAAAAATGAAAAAATAATGTTGTATTTTATTGTTTAAGCTCAATAGGAAGAAATCAATCAAATATTACTCAAGAATATTAGTTACGTTGATGTTCACTCGTTGGAAATCCTCAATGTGTTCTACAAATAAACTAGTTTTTTTGAGATTTCTAAATTGGCTAAAGAAAATATTTCTCTTTGTATACTTATAATTTTCTATGAATTCGTTCGTATGAATTATCTAAGTGAAAAGTAATTTATGAGAACTAAGCCATTGATACCACACAAACTGATTGGGTTCTAAATATAAAGATGTACTACATACTTTTTGTGCATTTTGTATATTGTGTAGATAAAAGAATTGCTCCATTTGTAGTATCCATATTACCAGATCCTTACTATAAAAATTACTCATATCGATCTTTGGAATATGGTTTGTATTCAACCAAAATTTAGAGTCTTTAAAATCATGATTCCCACTCCTTTTGTTCTCCTCATGAGTTTATTGGAATACCTTGTGACCATTACGAAGCTTTTCTTCTAGTATCTTTCTCAAGCCTTCCTTCTAAATTTTTATGTTTGCTTCAAAAAATTTTCCAGTTCATCTTTGGTTTCTCCTCGTGAGAGCGTAATTTCTTGCACTTGGTCTCGTAATTTTGATATATCATGTTGCATTTAGTCATCTTCATGTGTCATAATAAATATTTCCAAGGGCTTAATGGGTGTAGTTTTTTTTTGTTTAGGAGGAATTTTGGAACTATTTAATGACATATATGCCTCACTATTCCCTTTTAATAACTTCAAACTGATTTTTCAAACAAAATTCACGCAAATTTGAAAATAGACACCTTTTAAGAGCTTGATTTTTATCTTGTGATATGGCTGATGTTGAAACATATGTATATCTATAATTTTGGCCTCCCAAGGCTTGAAATTTTGTCTTGAGGTAGCTCTTTAGCCCTTCTTTCAAACCCTACTTGTTAGACCGAGATTGGATTCTTTAAGATAAGGTTATTCCCAATCTCCCACGATGACCTGGTTATGCATTGATTTAGAAAGGAAAATTTGTATGGGATTTCATCTATC